>JACAZH010000050.1:0-466330 GCA_014462675.1 Mycena sanguinolenta | reverse complement strand
TTCGACTCGGGATCGGGTCCGTTTTTCTTCTTTCTCTTTCTCTTTTCACTGTGCGATTCCTCGCTGGAACCAAGTTGAAGAAAGGGCAGCTGTGAAAAGGAACCTGTTTCAGCAAGCCCGTGGAAGTAGGTCCAACCTTGGGGCCCGTGTGCTTTTGCACTGACTTCCTCGAAGCTTCCATGCTCAAGGATGTGTACTGCGGACAAGACACTCAAGTCCAGCCGGCAGGATAATGAACTCTGGACTTGCTTGGCCTCCGCGCCTTCCGGGAGGTGAGCGGAGGATCCACGTACGCTCCGTGTACATGCTTGGCTTCATTTCCACGCAGCGCTCCCCCGTTCGATTCGGGATCAGGTCATTATGTTCCGCCAAGGCTTCCCTTAATTTTGTTTCTCCTGGTTCAACTGTACATTCAAGGCGTCCCTAGACAGAGGTCTGTCCAGATATTTTTAGCTGTGTAAAGGCAAGTGTAGGTTGCTACCAAGGCCCTGTCTATTTTGAGTACACACATCTAGACACAATTGTGCCCAGATATGTGTAGTCCCTGTCCAGGTCTGTATAGCTTGACTGCACAGACACTGTCCAGATGATACAAGGACTGTATAGATGTACATAGATGACCAGACTTACCTATACTGATGTCGTTATCGCAGATCTTTACCTAGATAATGTATCGAGTACTTGTTCGTATTTGTGCTAAATTTGGGCTTAATTTTAGCTCGCATCACCGCATCTATGCCAATGTCGTACATCTGTGACGTTGTAATTGAGTTCGAAAGAGCTGGGATATGGTTTCATGAAAAGATATATGAGAATAACGAGAATGGAATTCTGCGAAATTATCAACGCACCATATTGTGCGAAAATTGGGGTCTGTTGAGGATGCTAGTCAGACCTAGAGTCAGCTCTCCGCACCTCGACCGGACTACACACAGGCACGCAGATATAGACGGGCCTATACAGAGCTATACAGATCATGTGTAGGTGCCTCTACAGAACTGTGAATTCAATATCAGTAATTCATGCTGATATTGAAGAACTACATGGATGCGGCATTCAACTCAGTATGAACGCGTCAAGGACGCATTCAGTCCAAGTACAAATGAGGCCTGAGCACAGCTCAGACTTCAAATACACGTTCATCCGGGTCCAGCTGTGAGCATTGAATTTGAACGAACAGAGTTCGCGACGGAGCAAAAAAGTTGAACACGAGACGTGGAGCCCATATTAGGGGGAGTCAAAGATCGCTTAAGAAGTTGATTCTCATGTCGATTCAGGTGTCGATTCAGCCATGGATTCAGAGGTCAATTCCCGTCGATTTTACGCCAAGAATTGACGGAGAATCGAGGTTGTTGTCGATTCATCAAGAATCGAGCTGAATCCAAGAATCTACTCCGGAGTAGATTCTTGGATTCACGTCGATGCACGAGAATCGATCGATTCTTGGTCAAGAATCGGCATGAGAATCGAACCGAGAATCCACCCGTGAATCGACCTCTTAAGCGATCTTTGACCTCCCCTATTGCATCGAGCAAGCGATGAGCCAACCTGCAACCGAAGGTCCGCACCTGCATATTATGTGCGCCCCAAGAAGTTCCTTTCAAGCGGAACAATCCTGTTCGATTCGGGAGCAGGTCATAGTTGATTTATAAGAGAAGCTTTTTTGGTGTACCTCCGAAAGTTCGTTTTCTTCTTTGTTCACTTTCCAACTGGGTATGCAGGCTATTCAACTCTACATCAGGCTGTATAAATCTCGCGTCTCCGCGCCTTCAAGTCCACGATAAGTAGGCAAGCCCGCCCTTAATTTATCGCAATAAATGATGTGTATCTGCTAGCATTGAACAATTGGATAGCATCGGAAAGACTTGGGCCGCTTGGCTGACCGTCATTTCAACCGCCACCTAACAAGAAATCTGTCCCTTCGCCGCCCATCAGTCTGAAACCGCCGATACCGACGAGCACGGCAAACAGCCCTAGCGATGATTCTGCCCAGGGGACGAGTCCTCCGGACTGCCTCAAAAGCCATCTACAGCACTGACACAATCAATCCCCGAGTATCGCACGACAAATGATGCGTACATTCTTCGGTCCACTCCTCAATGTCGTATCTCGCTAAATCGTGCGCGTGAGATTCAAACTGTACTTGCCACTGTAATTTGGATACGGGAGAGTGTGAAGTTCGAACGTAAGTGTCCGTGAAATGTCTCGGCGCCGCCCGTTACAACGATTTTGAGCGCCGAAATTTCTGTCGTGGCAATATACTATACTATAGGCGAAGCTGCGGGACAGCCCGTCATGTATGGCAACATTTAATTTCGGACCAATGTCACGGCTCAGGTTGAAGTTCCGATGAGTCAAACTTTTGACCGGGCTTGTATGGGGCAAATACTAATAGGCCGAAACACCGAGACCGCGGAATTGGGGCCCACTTATACTCATTCAACGGAAGTGCTGCAAAGCGGTCAGCGGTCTTGCATTAAGCAACCTCAACCTTAGAATTCATCTTTGCTCTCTGGGATGCGAATAAATGTAGTAAAGCTCGTTTGTTTGTCTAAAATCATTTTTGCTCCTGGTTCTCTCCTTGACACTCCTTAGCCGAAAGAGTGACAGTGATAGCGATATATTATAATTATTGAACTGATCATCATCATCATCTCGGCATGAAACACGCCCCGCGCTCGTTGCAGTACTAGTCTCGTAGCGTATAGTCTGACGACCCCGCTCAGCTCTCGCCACAAAATTCCTCTGGTAGCATGGATGGTAATGTCTTATCTGCGTCGACTCTCGACATTACTCTGGGTTCGTACGCTCAAAATATCTCGCTGCGAGCTGAAATGAATTCATTGACCTTCAGGTGCTTTGCAAATCGGGGTCCTAATCTCCTACCTGCTCTTCGGCGTGACTACAACACAGACCTACATCTACTTCCAACGTTTTCCATATGACTCTCGGAACCTTAAAGCGTTGGTGAGTACAGAACAGAACTTGTAGAATGCACATGCCTAACCATCAGGCGTAGGTTGCGTTTGTCTGGTGTGCTTCTCCTATCCTGAAAGTTTACGCATATCTGAGTTCCTCCACAACAGGGTCTGTGAGTTCGGACATGCAATATGCCTCGCACATGGGTTATACACCTACACGATAACCAACTATGGGAATCCGGAGCGCCTCGCTCTTGCCTTTCCCAAATCTCTTCTGGTTGGCACTGTCCTCAGCACTGTTATCGCAACAGTTGGTACGTCTCGGCGTATCTACCCATGCGTGACCCACTTACCTGGGCGTCTTAGTGCAAGGGTTCTTCGCATCTCGAATCTACATTCTTCGAGTTCCAATGAGACTATACATCTGCCTCGTAATCTCAGTCTTGCTCTTCTTTCGCCTTCTGTCGGGGAGTACGGTATCAATCATCGGAATGGGGGTGACTTTCCTGGCTCCATTCGAAAAGCAGTGGGGATGGATGGTCACAGTCACTTGGTCTATCAGCGCTGCCACCGATTTCATGATCGCTGCGATCCTCACAGTTTCGCTCCGCAATCGAAGCAAGGCTGTATGCGGCAGGTATTCTTTCTGATATTATCTGAAGCCGAATCATTAACTTCGTGCACGTGCAGGACCATGGCACTGGTGGATAAGCTTATTGCTTGGACTATAGGTCTGCCGACAGACTTATCTGAACACGCTATTTCGCCTAACAAAGAGTGACAGAGACGGCCTTGCTTACCAGGTTCATCTGCTTTCCTAACCTGTACCTCATTTTCATGTCTTCCCCTTTGAAGCGTCGCAAGTATTGCCACGTTAAGTTGCGTATGTCCTATTCCCCCAAGGGCTATCACCCACACCTGAATCCTCTTTCTTTCAGTTTCTTACCATGAGGAACAACTGTATGCTTTTCAGCAACATACACCCAATACATTGCGCTGATTCAGTGCCTACAGTCATCTGGCTTGCGATACTTGTGGTCTCTGTGCGATGTAAGCATGATTATTTGTCACATCCTGGTTGCGACTCTAACCATGTCTCGAGTCTTTTCGAACTCCCTACTAGCTAGGCAAGTTCTCTGTACCGTCTATTGGAACCGTGCGATGATACGGAGATTAGTCTCAACTCCAGGGCGAAGCTTCGTGAAATGGACCAGGTCGCCTAACTCTACCGTCTTTGACCGCAGTAGTGAGTTTCCAGACTATTAGAAGCGTACGTATGGCTATTGATACAGGAACAAAATCAGTCGCCCGATGCAACCAACATACAGATAACCAAGAGGACTGAGGTTATGATTGATAGTGGGATATAACTTGGCGCGTCCGATGGGTCGACGAAGGTCTAAATAAATCTCCAGTGCTACTAGTATCTTACTTGGCTTCCGGCATAAGTATTCAATGTCATCCATCCACGTTCACTGTCGGTCATGATACTCCATTGTATTCTATAGGAACACGCACATTGCTCATTTATTCAAAGGCTCAGTGATTATTCATCATATTTTGCGCCGAGATGTTCAATTGCCCACAGAATCAAGGCCAAGGGCGACATCTCAGAAATTGAGGGTTAAATCAGATGTCCGCAGATCGGGGACAGGTCATACACTGGCAGGTCAGTAAAGGACGATTCTCGTTCAATTAAGAGTGTTCCTATTCATCAATGAGGGATCGAAATTGAATTCTGCATCACTTGACGAGCGTGGGTGGTTTTGAAGCGGTCAAGGATGAGTTGATATCCTTTGTGTTTGATGAGCAGGACGAAGCAGGTAAGAGCGATTCTTCAACCGAAGTCCGAATCAATTTCTGTTCCACAGGCTTGCCAACCTGAGGCGGAGAACTAACAGCAACTTGAATGCAAGGGCAAGTTTGTAACCAATTGCATAGCACTGGGTTTTCCTCAATTATAACCAGACACCGGGACGGGTGGTCTTGAAGTCTCTAGAAGATGTGTTCGCTGGTCAGTAAACACAACCGGCGAGAATGCTGCTGCTTATCCATTCGCATCGAAGCCTCTTTTATCAAATTCTTCATCTTTGCGCGCTGAGGTGAATATTAGGCCAGACCTGTGGCGACGGTTCGTATCTGCTCACCAGATCCGTCCCGTACTTATACTGCCGTTGACGCAGCACGACTGTTCGACTCGGGATCAGGTCATGGCAGATTTGCTCAGTCCATTTTTTCGATGGTATCTCGATAACACTAAACGATGATTACAGTGGCTGTAAGCAGAGTTTGGGACCCAACAAGTCATGGTGTGTTGACATGGGGCGTGGAAATTCATACGATCGAGATTAGATCAAAATCGCACAGCCGCTGATCGGACAAATTCGGCATCGCCGTCCTTGTCTTCATGACGGCCCGTCGTGCTGCTTCGGATGATGGCTCGTCTGGCGCAACATCCTCTTCGACTAGGGACCCCGTGGCGCACTCAGCCTGGCCAAACTCCCTCAAACTCTTCCTTTCTGCATGCAAAAATCCGTGCGCTATCCTCGACGACTTACAGGATGGTTTTGTCGGAGGCAGAGGATCACTCAGCATGCCGGCTCTGAACACGACCATGAGGCGCAGGATGCACCCGCCTGCCCAACTAGATTTTCCCTCTCCGCGTTGGGCCTCGCTTCACTCGCGACTTCTTCAGCACCATCCCGCTCCCGTGTGCGTCTCCTCCTTTTTTTCTTCCCTTGCTCTTCTGATTTCCTTCCGAGTAGCGTTAACGCGGTGCTCAGCCTGGCATATCGACACCTATGCATCCTCCACAGCGCGCTTTCAGTCGCTTCAACTTACGCCCGTCTTGTTTGATCGTCGAATCCTTAATCCGACCTGGCAGCCTCCGCCGACTTCTTGTCAGCACGCACGTCCTCTGTGGGTTCAACCTCGCTGTGCTCGCTTCGCCATGGCGCTCTACGGATGTCCTTCATCATCCCATCCTTGCCACTTGCGTCTCTTTCTCCCTCCCCTCCCGCTACCGGTGATCCGTGACCACGTATTGCCAACGCAGTTCAATTCAAATGCACACACTCCGCCTCCTTCTCGACCTCACCCCGAATACAATGCTTAGGCGCGTGCTTTCCTTACCCCTCCCTCTCCGCTTATATGCGAGCCCTCTTCTGGATCTTCATTTGGGTTGTACGGGTGCATTGCGAACGTGGCGGTCTTCCCCTCCGCTTTACGCCCAGTGTGGACATCCGTGCAATCGGATTCTTTCGGAGTAGGCTTTGAGAGGGTGCGGGTGTCAGGGGCGTCCTGACCCGACCGCGGCCGAATGTGCATTGTGCGATGTACGAGCGAACTTGCACGGAGACGATCATCTGCGCCTTGCTTGCTGTTTTTTCGCATAGCATACCTTCGGCACTGCACGACGCGAGGCGCTTTTCTTACTCTCCAAACGCGTCGAGTTTTTCCGCCTTTGCCTCAGCGAGATAGCAGAAGATGAGCTGGGTACTCCGTTGCTCGAGAAAGGAATTCGAGCGGGTGCATTGTTTCTTCCCCACGTCCATGTACTCGTGCCGATGGTAAGTTTTTCAGCCATGGGGATTCGTCCACGTCCCCTTCTTCGCCCGCAGAACCACCACCTCGCACTCCTCGCCCTCAAGTCCAAGCACGACTCGACGCGACGGCACACTCGCCTCCCTAACGCTCCTCAAGGCCTCATCGATCATCGATGGATCCTCCGTCCCCGTTGACATCCTGCCCGTGCTGTCATACGACAACCTCTCCCTCCATCTTCCTTCACGTCTTTGGAGAAGGGTGAGGAGGAGGACAAAGGCGAGATCGACTCGCCCGTCGACGCCGATGCCCCTTCCCCTCGTTCTGGTACGTCCCGTCCTACACCGTCACTCTAATTGGTTACCCGGGAGCGAGACTCGATAGATTTGTTCATCTGTATGTAAGAAGGACACCATGAATGCAACCATATTTGAAACGAAGCGGAGAATGGCTTGATGGAGCCTAACTTAATGCTCTTTGAAGATTAAACGTGATCCCCGAGCAGAGTTTGAATCAGGTACAGCCGTAGGTACAGGAATGGCGATGAATATCAGAGATATAATTATATTGCATGACAACTGCGTGTACCCTCGACGTCCAAAAACTATTTGAGAATTTTTCTTTCTTTTGGGGAATGTAGTAACCGCGATATTTGCCTCTGTTGTGCCCCCGATTCGCGACGCGCTGGGTCACGTGTAGGTTGCTACTTCAACTTCAACGTGTGACTCGTTTGGGACCGACTGAAGCTGCGCATCAATGGCTACCGCGTAGTGTACGTACTGTGTTTTGTTCCTTGCGGGAGTCAAGTTGAGACAAGAACAGCTGTGGAAAATATTCAAGTCGTGGTTGCAAGCCCGAGGTGCATCGACACGCAAGTCTGTGCCCCTGAAACTTAGCAAGGATGTAGCAAGCCGGAGACGGAGGGAGACAACTGCTACAAATTCGCACCCTCGAATATCACGTTGATGCAGAGCTCCCCGTTCAATTCGGGACCAGGTCATATTGCGGAAAGTTCCACATTCTCATCTTTCTGCTGAAATTCAATTTATCTCGATCAACGACGCGGAATGAGGTAATTTTGGCGTTGAGAAAAGAAACGGTTGGTTTGGCTTTTGTTAAGGCATCAGTTAAACTTGAGAACAATTAACGTTATGGTTTCTTTCTTATCGATCAGGTGTCTCTAACAAAAAAGTCAATTGGCCTAGCTATATATGTTCTTTGAAGGGAAGTGTAGAAAGAGACGGAAAGCCAGTAACCAGCGAAGCAAACGATTCCAGCGGTAATATCAGGGACATCGTTGAAGTTGACGGTTGACGGTTGAAGTGAGGGGAGGATGACAAAGGGACTTGTAAAGGGTCCGCGTTTATATAACGGATTCTTGCCGTCAGTCCACGCGGCCGCAGTTCGGGAATGCACCGCACTTTTCCTGTTCGAATTCGTTTCCAGGACTTCCAAGTACGCAACGTCTCTCGTTTGGGACCAGTGGTTGTTAGCGCCTGCCGTGTTTAAGTGCACAGATCAAAGTTGCATCGGAGTTCGGTGGAAATATTGACAGGGGCAGACTGCTGCAAATCGCCGAAATAGGTCATAGGTCTAGCTCATGGCCAGAAGAATCATGATTTTGTCCCGATTTTCCGGTCAAAACGATTGGACTTCAGCGGGCGGCAGTTTTGTTGGGACTGATGGCGCGCATCGGGACGCCTACTGTAAATTACCGACATAGTTCACAGGTTCAGAGCATGGCCAGAAGAATCATGATTTTGTCCCGATTTTCCGGCTATTTTCGCGGCCAAAATGATTGACTTCAGTGCGCGCGGCGGCAGTTTTGATGAGACTGATGGCGCGCATCGGGAGGTCCCTCGCCGCCCACCTTTGGTGCCAGCAGCGGTGCAATTTATGCAAGACGCCATCCCGCCCTCTGCTTGTGGTCTTTATCACGACTTTATTAATTTCTGGCGGTATAAGATTATTCCGCTCAGGGAAAACCGCCTGATCACAGGCGAGGTAGCCGGAGCTCACATATATCTCCCCGGCTATCTCGCCCGATTATTTGAGCTAGGTAGTTAAACCGGATTTCAAGCAGTTTATCCCGGAACCCATCATGATATTCCTCATTTCAATTAGGACCCAATTGCAACCGCCGCACTCGCATGCGCAGTGTGACTATTTCAATCCAACGATGGTACATTTTCACTGGTGGCATCACATGTAAACATCTCATTGGATTAAAATGGATTATCAATTGAAGTTCCGTTTAGAATTTTAAATAAATGGCAAAAATGGTATTTGTCCTCAACATTCCTTTGCCTACTTCAAAGTGGTTATTCACTAGGTGGAATTTCCTGCACCTTCTTCCACCCCAGAGCACTGATCTGAGTACAGTGACATTCTGACTGCAATGACCGTGCCTGTTCTGCGACTTCCCTGACATCCACGAAAGGTGGCCATTTCCAGTTGCTACAAACGCTGGGAGGACCTCGTTTCGGTCGAAACTCTTGCCTGGCTTGAATCATTGTCCATTTTGTCCCCAGCGCACCTCAGGAAGTACCACGGGCGAGGGAACTTCTGCAACTTCTCGGCAATGACATACTCCTATATCGCCGACGTAGAGCATTTCCGAGTTGCGTGTGACTTGGTGAACATGCTCTGGGTCGTCGATGACATCACGGACGAGTGTCTGCTGCAGAGGTAGGACGAATGAGTGTGATTTGCTGGACGGTTTGCGGTATGGTCTATTGCATTCTGATCCGTTTTCAATGTGCACTAAATCAAATAAATCAGTAATTGGGAAACGGCTAGGCCCTCGGGGAGCATCCCTGGCGAAATGCATAGAAGGTGTGCACATTTGTGGCGGACCTAATATAGTTCTTACCTCTCTTCACTAGTTTCTCCGAGCGCCTCCACCGCGTCGCCAGTTCACGCGTGCTGGCCAGGTTCATCACGAACTACGAGTTGTATCTCCAGGCCGTCGTCAACGAAGCCCGGGTGAACGTGACCGCAACGTTGTCCGCCCCTCTCTTGAATCGTATTTGACACTGCAACAACTGGCGGGATCCGAATGTGCTTCGACCTCCTTCTCGTACCGGATGAATTCCTGGTGAGTGTCCTGAACGATACCCGTGTCGCGCGGTGGAACGTCTCGGTCAAGATCTTGTCGCTGTCGGAAATGTATGTGAACATTCGCACTAATGATCAACTAGCTTGAAAGCACCATTGCTAACGTGAATCGGCTTCTTAGGACATCCTCTCCTTCAATGTGGAGCAAGCGCGAAATGTCACTCACAATGCTGTGGTGGTGGTCATGCGCGCGCGGGGGCTATCCGCGCAAGACGCAATGGATTTTGTCGGCCTGTGGTATCGCCAAACTGTCGAGGAATTCCTTGAGGCCATGCGCGATGTACCGCCATGCGACTCCGTCATCACCCGCACTCGCGTGAAAATGTACTTTGCGGCGATAGCGAACTGGGTGACAGGCAACTACGAGTGGAGTCTGCGCAGTAAGAGATATTTTGGTGCTGACCAGGATCCTCTCGAGAGTGGCTGGGTAGTCCTCTGTTGGAAATTGTTCGTAAAACTGAGAATTGAACTTTCTCCAAATGCTCGTATTGGCGGTGCACTGTCCAATAAATAGAAAAAAAAAACGCATTGTATGATTTGGCTCTATAGAACCATTCTGGCATGTTTATGACTCAAAAAAATAAACACAAAAACACTTAGCTGAGCCACGCTCAAGCCGGCTCAAGTCAGAGCCGAGCAACTCACAGCCGCCTTCGTAACGGCTGGTTTGGCTCGGCTCGATCGGCTAGCCAAGCCGCGGCAACGCTAGAGCCTCAGTCTGTCCCAGTGATGCATCAAACGGCTGATCGACAATGTTCGGCAGTGGTTGATGGTGGTTCAGTGACTTCGTCGATTCCCAATGAATTCCACAGGAGTTCACTGGATACTTTCCTTCCTGGTTTCCGCTGGAATCAGTACGATATTCCGGATTGTACCACGTTCAAAAAATGTTGAACTACGCTCTCTGGCTTACTGCTCCCACTGGTTCAGCGGAGAAAAAAAAATTCTACATGTCCGTCCTTGTGAAAAGCCTCGCCAGCAGCCAGCCAGGATCACAGATGTTTGTTTGGACTGAGTCATCGTGAAACGCATCTGTGTCAACGTTTGACTTCAATGGAAAATGTGATCATGTACCTTATTATTTGGATATTGGCTCAGTTGTACACGCTCAGCATCCAATGCTAAGCATATTACTGTACTTTTTCGTTCAAATCGACATAGGGTGACCCATTTTAGCAATTCGACATTTCGGTAGCCGCCAAATTGCTGCGTGACACTCGGAAATTTCGACATTCAAACCGCAATTTTCGCTCTTTTGCATCTTTTTGAGAGTTTCGCACAATTTTAGGTCCTGCGTAAGCGTGGGGAGGTTCGACAGAGGCCTGCGTGACGTGTGCCTCCGACCAAAATTCGTAATCGACACAGGGATGCGTGACGCGTGACTGCCGAATTGAATGAAAAAGTACAGTACTGTATTCGGCTGTATTGCCCTAACTATGAAAAAGGGTGTATTACTCAACTGTCCGACGCATAGTTTTGCCCGTATGATGATTCTGACTAATCAAGTCGGGTAATTACTGGAACAGCACAAGTTCAACGTTCATTCTACCCAGTGAAAGTATTTGTTCAGTGTGAAGCTCTTCAGCTACGTACAATCAACGAGCCTAATGCAAGCTCGTAATAACGCGCAATATTAGTCTGCGGGCTGTATACTTGATTTCTTTAATTCAGAGGGCACCATCGACCTTCCGTTGAGATCAGCTGGCCACCGGCGATTGATTGGGTTCGGCCTTTCGGTTGCGTTTCGGCTGCAAAGCCAAATTTTCAACAAAAAGGATTACTAGTACAAAGGAACCATTCGGGCACCAGAAGAGTGAACTACTAGCAACCAAGACGGCTTGTGCCGAGAGCGATATCATCGTACCAAACTGTTGTGGAAGCGCAAGTTAACGAATGACTTTCTTCGCACATGTTTGAAACGCACCAGTGTTTGGATCACTCCCGTAGGACTCCCATCCCAGACCCCAATTCGACGGGTTAGGTATGTATGAGGATCCCCAACGTGTTTGTGGGGTAGTGAGAGAAGAGATCGCATTTCCGTTGACCCAGGTCTCAATCTGGCCGGTGGTCCGGGGAGAGATGGAATTCAATGCAGTACCAGGTGTTGGCTGCGATCGGGATGGAGCCAGCATCAGATGTGGGGCTGCCGTCGGGCATGATGGAGTCGTCTAATGGAAATTATGAAGTTCAGTTTGGAGTAGGTATGAGTATGTACTTACCACTCGCACGGTTCCAGTCCAACACGCCGAATTGTCCACCCATGCGCAAGGTCTGCGCGACGGGGTCAGTCATCATCATATGCGTCGTGTGATCTTGGTTGAACGCGATCAGGAAATTGCTATTGGAAGACGAAGGATAAGCAAGCGATCTTGTTTTCCTTCTCGCAGACTCGGAACTCACGCATAGTACCGTCCGTAGATATCACTGCCACTCCCGAGGGCATTCAAATTGCTCAAGCCGTAGAATACGTGGTTGGAGAATCCACCAGTTGACACGATCTTGAGCGAGTGCGTGCCCGGAATGGGCCTTAGTGGTGTCGATTGTAGCGGAGCCGCCGCTTTGGGCGGTGACGATGACACTCCACACACTGCTGTCAACGGTGCCTTCAAAGTCGGTTCCAATGACTCCTTCTGATGGACTCGAGCCTGTCGGAGGCGTCGCCGTGGTAGTTGTTGTGGCGGGGGCGTGCTTGTCGTGGCGGGTGGCGTACTCGTCGTGGCTGGGGGAGTTGTGCTGGTCGCTGTGGTGGTCGTGGTGCCTTGCAAGCATTGAGAATAGCTAGCAAGTAGGTTGAAGTTCACGCTACGGTCGGTAAAAGACAGCTACGTACTAAGGATTTGAACTAGTGAGAGCAGAATCAGAACCTCGGGGCGCACTAGAACTCGGCCACCACTTACACTACGCAGGTCCATCCAGCTGTGCACGTCGTGGGTCCAGTCCATCCCTGAGCGTAGTTTAGGTCACTGAACGTGTTTTCACGCCAAATTCATTTACCTGTCCACCGCATTGCCCCCAAGGTTGAGATTGTCCTACGACAACGGAGGCTGCGATGAGGGCGAGGAGAACTTTTGACAGTACCGCCATCGTTATGGAATCGATTGTCAGACAAACGGGCGTGGCATGCTTTATACGATTCGATTCGCGCCGTTAGGTGAGCTGCCGAGCATCAGCCGGAAAGAATGGTGCGTCAGTGGAGTCTTCCAGACCGGCGAAAGGAGTCGAGTTCCGAGGTTTATCCAACATCATACAAAGCGAGTATTGTGAATGACGAGATGGGTTCGTGGGGAATTGCGACCCGTCGCTAGGGTCCGCAACCTGTTTCGTTAAGTTGAACCTTCTTAGAGGTACCTTTCGAGTACCTTGCAACACAGTACCCCCGTTCGTCCCGTATAAACTGCGAAGATCTCGCGCATTGTGTGCCCTGAAGCATTTTCGAGAGCAGATGTTCCGAAGGTCGGTGGACCCTGTTCGGAATTAGCCAGGCTCAACTTCGGTATACGGTACACCTGACTTTTCGTCACGAGATTTTGTGGAAGGAAATTACGAGTACTTATGTAATCGTTCATAATATTTGTGTACTGTACTATTACAACCGTAGGTTCAGTCACAGGTCACAATGCTGGCTGAACTGAACCTATTTCAATTTTGGTCACAGTCACAAGGCCTTGGGACCCCCATTTTTGGGGCAATAAATGTCGGTAAATTCCGAAAAATCGTCCCAAAAAGGAAATTGAACCTATCAAAACTTGAACTTAAGAGGTCACAGGTCACGCCCCCTGAACCTACGGTTGTAATAGTACAGTATAGTCAAATCCGTTGACCTCACAACACACGGTCCGTTTTTTCCAATTACACCTTTTATTGGCTGTGTTACATTTCATTAGCTTTTTGTGACTTTCGTCATTAGATTCGGGTCCTAAACCATCCGCAATGGATCCAGTGAAATCAGTGGCAGTGTGGGAACTGCTGATGTAACAGAATCCGATTTCTTCCTGCTCCCTTCATATTCGGTTGTATCGTCCTAAATGTGCATGCCTTTCACAGTTTAAATCACAATGTGTCGTCTCACCAGATTTGAGGTCACGAAATGGAGCTGCTCCTTGAATTGCGATGTGATTGGCATGCGAAATCGTTTTATCTGTGCTTCGCTGAGTGTTTTCTCCCCATTTTGGGGGCATGCATTGAATCCATCCACCAAACCTGACCTTGGCCTAAATTTTGGAAGTTGAAGTGAAGGTAGTTTGCAAAGAAACGAGTGTCCGTTTTGTGCCGAGTATTACCATCAATGTTGCATGCCCAACGATCACCGACGTCGCTGATGCGGGACAATTACGTTTGCCGAACTGATTGCCAGCCACAGTGTTCCACCCACCGACTCGGTTATTTCACCAGCGGTTGCAAGCACACAGGGACAGATCATAAGTACTTGTTTCTGCCATGCGTCACGCGACGACCCGCACCTACCAAGTACTCTTCCATTTCGACCGTAGGTTCACTGGGTGTCACCTGTGCCGACATTCAACTTTTTTTATGGTTCAACCACGCCTGCGACCTGTAACCTCAATTTTTTGTTCAAATGTTCACATGTTCAGTGGGTATTTTCATAGGAAATCTTGTTTATTTAGAGCTCAAAAATTCGATAAATAATGTGGTGGGGTAGTTGAACTTGAATGAACCAGGAAAAAATTTCACTTTTGGAGTCCCTCTCAGACCTAAAAATGTCCCCTAGTTCAGAGGCCTCAGTGACCAAAATTAAATAGGTTCAATTCAATCTCTGTTGTGACCTGTGACTGAACCTACGGTCAAAATGCAACCGTACTGGTCCCGCCACATGAATCTTGAGCCTTTTATATCTATCTTTCCCGATAGCATACATCACACCACAAATAGCCGGTCGGGTGAGTGGAATTTCGTTACGGAGCGCAAGGTCGACCCGGGATATGCTAGGTCTGGTATACGACCGAACGATATGCCCTATCTGGGATACCTTAGTCCCGACTTCACGTTCCGGACCTAACATTCACTCACCCGAAATTCACTATTTCTGGTGTGTGTATGCCTTGTTGACGCGTGCAATTGTTGCAAGGGTACCATATCGCTTCTTTGGTCATCTGACAGGAGCTCATCGATTTAGTCCATATATCGTGAAACTAACACTCTCTTCATTTCACTGAGGTACGAGTCATGTACTTGAAGTCTGAAGAGTGGGGGGTTCATCACTCTGCCTACCCTCTTGCTTGAGAATCAATCGTGGCGCTCGGTCATAACAAGGACCTGATGGTCGTCCCGTTGCAAATCAAACAATTTCTCAGCTTGAAATAAGTTCGATGCTGTGTGCGGAGGTCGTGCTTCTATTGCCTCCCTCGCCTCTCTTCCAAGCTCCATGAAGGGATCTGCTTTGTTGCTGCCCGCGACCGTCGTGGGGGTCCACAAGCGCGAGCCTACGATGGCTCCATGCGCCTCCAGATGCTTCAACGCAGCTGCGGCTGCACTATGTCCGTTCGTAAAGTTGCCTGCTTCGGGCTTTATTCTCCAGCTATTGGCGCTCATCCATGAAGGCAGTGGCTGCGAATATTGCACCGATGCCAACTTTCAGTCTAGTTTCTCATCATGCGTGCAAGGCAAATGCCGGGCCGAGGAGGGCAGCGCTCAACAGGCGCTCTCTATTATGTGCGCTACCAGTACGTACGATTCACAGTGGCTTCTTCAGGTTCTTTCGCTGCCTGCACTATTTATTGATATGTTCCATTGATACGGACAAATGGTTACAGCTTTACTGATTCCTCTCAATTCACTAGTGTCTTCGAGCATTAAACCTATGGTGGCGACAATCACACTCTTCCCGCGGAGTATTTGTATTATAGAGGGCGGTAACACCAGTTCGCGCATCCATCTTTCCAGAAATGAATGATTGCTGACTGCAGTTGAGCCTCCAGTCCAGGCTTGATTTTGAGCTGTCTGACCTCGCAATCCGAATCTGACCTGTCTCTTCCTTCGTCTCTTCCTCAAATGACATCTTCAAGTAGCGTCCCAAACCGAGACATTCCATAGGTGTGTGGATGCCGCTTCCATTCGCCTTGGCCGAATGTTCACGACTGGTCAGCTCCACTGGCCCGAGTTCGTCCGGAGGAGCCTTAAGCGAAAACCGACAAACCGCACCTGAGTTAACTTTGCCTGCAACTGTATCTTCAAGTCCAGTTTTAACTCATAGGTGATGTGCCATGTACCTGACGCTCCACCTTGGTCTGATCACCGAGATCAGCTCATCCGGAGGATTTTAGCTGCAACCTCCGATACCAGCACCCTCAACGCGATTGGCTCGTCCGGAGGGATTTTAGCTACAACCTCCAATACCAGCACACTCAACGCGATTAGCTCATCCGGAGAGATTTCAATTGCAACCTCCAATAAGAGCACCACGACTCAGGCAACTTCCCAGCCAAATGCTTCATCAAGTACGGGCACAAACCAGACGGTTCATAGGTGATGAAATATATCTGCCCTACTCTCGCCATTTGCTTCATCATCCCCAATCATAGGAATAGCACACGCACAGCGGCTATAGCAGCGCCGGTGATAATCAGCATCCTGATTGGCGCCTTCGTCATCTTTCGGTTGAGAGTCAGAAGCCACCGACGGCGGGTCCGGGAGCGTCGCATCCCAGAGCAGTTCATGGAATCCGGGTCCCGTGAATACATAGTGCAAAAGCCGCCACTAGTGACTGTTATTTCTGCGGCAACGAGTCCAAACAGAGCTCAAGCTCAAGTCCGGCAGGCGAATTTAGTGCAGGAAGCTACGTCGAATGAGGCTCCGGGGGAGGACTCGCGCGGATCCCGGAACGCACCGGCTACGGACACTCCCATCGTCGCGCCAGAGGACGGCGCAGCGGTCGCCGCACCGAGCGAGGCACAAGATGCTGCCAGGGAAGGAGAGGCCACTGCAGTGACCCTGCGATTGCGTCGTTTGGAAGCACAGATGGACGTTCTGTTGGCGGAAGGCTCGCCCCCGAGCTATTCCGGTTGATTCGCAACTTAACAAAAACGATCCGCGGGCAGTGGAGTTAGCCAAAATACCTAACTACTTGATGTGATTTTGAACACACGATGATCTAAGACAGGTTGAAACTTGTCCAGGCTATGTGAACCAGAAAGGTCAGACAGTGGCGCGAGTACGCTTCATCTGCCGAAATTCTTATCACACGTGGAAAACAAGTTCATAGGGACTTGAGCTGTGAATAAACCAAAATAATATCACGTATGAAAAATTCGACTAGCGGTCACGAGAGTGGATATTGATGCAAGTCTGAACTTGAAAAAATGCGACTGTGAGTGACCTGACACTTGTCCTCGCACCCACAGTCCCAAGACTGTCAGCCTGAGCATCATAGTAACCTCAATGCCTGCTCCGGGTTGTTCCGTTCCCTGGTTGATGGCTTCAACTATGAGGCTCCAAACGTGCCACTATGGCACTGACTTGAGAGTGTGTTTCATTGCAGGTAATGTGTGTTTTCTTGTTCCTCGCTTTAGTGTCCTCTTGATCTGTTCAGTGGAGAATACTGTTTTTAAACTGTTTTAAAACGATTTTAAACTGTTTTAAACGATTTTCAACCGTTTGCTGACCGTTTTTATTTTTTGTACCCAGCTCCGTACACCAAAACTGAAAGGTTGGCCCCATGTCGATCAAGAATCTTGGTCGGAGTCACGTGTCACCCAGACCATTGGTCGAAACTCGCGGCGGTCACGCCGGGCTCAAAATTGCACACAATTCTTGAACAAGTGCAAAAAGCAAAAAATTTCGGTTGAAAATTTTCCGGTGTCATGCAGAAATTTGGCAGCTACCGAAATGTCAAATTGTCACGCATCACACCCCATCTCGAAAAAGTGCAGTATTTCGCAAACGAGGCTGTCGTCGGATCACTCCAAGGTCACCCAACGTGACTGTCACGACACGGCTTGCTCCGTACCATGTCCACAGTATTCCGAGGATTTTCGTTTCCTCTCGAACTGGAGCGCGAAATCTTTGAGACGACCGCGACTCTCTTCCCTGCGTTCACCCCGACGCTCCTACGAGTTTGCCGTCGGGTCTATGTATGGCATGTCACCGTCCCAATTTCCCCCCGGCTCGAGACTAGCCTACTGACCCACTCATTCCAGGATTGAGCCTTTCCTCTACAGAGTGCTGGTGATATCTGAGGATGATGGAGTGAATTCCTCATGTTTGCCAACCCTGATCGAGTCGAAATCAGCATTCCTACAAAAGGCTGTACGTCATATCTTCATCGGCGCTTCCTACACGTCTAGTCCGACGGAGACGTTGATGTGCAGAAACTTGCTCGAGACATGTCTAGCATGCATAAATCTGGCCATCGATGGTACACTTGATCCCGACTTCTTGCCGGTTTTGGACAAGATGCGTCCACTAAACCTGGCTTTCACGATGGGGGAGAGGTTTTTGACGGTGGACCTCGGCGGTCCAGGTTTTACTCACCCACTCTTCGGGTCTGTCACCCACCTCGATTTATACTCTCTAACTTCCCTGCCGATCGATTGGGTGACTTGGTCGGGGCTTGCCGCCATCCCCGCGCTCACACATCTCGCTCTCTCGCATCCAGTTACTGGCAGCATCCTCTCGCAGATCATGGCGGGATGCTCAAAATTGCTCGTGGCTATTGTCCCGACGTACTACCCAACTAATCATCGCGACCGCGAGACTGCCGTTTCCCTGGCTTGCAATCTGGGATTTACTGATGCGCGAGTCGTTGTGATGGTTTTGAACACTTCGTACAAAGTCGACTGGGAGCTAGGTGCGCGCGGAGGTGATGATTTCTGGAAGCGTGCAGAGAGATTTGTGACTCGGAAACGTGCTGGGGAAATCGAAGGTATGTCTTCCCTCTCTTCCGTGTCCGCTCATTACCAACGAGTGCCATAGCTGGTTGCTACTTGCTTGACGAGACTGTTGTTGTCACAAACCATTCGTAATGAACCGCCTTGCTATCTCGCTACTTCGCTACCTGTTTAATCTCTCGAATCTATTCTTGCTGTCGTCATTCTTTGCTTGTCTGTCTCGTTTGCTGGCCCCTCTGTAGCAGCACTCTCTATTCAAGCCACCTGGCGCGTGGAGAGGTACGGAATAAGATCTGCATATCCGCAAGATTCGGTCCCAAGCGGAGCAATCCTGTTCGATTCCGACCTGACGTGCTCCCGACTCGGGAGCACGTCATGGCACTCAGGCAAATCCGATGAATGAGGGCCGCTGAGCACGTTCCCGAAAACAATTAGTTTAGGAACCATTTCAGGAGGCCAGGAAAACTTGCCTTGATCCGTTCCCCAAACTCAAGACACAATTCAGAACCCAAATTAATCAAGAACACAGTCCATTTAACACGAAGCAACCAGCCCGAAGTATTTGAATGAGACCAAGGTAACACGCCGTTGAACTCAAAGCAACTATATTCTGCAACCACGACATTCCCGTCTCCTTTCAAGCTTCAAGAACACTAAAAGAACCAGACCTGTAGCGGGGGCTTGTATCTGCAAACGGTGCTTCGGCAGCACGCCACATTCACGCAAAGCACCCGTTCGAATCGGGGGCAGGTCGTACTGGTGCAAGGAATGTCTTTTTTTTGCCAATAAACATGGGCGGCTAGTGTTCAAAATTGCTGTATTTGCAACTCGATACGAAGCTCGCACTGACGGATTTGAATGTACAGAGAGTTGCAGCTAGTTCAACACCAATGTGATGCTGTCAAACAAGACGCCCAAACTTGCAATTAATTTGAGCGGGTGCACTCTCAGTACTGCATCGATTGCACCAGCCCTGAAGCGGACGGTCCACGTCTGTGCCGGATTTCTGGGCTCATCTGTTCATGCCGTAACCCGTTGGGCTCAGGATCAGGTCATACAATAGCGACACAGGATTGTTTCCCGTTGGTGGCCATCGAATTGTGATTGGAGCTAGGTAAAATTGAATTGAACTCTCTTTATTTGAGAGAGAACCGCCTGCTCGGTGATGCGTGCTCGTTAGCGTTATATATTTTCTTGATCTGTCAATGTGGTTGACTTGGGAAATGTTTGATTCACCCGAGCGTGAAGTAGATATCGAAAAGACCTTTGCAGCGATGGTATGCATCTGCTATCCGTAGCCGTGACAGCATGACGAACGTTCACGCAGAATACCCCGTTCGACTCGGGGGCCAGGTCATATCCAAATAGTAGCTTGGTCTCTTTTTACAAAAAATTCACCTGGCGATGAATCTGGAGTAAATCAGGTACAACGGAGGAATAAATGACTCCCTCGACGGCAGTGCCACGGAGTTTGGGACGAAGCAAAGCAAAATGAATCAAGGATGAACACAAGTTTAACCCGGATCAAAGTAGCACAGCCGCTGATCGGCTATTCTTGCACTCTCCGTTTTTCTTTGTTCTTCAATCGACTACTCGTTTGGCGCTGTAACCTCCTTGACTCTGATCACGCGGCGCACTTCCTCGACCCCGTCAACAACCTTGCCGCCGGGGTGCAAGAAGCTGCGTTGTTTTCGATTCTTGACTACTTGGCATTCTTGCCGACGGCCCGACGGGGCGAGCAAGACGCGTTGCGGATTTGACGATTGCGCTAGGATTGCCAGTGTTGCGGATTCTCTGTGTGTGTCTTTCCCTCACCTCCATTCTTACGAGGACCTGTGTACCGACGTGGCACGCGTAGTACCTCGTACAAGGTCACTGCTACCACATCGCTACAACATCTTCGAGTACATTGGCTGCCTTCTTCGTCTCGTCTCGTTTTTCCCTTTCCGTCATACTCTGCCTGCCACCTCTGTCGTTTCCTCTCCTTCGCTCTTCTACCCTGGCATCCGTGCTCTCCTCGTGCACGCGATTGGAAGCTTTCCTCGTATCCTCTGCCAACGCAACCCTCTCGCTTGACTGAATGTTCCTCGCCGTTGTCCCTCGTAGCGCGCACTCTACGTCCTACGTGTGGGCTGAGGAAGTGGCGGCCTGAGGTATGGAGAGGACGGACCCGACACATACAGCGACACACGCCCTCGCACTCGCATTCTTTCGCACTCGGAATTCCCGCTAAGACCCAAGGTACGGGTACCGGGTGTCTACCAGCGCGCAAATGCGCAAATCGCTCCCGTTTGTCTTGGATACAACCCCTTAACTCTCCCCCTCCCTCTCTCCTCGTCCCGTCTCGCCCGATCTTCCCGCCCCGAATCCTTCAATGCGCCCCACCCGACAAGAAGTGGGTTTTACTGACTCCACGGCACGGTACGTCCACATCTCTCGCGGACTCGTACGACGAGGGCCGCCGAGCCCGTTGTTGTCGACCTCTCACCTGTTGACCTTGACGTCTCATACTCCTCCCTCCTTCATGTCTATTTCCCCCTTAACGTAATCGTCTTCGGAAGAGAAAATGAATTCACGGTAGCACCACATGAGCTTCTAAAATCTTGAAAATATTTCAGATCATTCTTATGCCTTCAATACAAGGTCCAGCCGCCATGAGGGCCGGACATAGGATGTAGAGAATAACAGTACTTGCTAAGGTTGCCAGGTACCCAGTCACTGATAGTAAGTATTCGTAATCCCGTTAATTACTCGGATCCTAGCTATCATTAATGGAGACCGCAATATATGATCAAACAGAGCACATACTGCCACCGAGGCTGTCCACTTCGTGTCGTTGAGGGCCGTATGCTGTTCCACTCGAATGTGGACTTCCTCACGCAGAGTCGGCAAGGGCGAGAGATGGAGCACATCGTTGCCGTGCCCCGTGACGTAGGTACCATTTGGGCGACGCAAATTGAGGTTCAACATGAGACTGTTTGTATAGCTGAGCCAGGAATCTATCAGTGTCAGCAGAGTGCATCTGAGAAGAGGACGCACATTTTTCCCAGGATGTAGGCTCTAAATCGGTGAGGTTGTTATTAACGTGAGAAATTAATTCGGGACGTACGGGACATAATAGTAGTTCGTCTCGGGAAGTTTAATAAAAATGGCGAGGTTGATGGCAGCAACTATGACGGTTGCCGCTCCGGATTGAATCACTCGATTGATGAGTCTTGTTAGCATGCTCTCAGTTGGACCCCATGCAGTAGCGTGTCTGGCTTGACTCAGCTGCGAAGACAAGGTTTCAATCGATTAAGATTGAGTAACTGAAGGGTACGCACGATGTATGTCATGCAAATAGTTATAATGGTATCGGCCACAAAGCTTCCTGCAAGCCATACGGAGAACTCATTGCTGAGACTCAACATCGTAGACAAAAGAGGGTTTTGCGAAAGCTGCGTCGGTAGAAATTATGGACGGTGAGTATTCTGAGATTCCAGTTACTCACTATGAGTGCGGAGACCATGGCAATCAAACTTTGCAACAGCGCCAGCTGCGTGTCCGTGAAGCGGAGAAAGGACATCCAAAGCGGCATACTCACTAGCACAATTAATACGCAAACTGCATGCATCCACATAGTCTTTGTCAGTGTCCAGATCCGCCTACGTAGAACGCAGTAAGATGATAGGATACACAAATATTTTTAGATATACAAACCAGGCATAAAAAAATTTGCACGCAAGCCGAGACTGAGATGGTGAACACCCTTAAGATCCATTGTTTTTTGCAACTCACTAAGGCCGGACAAGAAAGGAATCACAGGGGTAGACCATACGATTTGAGTGAACATGTCGGGGCTACACCAGGTCGTGACTATCCACCACCATCCGTGCTGAGTCAAGAGTAGAGTTTGCGCAACGTCCAGTAAAGAAACAAAGTAAACTTCGGCCAGTCAGCTCGAAATGCCAAAGAATATGAAGACAATACCGAAGATCCGCAAGCCAAGTCGGTCATTCGGATAATTTTGGTAGTAGGTATCTATATGAGGTTTAGTAATTCCACTAGACCGGACGAAAAGCAAGAAACGCACTGAGCTGCATGATGAGAGTCCCAAGAAGCATCCAATTCCTGATTTTTCTCGATCAGCGACCACAGTCCTTCGCCGCCATGGTAGCTCACAAAATATTAGCGATAAACTGATCACAAGGTCAGTACTCGCTTCAAATTTCAACGATTAAATGCGTACAATCGAGCCCACGCTCCCGGGTGAGTCAGTTTTGTTGCTCCCAGGTTAGGAGATAAACTTACAAGTCTCCTACATCCACCCCGTCATGAACATCGCTGCGAGAAATGTGAGAAGGTGTGGGGGGCAGGAACATCTGGAAGTCTGGGGGTGAATGCGACCGCATGGTGTTCTAAAGCTACGGTATCCAATTAAACTACCTGATCAGTATCGCTGGCATCACAAGTTACATCATTTTTTCTCTCCCCGAAACAGAAGTAGACGTCTGTTTGAAGACTACATCGCGGTACAATATCAATAGTCTGATAGCACGATCGGATTGCTATCAGGCTACCTCTCATTTAGCATTTAGTTGCAAGGTTTCTGGTAATGTATCTTGTATTTGACGGACAGAACAGTCACTGCATTCCGAGGGTCCGTCGGCCAAGGCTTCGTCGTAGTGATCCGTTTGGCTTGGCTTCAAGCCACCAAGCCATGAAGCCAAGCCCTCGGCTTGATAAGCCAAGCCAAGCCAAACAGCTGGCTTGGCGCTGGCTTTGGCTTTGGCTTGAGATGTCTGAAGCCAAAGCCAAGGGCTTGAGCCCTGGTTTTGGGTACCACTAGTTTATGGCTTCAAGTCAATGTTGAATGATCCCAAATGATTGTTCCACATCGAAAATCACGTTCGGTTGTCTTTGCCGACTCTTCGGGTTGGCTGCCGTCCATGGTTCACTATCCATCACATCATAGGAGCGATCAATGTCGGAGTTTGAAAATGATGTTCCGATTCTTCCGAAAGAGTATTTCCGCTCTCAGCACTCTCATCCGCAGATTTTCCAGAACCAAACGGTATTGTATGCACTAAATAGAAGAAAGATGTTCTTTCAAGGATCCTATAGGTCTCTCCGAGGCCGTCAATATAATACCTAATGTATATGGCAAGCCAGGGCTTGAGCCAAAGCCAAGCCAAGCCAAGCCCTGTCCGCTGGCTTTGGCTTTGGCTTGAGGAAAGTGAAACCAAAGCCAGGTCAAGCCAAGCCAAAGCCCTGCTGGTATGTAAGCCAAGCCAAGCCAACGGATCACTACTTCGTCGACCCCCGTCGGCAGACGTCGGCGCACCTGGGGTAAACCACCTATGCCGCCGTTAGTCGACACCCTCGCTCATATTAGAACACCTGCAGAATGACTCCTGATGGTGCTGTATGGACTCACAGGCATTGCAACCCATTATTGATCGACTTTAATGAGGTTTCGGCATCATAATCGCCGCCAAATCACCCTGAGCTTGATGCGAGCACGGCCACCGTGGCTTTCTTGGACGACGCGTGCGGCCTGAAGCTTGCCTGTGAATTTTCGGTGAAGCTGAAAGGATGTTGGTAGCATTTTCAAGTGGCCGAAGTCGGCGCAATGCCGTTCTGAATGCTTATGCTTGCGGCGGTTCGCCGCTGATCTATGCTGACAGCTGGCTAATCAACGAGCTTATCAATATCTCAATTTAGTCCATAGCAACCATGAAAGGCAGCGACGAGCGCAGGACCAGCGCAAGAGTGAGGCTTGAGGAATCCATTCTGTGAGGAAAAGCAGGTAGGTAGACCTAGTGATCCGTTGGCTTGGCTTGGCTTGGCTTACAAACCAGGGCTTTGGCTTGGCTTGACCTGGCTTTGGTTTCACTTTCCTCAAGCCAAAGCCAAAGCCAACGGACAGGGCTTGGCTTGGCTTGGCTTTGGCTCAAGCCCTGGCTTGCTATAGACATCAGGTATTATATTGACGGCCTCGGAGAGACCTATAGGATCCTTGAAACTATTTAGTGCATAAAATACCGTTTGGTTCTAGAAAATCTGTGGATGGGAGTACTGAGAGCAGAAATACTCTTTCGGAACATCATTTTCAAACTCCGACATTGATCGCTCCGATGATGTGATGGATAGTGAACCACGGACGGCAGCCAACCCGAAGAGTCGGCAAAGACAACCAAACGTGATTTTCGATGTTGAACAATCATTTGTGATCATTCAACATTGACTTGAAGCCATAAACTAGTGGTACCCAACAGTACTCTGAAGCCAGGGCTCAAGCCCTTGGCTTTGGCTTCAGACATCTCAAGCCAAAGCCAAAGCCAGCGCCAAGCCAGCTGTTTGGCTTGGCTTGGCTTATCAAGCCAAGGGCTTGGCTTCATGGCTTGGTGGCTTGAAGCCAAGCCAAACGGATCACTAGGTGGACCTGAGGTCGACCGACCTCTACCATGCGTCAGCCCAAGTCGGCGAAATTTGGCCGACAAGACTTCGGCGAACTCAGCCGACGGGGATCGGCTGAACTCGACCGGCGGCAACCCACGTCAACCGGCTTAGCCGACGGGGGTCCGGAATGCAGTGCCTCCCCTAATAGCACCGAGGATTAAGTACTCGTAGTTTGTCAGACTTCGTTTGAAGGCTTCCCAGTGGTGGAAGGAGCTTCGAGAGGCTCATAGACGACATGCTATGCCTCAAATAGGTTAAAATCCACATATTTCGAGGTCTGGAATGAGGTGGGCAGCCAGTGGCGGTTGTATGTCTAGCTGACGGGTGTCGCAACCGCCTGCTGCAATGCTTCGCTGACCCGGACGGTGGCTGCAGACTGTACAGTGGCACCGGGACCATGCTCACCGATGCACTGGGTGGCTCGAGCTTTCAAGTGTGCGCGGCGCAGCTGCGGCAGTGCATCCGAGAGCGCTGCACGTCGTACATGGGCGCATGCAGGCTCTTCCTGCCGTTTTTGCCCAAGGGTTGGCAGCAGGGTAGACCAATTTGTGCGGGGAATGATTTTATTAAAAGACTCAAGTTATGGCGTAATTCTGTACTGATTATCTTCATTCTCCTCAATTTGTATATTATGTGTGTGTACTATGTATCTAATTTTTTTCGTGATTTTTGGCACACATTTTGTTGTCGTCGTCACTGACAGCGTCGACGACGTTTGATCGCATTTGATGGCGACGTTCAGCTGTTTTTATGGATGGTGTCCAAATTTAGAGCCCTTGTGATGGTTGTGGAGCACGGCGTGGACTGCACATGCTAATATTATAATGTGGCCAGACAGCACTCTGCTCTGATATATCAGACCTACCTCTAAGTTACCGGTTTAGATATATCACGGCTCTACGCTTGTCAGAGGCGACTGATATATCACCATGCCATACTAAGGTGTGGCGCGATCAATCGACGGTCTTCCTCGGGCTTCAACCTCACAATCCCCCATCAGCCAGCGAGTCACTGCGTTCAAGGGGTCCCTAAACCTGCCCATGTCTAGGCCCGCTGAGGCGTCGGCTAAACTCATCTAGGCACAGCTTTGGGTCAAGCCGCGTCAAGCCGTGGCCAATTTTAGCTGCCAAGCCGGCTCGCCGTCTAGGCCCGCTGAGGTCCCATGGCAACGGCCTAAACTGTGGGAAGTCTACGTACATTGACGCGCCTCGACACAGCGTCGGCTAGGCAGACCCTGTGCTATAGTTGTTCTTCTACCTGGATTTGTGAGTTTATTTTGCGATTATTATGCTTGTGCATCCGCGAGTAATTCAAATCTCATCAAATTTTGGTGCCTCAAACAGAAATGTGAACCAATAGCCACCTAGCAGCGCCAAGCCAGCCATCGATGTCTAAGCGCCTAGCCAATGGGCTAGTTTAGCTAACCCTTGAACGCAGTGAGTCCGAACGCAAGCATGCAGAGCGTAGACCGACCTGCAGGCGGAGAACTTGAGACGGCACACCACGATCCAAAAGGATTTGTCGTGTTTGTAAGTCCCTCTCTGTACGTCTTTATCCCTTACTCTTGTTTTCGTTCTCCAATGAGCCCACTGATGCCGCAGAGTACGTCCACGCCCTCCAAAATCTTCCCCTCAGTCGCCTTTCCACCTTCTGTCTCCTTGTCATCACCCAATACCGCTACCCTCCTTCCTCGCCACCTCCCTCTCCTCCTTCCTCCTAATCCATTCTACGGCTAACATCCATCCGCAGCCACCTCGATTCCGAGCATCATGAATCGCCATTACAGTCGACGTCGGAAATGGCAGCGATTCTGAACTCCTAGTCTACTGTGCTTATTGCAAAGAGTGTCGGTATTTGGGATGTGCTCTACGTCGCTCACCTCTTTCGGGATGGGTATGGCCTGGCAACTATTGTTTTATTCTGGGGACCTCCAAATAAATTGTTCCTCAAGGCACGCTTCCTGGGTACATGGGTATGACTAAGTGTCTAGTACATGCTCGAAATGTATTTCTCCCCATTTTTGGCTACTAAGCGACATTTCCCGTCTTGACCCTGTCTCTCTACCCCTTGGCGCACTGACTTGTCTGCTGTGACAACTTCTGGGGAATCGCAGTCGGGCACAGAGAGCTTGGAAAGATGTTCTGAATTCCCTTCATCATATAGCTCCAGCTTAGCCAGCCTATCCTCAATTTTGGCAACCACACTGCCCTGCAATGACCGCTGGAGCAGTGGTCTAGCATCCTTCCAAAGAGCCGCTGCTTGAGAATGTTCTCCTTGGCGAAAATATAAGTCGCCCGGTGTGCGCATGCATTCGGCCCGACTATGATGCACATCCATCCAGGTGAACCCTTCGAGTGCAACGACCAAGACACCCAGTGCTTCATCGTCCATGCCAGCTCGTACGAGGACACTTCCGAAGCATTGTAGTGCCTCATGCAACATGAGTATACTCTGCTTTGATGAGCGCATTGTGAATGCAACAAAGATCACAGCCCATCGCATAACCTCTGCATCACCAAACATATGATGAATCGGGTCGGCCAGCTTTTCGAGACAAAGACACGCAACGTCGTTGTTCGTCCTCCATTCATTTGAAAATATCCGGATATACTTTGTGCACGCACGAGTCACATTTCTTCCTCGTAGCTCCATTCCCGCACGACAATTCTGGCATGCGGAGATGCCACGCGTGTGCTGCAGCTGTTCGAAGAGGGAAAGTGCACCTGTCAAGTTGCGGGACACCATTTCTACACTGGTTCTGCTGATAATATCGATGGATGCAATATTGACAAGAGCGTAGCCATGTTGAAGAGGGGACAGTGTAGAGGATGTTCGATGCAGAACGGTCTCGTGGATTTGTTGCGCTGCCGTGTACTCTCCCCTTGCACTTGTACACGTACGCCTCAGTATCCAACAAATTACTCTCCGCTGCTCCATTCTGCAGACCTGCCAAAACAAGTAGCTCATTGCCTTCCTTGACAACCTGTAGACTGTGCTTGAAGTCTCCAAGTGCCGCGTAACAAAGAGCCTGTTGGCACATTCCATTTATTTGCGCTCGGAAATTCCCGATGATAACCCCCTATTCTGTGAGTTTCCCGGGAAAGCCGTAGAGCTTCGGAATAATTCCCTCGATACCACTGTGTTGTTGCCATGCCGTGAATTCCCTGGACACGCACAACATCGGAATTGCATTGTGAGGCCAACGAGATTGCACGGCGATAAAGGTTTTCCGCTTTTTCAATGTTCCCTATTCGACGATAATATTTGCCGGCAACAGTATGAAGCTGAGCTAGATGGGCATGAATACTGTTGTATGGGGAGGTTATCATTTATGGCCTGACCTTCACCGTCGGGATCTTGGCTCATGCGGAAATGTTCGATGGCCTCGTCTATGGACTGTTGCGGATGGGGCAATGAGTAGAACTGCCACGCTCGGAATGTTGCTGTGATAAACTGCCCGTGAAGTTGATGGTCATCGAGCTTGGTTAGAGCTTCCTGCAGTTCCAGCATGAGGGGTTGAGACCCCAGTTCATCGACACATTCAGGTTGTCCAACAAAATTATCCCTCTGATAGTCTCCCGCAGGTCCGCATCATCAGAGTTCAGTTCGTAGAACAGCACATTGTGAAAATTGCCGAGATTTGAGATAATGCGTGGCATAAAGTCACCGTTGGGCACTGAGAGATCTCGGCTGTTCATCCACAGTGCGAGGAGATGGTTGAAATGATTCCGTAAGGGCCGCACCAACAGCGGAGATGGAGGTCGATTGTTGTGAATGTACTCCCGAATGGGGGGCTAGCGCTTTGAATCTTCCACCAGAATCCACGTACGCCAGTGAAGTACGAATCAATGTCGATTTTGAATTACAGCTGTTTGCAAAATTGATGACAGTCGTCAAAAAAGAAAGAAAAGAAAAGAACTTGAACGCCCTGGATTGTTTTGCTCATTTCTCACTCAATTCTCGACCAATTTTCCTGAGAGTGGGTGCGTCCGGAAGCGGTCGACGATGGCTTTCATATGGTGCTCAGCGTGCTGTCTATCTCACTGAATTCGCTCAGATCAACATTTGGGCCATCCATCCCGATCACGAGATGTATTGCGTCATATCTCGGCGAATACCGCTCCGATTCCAGCGATTATGGGCGCGTTTGGAAGCAAATAGCGACTCGAATGGTTTGCCCCCATAATCAATGGAATCACTGGCGAGTCAACCTGTAAATATTGAATTCTCGATACACAGGGGTAACTTCATTCTCGCGGGTGTGCCTCGTGATTTTTTCATTTCCTGAGGGCACTGCTGAGGTTGTCTGCTTTCTCCCTCTCAGAATCACCCGGAATCAACGAAATCGAACCAGTATTGGGTGAGAAATTGTCCTTTCTCTCGGTAGGGTCAAACCAGGTGGTGGGAATTTCGAACGAGCCATTTGGCGCGTTTCCATGGGCATATTAGATACCGTTCAAAAGCCCTTTGTAGCCGTTTTCGAACGCTCCCGGACTCGACCAAATCGGCCCAGAAATGAGCGAGAAATGAGCAAAACAATTCGGGGTGTTTACATTAGGGGGGGTCAAAGATCGCTTAAGAAGGCGATTCTCATGTCGATTCAGGTGTCGATTCAGCCAAGGATTCAGAGGTTAATTCCCGTCGATTCTCGACCAAGAATCGACGGAGAATTGAGGTTGTTGTCGATTCATCCAGAATCAAGCTGAATCCAAGAATCTACTCCGGAGTAGATTCTTGGATTCACGTTGATTCATGAGAATCGATCGATTCTTGGTCAAGAATCGGCATGAGAATCGCCCTGAGAATCCACCCGTGAATCGACCTCTTAAGCGATCTTTGACCTCCCCTATTGTTTTCTTTTTCTTTTCTTTCTTTTTGACGACTGTCATCAATTTTGCAAAGAGCTGTAAAAATTCCGGGAATCGGAATCTTGCTTTGGCTCAGATCCAGGTCGGTAATACCGTCCGAGAGCAGCAACATCAAACTAAGCAGGTCAAGTGGGTCAGGCGAAGATAGCATGCGGGGACTGGAAAGGGATAGCATGATGGACAGCTCCAAGTTGGAACGTTTGTCGTGGCCGGCAGATACAAGCTGAACGCTCTCTAGTCTCCAACGTTCTAGGGTGGCTCGAACACCTTCCGACGCTGCAGCTGCGGCGATAAGCTGAACGGCGAGAGGCATGTTATCTGCCAACTCCAGAAGTTGGTCGACCTCTTGATCGTTGTCGCTCTCGTCAAAAATGTCGATGAAGGTTTGACGAGCAGCAGTCGAAGCCAATGGACCTAACGGGCGGAGGAATGGATGCGACCATTGAACCTTTCCTGGTCGCTCAGCACCACGCATGGTGATCTGAGGTCCAATTACTAGGAATCAAGAGAGGAGAAAGTATCGTACAAGAAGTGCCACATGAGGGCTATCCGTGAGCATGGAAAGGAAGTTCTCAACCTTTCCTCGAGTACCCACGGGTTCCCAGGGAGTCTCAAAATTATCCAGAATGACCAGGCATGGTGGGCCTTTCGACAAATGGTGAATAACGTGTCTTGCTGAACTCTGGGTGGTATCGAGTCCGAGATGGGATGCCATTAAGGAAACTAGGGACTCATCGTTGATGGCAGAATCGCACGGGATGAAGTGGCGAGATAGATATTTGTCAACCACTTTTGGGTTATGAACAGCCGTCAAAGCTAATGCCGTCTTGCCTATCCCGCCGGGGCCCAATATTGCCACACACGCCGGTGCAATGAGAAGGGAGTTAATGGTCTGTTCAAGCTCAGACTCTCGGCCATGGAATATTTGTGGCGATGCAGGTAGCAACGAAAATGAACCTGAGCTGCTGGAGCCAAAAGATAAGCGGAGGTCCTATTGTATCAGGCAAGTGCGTCACCTTGCATTCAAGAAACTCGGCGAAATCTGTGAATCCTGTAAGATTGGGGGGATATGAAGGAGAGTGGAGCATACTGAAGAAATTCTGCTAAGCAAACTACTTTGGGTTGAGATCAATTCCAGCAGTTCTTGGTGCCGATTCTCGATGTCAATATTGAACTCTACGACAGCAGAAGCCACTCCAACGGTATACGTCATCTTGTAGCTGATGTTAGCTGTGGGCCCGCAAAAGCTGGGGGATACACCGTCAAATTACTCAATGCCTCCTTCATCTGCGCGGCACAACTATCCAATTGCGCAGTAATTTCACTCTGTTTGGATAGTCGCTTGATTGTTCCCAGCTCGCGCTGGACCCGCAGACACGACTCGATCTTTTGCAGTATCCTGTGACCAGCGAATGAATGCAAGGCAACGCCTCTCTTCTGTGCCGGTGACTCACAGTGCAGTTTGAGCGAGATTGTTCAACATTGTGGGGGTTTCGATGTCCGAGTCAATTGTCAGGGACATGAGCACACAGAGCACATGATGAATATCCTCCATAATTCGTAACAATCGATCTTTTTGAAACTTGGTATTCTGTGTTGAAAGTGTAATTCAATTCACATTTGCATTAGGATTGCGTACCTCCACCATGGGAATAATCAACAAAGTTAGCGCGCACAGTCTGCCAATGAATGGTGTCTGGGTTGCTGCTGCAAGGCTCTGAAGCGCGGTTGCAGCTAACAGGGTGTAAGGAAGAATCTTGTACGGTGTGGGGATTGGCATTTTAACCAATACCCTGTCGACACTTCCCCGTATTTATGTATCCGCGCCCCATCCTTTTGAAGCGGTCGAAATACTTCCGCAGATCATCTTTCAGATTAAATATGCGTTCGAAACATTCTTCTCAGATAAATTCACGCTGATTCTCCCGCTCCATAGCTGCCGAGATTGAAGCCTCACAAAAATCTTGGTTCTTCACTCACTGCACTTGACGAATCCATTGTCTATTACGTGTTCCTGCACAGAGAATTAGCTAGGTTGCACATTGAACAAGGCCGCTGAAATGTGCCGGATGTGCGGCCGAGGGTGCTCTGACATCGATCGAAGTGGAGCGGGTTGCGCAGCGGGAGTTATAGTGTGGCCGATTCAGTGGATTGTGTGAAGAATCCTGGAGGCAAGCCGATACACCGCGTTAGCCAATGCCATGACTACACCACAAACTATGGCCTTTATCAAAGAGGTATTATTACGTAGGTGGATGTGAATTCTGGAAATAGATCATTTCCGTTAGTTCGATCATGTGAACGGATGAATACGGTCCCAATGCTAGATGTTCTGAATGAGACTATTAAAATCCGTACCTTGATGCGGACCAGTTCGGAGTTCTGTATTCAAAATGCGCACAAGGAGAACGAGGATAACCCACAAGCTGGCTAGCTGTTTTCATCCGGTGTGAGTGGTGTGAGTACTAAGTAGGTTCCCTGAGTGTTTGCCCGTTTGCTTTTCTAGAAACCGTAATCACTCAACGAGACCTGAAGGGAGGGGGGGTCCGCATCCGCTCACAGTCGCCATCATGCGGAAACCCCGTTCGACTCACTGCCCCCCCCTTAGTACTCCGATTGTCCACTCCCAGTCTACCCCCGTCTACCCTTGTACATTCCCACATGGCGTACACCGCCATCCACCGACCATTGCCTGCCCTCTGTCGCCCTCCTTGGTCTACGTTGGTCCAGCAGGTACACCCACCTAGTCTATTCAATCGTCCTTGCTTTTTCTGCTCCTCGGTCTTCGTGCCTGCATCGGTCTACCCTCGGAAAGGTCGGCCTACCTTTTGCCTACATCAGCCGATGGCGGTCTGCCTGTCTGGGAGGGGAACATACCTTATTGACCGAGGTAGGCAAACACCTTGGTGTACCCTCTGTCTACCTAGTACCTGTGTAGACAGACCCAATGTATTAAAGGTGGGAATATGGCTGTAATAGTGTTCCATAATTATTTGATGCACACCCTGATATATATTTGCACCACTTCACACTTTTTTGACGCAAAAGTTCACCGCTTCCCCAATCTTGATCCGAACTTTCACATGTACACAGTTGACTACAGAAAAATGTACAACTATCTCTTTCTCAAAAAATTCACCAGTCAAAGATGTAGTACAAAAGACTCCCACCCTCGAAACCCAACAAAAATTTTCACCACTTCAACCAGTTGCATTTTTTTCACTGGCTCTGACCTTCTCAACAGAAAATCATCGGTCGAAATGAGTGCTCAAAAAAAGACACACTATATGGACTTGCTTGCAAAAAGCTCTATCCAAGAACTGCTCTCTCAGCACCCGCAGCCCTCCAGTATATCCATCAGTTCAGCGGTTCGGTCTTTATCAACGTTTAAGCTGGTTGGGACTTACCATCGGAGACATTGGAATGTGTTCAAAACAACGAAGGGATGGCTCCGGACATGGATCAGGGTGTGAAAAATACCAAACCGAACCTACAGGTGCTGTGCATGAGAAATGTAAAGTTGAAGCGAAGTCAGTGATTGCATATGATGCAGTGTGTATGCTGCCAACGGCTTGAGTCTTATCGGGGAGGTGGACGTGCATGCCGGGAACAGAAAAAAGAAATTATGCAGTTGCGTGGTATTCGAATCTCGACCACTCAAGAACAATATTTTGAAAGATTAGGAGCCGGAAGCCCAGTTGAATTGCAATGTGTTGCCGAATGACGAGCAAAATTCGCGCAGAGTGAGCATGTCTTGCAGGGCCGACATCACAATGATGAAATCCGCCCAACACACTCGCAAATTAAATTGGAAGAAGTGTAGACCTCTTGATTGAGGGTGAGAAGGACCCGAGTTGGATTATTTTCTTGAACGAGTGAACCGACTGATTACAGTTTGATTGAGGGAAGAACAGGACCATAGAGTGATAAGTGATGTTGAGTTGACGGCTGGGGGCTGAGGTTGCGAAGGCTTGGGAGGACAGCATAAAACGAAGATACATGGGCTTGGCGATGTTAGAGCTTGAATTTGGCTTGCTGCAGAGCAGTCTTAGGAAGATTCGAGATCCTGAGGGCTCAAGATCGCGTCGCGAGATAAATGAGGCGTTGATGTGACCAAGACAATGCAGCGGGCGGAGATCGTGCGGGCGAAAGACAAAAGAGGAAGCGACAAAAAATGTACACACGGAATCAGCACATCTGTAAAGTACGAAGAATATTGGCTCAGTTGTGGGGTCAAACTATAATCTGAAAAGAAGAGATCAGCCATGGGTAGAAAGTGTTTCAACAGATTTCGTTAATTCTCATTTGCCATGTCTTGTAAAAGAGTTTAAACAGGCTAGGAGTGCATGAATTAATGAACTAGAGACAAAGTCTAGAAGTAGTGAATTGTGCATGCACATAACAAAGGTGTGTAATTTCACAGGCCCACTGAACCTGTGTCCTTTTCACCGTCAGTGGGGCTGTGAAAAAAAAAACACTCCTGTGCGGGTGTGCATATTTCTCGGAATTTGATCCAGTTTAACTTTTGGTGAGCACTGTACCTGTGAATTTTCTCAATGCTATGCATTTTTTGTCAAAGATGTGAGCAGTGAATTTCTGGTAAGGTGGTGAATTCTTTTGTGGAAAAAGGGCCATAATTATGAAACAGTATTACCCCCCATATGGGAACGCAGTGACTCAGGAGCAGATCATCCACCGTCGGATTGTCCCTCTTTTTTTTCCCTCAGAAGTGTTACAACATGCAACTGAGCGTGGGTGGGGTTCCATTGAACGCCGCTCTAGGATGTTCGTTTAGATGCGTATGTTCGGCCAACAGGAAGTCGAACTTGACAATTACAGGATTTCCTGAAAATAATGACAAATACCGTTTTTTTTTTTTGAGCGCTTCCCAAAAAGGAAACCGCTATTCGGCTCTTCTTTTACAGCGACCATGGTCAACAGGCGTATCAGTTCTGACATCAAGGAGCATGCTCTCGACCTATGGAACGCTGGATGGTCATCTGAGGATATCTGCTACATCTTCCATGTCTCCCCACGAAGCCTTTATCGATGGCGTGCGATCTTCGAGGAGTTCGGCACCGTCACCAAGCCACCGTCTCATCTCCGCGGTTGTGAACGCCTCGTTAGCTTGGCCGTCCTCAACGCTGCGAAAGCGATCTTCTTCCACGATGCCTCCGTCATGCTAGATGAGTTGCAATGGTATCTTGCTATTCATCACGATCTCGCGATCTCCATATCGGCTTTGCAAGCAACTTTGGTCCGCGCGGGACTCACACGCAAAATGCTTCGAAAGATTGCCGTCGAGCGAGATGAGGTGTCGAGGGAAGATTACGATGGCTGTGTTCGAGACCCGGACACCTTCTCTGGGACAGGAATGGAGTTTGTCGCTGTCGATGAATCAAGTAAAGATGAACGGACTCTCGCACGACACTACGGGCGCTCTCCAATCGGACTACCTGCCGAATACGTTCACGAATTCATTCGTCATGACCGTTACACTCTCACGGCAGCTATGAGCACTCAAGGATACATCGCAACACGCATCGTAGAAGGATCAATGGATGCATACGAGTTTTTTGATTTCATAGTGGAAGATGTGGTGTGTCAACTGCGTTATCTCTGCTGTGCATAACTAAGAACACCCAGATTCCTGAAATGAAGCCTTACCCCGACGCCCAAAGTGTGCTCGTATTGGATAACTGCCGTATCCACCACACCGATCTGCTTCAAGAGGTTCTCAATGAGAACGGTAAGCTGTAATCATACCTCCGAGCCCAGAAAGTCCGTAATTTATCCCCAGGTATCATGCTCCTCTTTCTATCCCCATATTCGCCAGATTTGAATCCAATCGAAGAGTCCTTCTCGACATGTAATATTCATATATTCAGTTGTAACGTTGTTCTGACCAACAATGACAGAGAAAAGCTTATTTGCGCCGCCACGGGCAAACCATACAAGAAGCAGAGGATCCCATCGCTGCGTTACTTGAGTCGACATCGTGCATAACAGCAGAGATGGCGGAGGGATGGTTTAGGCATGCGGGTTACATATGGTGATGCAGATTGTACAATTGCGAAGTAATACAACAAATTGCAGCTGGGTAACAAAAACATTGGCTAGTACGGACAGTTCAGTGGATCTACAATTGGATAACTCGGTGAAACTGGAATGGAGAGCAAAAATAAAAAAAGGGAGAATCATATCAATCATACAAGCCTGCGGCAAGATCAGCTTTGAACTGAAGATTGGCATTGTGGATGCGCTTCCACGAAAAAAATGTGAAACCGATCTTTTTCAGCTCCTCGTCAAGTGTGGCTTCCGTGCGATCACCAGGACGAAAACCTGCGTCCTTCAATAGGACGGCATCGTCGTCATCGAGGCCGTAAGCTCTACAGAAGTCTTCAGTGGAGACTTTGTGGCGCTTGATCGGGGAAGGAGGAGCGGAACGTGGTTGTACAGAAGGCACTGGAGCAGGCACAGCAGGGGTCGTGGGAACAGGAGGAGGACCTGCGGGAAAAAGGCCTTGCAAGAGCCCGCCTCCATCACCGTTCGACAAGAGATTTACGAGGAGAAGATCGGTCAATGAGAGGGATTGAGCACCAGCAATAGTGGGAATAGGAGCAGGGGGAGTGGCTGAAGCGAGAACAGAAACAGTTGCTGGGGTCTGCGCAGGTACAGCAGGAGCGGCAGCAGGGACAGAGGGAATATTCTTGATGCGCTGATTGGCGTCGAAGAATTTGGAGGTTGGCGGAGTATTTTCATCTGTAATTCCTTGAGCCTATGATTCAATTAGCGCACACCGCAGGGGATTACACAAAGGACAGACCATAGCTGATGCCCAAATCCCGATACGGGTGGCATTGAGGTCGAAATGGAAGCCGCTTTTGGCGTCGGAATATGTGCGACGGTCCGGGAAACTGGGGTGGTTGCCAATAGGATATTTCTCTTCGAGTTTGGCTCGTTCTTCCTTTGTTGCTTTGTTGAATGACATCTATTTGTCGCAGATCAGAATGAACGATAGAAATCAAGTGTACATGCATGAAACCTTTTGCTGTTCGATAGAGTCACTTGCTGAGGTCACCTCAAGCTCCGTAAAATCGAAAGAGGGCTCTGGATCGTTTGGGGTATCCCACGGCTAGTGCGAGCGAAAGGTTAGATCAAATATAAATACGGTGGGACCACCCTACCACTGCATCCTCCATTGGCTTGTTCGGGGGCGGCATATAGAGTAGTACAACCCGATTATCTCCCCGTCTTGCCCTCCATCTCCGTCAGCATTGCTGTATATCCTTTGTCCTTGGTGAGACGCAGCTTGTCAGCATTTTTGGGTTTCTTCGGCTTCCAAAAAGATTTGTGACTCGTTGATGTCCGCGACACGGCAGGGGAGCTCGATAGCAATGGCAGAGAGTAGCGCTTCATAAGGTTCGGACATGGAGAGCGAAAATAGGCCTCTCTGGATTTCCTCTGGTGCGGCAGACTTTGCTCCACGACGTCCCTTCCCTTGAGTTGGAGCAGTGGGCTTGGGGATGAAGATATAGTAAGTGATCTCGGGATCGGTGTCGACTTTCTTCTTCTTGGCCTTGTTGGTGCTGGCCTTCGCAACGGACTTCGAGTCTTGGTCATGTTTCTGCTTGGGCGCGACTTTGATTTTGCCATGTTCTTTTTCTTTCGCTTGTTTTTCCATCTGTGCAGGTGTATTCACGACAAATGTAATGGAAGCTGAAGGATCCAATGGTTAGCTAATGTTCTGCATGGGTGTGAAACGGAGATACAGGTAGGACCGTCAATAATATCTGCCACCATCTCCGCCACAGTGGGAAGATCATCATCTGAGTGGTTAGATGACTTGTCAAGGTCGATAATGTCGTCCGTTGATGCCATCGAAGCCGCGAGAGTCGTTGAGAGAGTGAGAAAGAGCGAAAAGAGAGCGCGCGTAGCTGTAGAGAAGAGCCGAATAGCGGTTTCCTTTTTGGGAAGCGCTCAAAAAAAAAAAAGGGTATTTGTCATTATTTTCAGGAAATCCTGTAATCAGTCCCGAGTCAAATTCAACTGTTTGCTTCATAGTTTCACGTTCTGAGATAAATATTTTATGCGACCTGAGGCGGAGGTCAACATTTGCTCCATGTCAGATCCTGTCAATGATTTCTATGCAGAGCTGCCCCGTTCGAGTTGGGGTCAAGTCATGGAGTAATAGTTGTAGTTCCCTTTTGGAAAAGAAATTACACCGTGATCAAACGGCCATGAATCTGAATGTTTGATAATTGTACGTGATTATGCGCATTTCATTATGGTGCCATAAGCGAAATTTTGGCGGAGGAAAGCAAGGTGAACAAGGTTGAAAAAGTTGAACATGAAGCGTGGAAACTCGGATCAAAATGACACAGCCGCTGATCGGGCAAATCCAGCGCTTCCTGCTTTTGCCTTTCCAATGTCCATCGTCCTTGCCGTTTCGTTTACTGGTGCTGCGGCCTGGGACTACCTCGATTATCTCCTGAATGGCTTCAATCTCGCCGACTGTCCACGCAAACGCAACGCAAAAAGTGCGCTATTCTCGGTGACGGCTTTCTCGGCGACTCGGCGGCACTCCGAGCAGGAGACACAGCAAGCATTCGATGAAGGTGAGCAAGCTAGCAGCATAGGATGTCCTTGACAACGGCCCGCTCAATGGCTGTTTCCATGAACCGGGTTTGCCCTCCACGTCGGCTTCCTCTGCAGTTGCCGTGCAGCACCATCCCGCTCCCGCGCCATCTCAGCGCCATCTCGAGGGTGCGTTTCTTCCCCCCTTTTCCTTTCCTTCTCTTTCTCTTATTTCCTTGAGGTGACGTTGACGCGGTTCTCGGCACCTATCTCTGCATGCTCCACAGTGCGCTCTAAGACGGGTGTCTTGTTTGATTATCGAATGCCTCGTCCGATCGGGTAACCTCATCGACTCTGCGCCCACCGGCTGCCACTTCTCGTCAGCGCGCGTCCCCTATTCAGGTTCAACATCGCTGAACTCGCCTGTTCGCTCTCCATCAATGCGAGGACGTGCAGAGCGTGCCGAACAGGAGAAAGGTGGCGGACGTGGAGCGGCGCCGCAGTTGGGGATTTGGCGAATGTGATCGCGCTTCGTGGGCGTTGCAGATGCCTTTGCGTACGTCTGCCTCTCCCTCCCTCCCTCGTCTTTTGTTGTCGGATGAGGATGTTCGCTTTGTCTCGCTTTCCTCGTCATCGTGCTCCACGGATGTTCTCCATCTCATCCTTGCCGCCTGCACAACTTTCCTCTCCTCGAACTAACGTTGATCCGCAACCACGCATCGTCAACGCAATTCAATTCAAATGCACACACGCCGCCTCCTACTCGACGCCAACCTCACCCCAGGCACAATGCTTCTTCGCGTGCTCCTCGCCTCGCCCTTCTCTCTAGCTATGTGCGAGCCCTTCATTTGGGTCTTACTGGTGCATTGTGAAAATGAAAGATTTCCCTCTGCTTTGCGCCCAGCGCCGACACCCACGCAATCGGATTTTTTCGTATGCTTTGAGAGGGTGCAAGGGCCAGAGATGTCCTAGCTCGACCACGGCCCCAAATGTGCATTGTACGTCGAGCAAGCGAGCTTTGCACAGAGACGAGCATCGTCTGCACCTTGCTTGCTGTTTTCGCATACGACACTGCACGATGGGAGGCGGTTCTTCACTCTCCAACCAAGTTGAGTCCTTCCGAGGCGAGAAAGCAGAAGATGGGTTGGGAATTGCGTCACTCGAGCAAGCCCTTCAGACGGGTGCGTTGTTTCTTCCCTCCCCTACTCCTCTCGTTCACGTGCGGTGAAGTTTATAGCCCTCGATCGCACACAGATCCGTCCATGTCCTTGTCTTCATCCGCCAAACCAGTCCTCGCCCTCCAAGTCCAAGCGCGACTCGACTCGATGGCACATTCACCTCTCTTAACGCTCCTCCTCTGCCCCTGTTTACGTCCTGCCCACGCTGTCACACGACAACCTCTCTTTCACGTCTTTGGAGGATGAGGAGGAGGAAAAAGACGATGTCGACTCGCTCATCGACGCCAATGCCCCTACCTCGTTGTTCTGGTACGGTGCTGCCGTGAGGGAGAGATGCGCAGATGTGCTTTAAAATTACCCCTTTCCCCTCCTACACCGTTAGTCCCACTTATGCGAGAGCGACCCGCGCCTATTGTATTGATTGAAACCCAAGTTGATAAGTACTCTTTGAAGATTGAACGTGATGCCCGAGCGGAGCTGGAATCAGGTGCAGTAAGTTGTGAACCGGGGTCGTGGGCACAGGAATGGCGATAAATACGGGAGACTGAGTGTATCATCGACGTCGGAAACTATTTAAGAATTTTCCTTGGGTGGATGCGGGGACCGCAATATTTGCCCCTGTTGTGCCCTGATTCGCGACGCGCCGGGCCACGTGTGGGTTGCTCAACCTCAACTTGGGACTCGTTTGGGACCGACTGGAGCAGCGCACGAATGAGGACTACGGTGTAGTCCATCTGCAAAAAGAATTGGTTTAGGCGGGGAAGCACGAGTGTTGCCACCGGCCGAATCTGAGCAGGATAGCACACAGAATTTATTCGTTTGTACTACTTCAGTACATTCAACTGAATCTTCTTTCATTCCACCTGGGGACTACTATGGTATCAGAATTACCAAGATTTGATGTGGAGGGCCGGCATCTGCTCAATGACAAAAATGTAGCGATATTCATGCAGAGCCTCCTGTTCGACTCGGGATCGGGTCTTAGAATTGAAGGATTTTCTTTTTCCCTTTCCTTTTATGCACTGTTTTGTCCCGCACTTGAGTCAAGTTGGGACAAGAGCAGCTGTGTCGAGTATCTAAGTCGTGGTTGCAAGCCCGAGGAGTATCGACACGCAGGTCTGTCGTTCTGAACTCAGTAAGGATTTAGCAAACCAGACCACAGACGGAGGGCAGCATCTGCTACCAATTTACGCCCTCAATTGTTACGTTCATGCAGAGCTTCCCGTTCAATTCGGGACCAGGTCATAATATTGCGGACAGTTCCACATTCTTGTACTGTCCTTTCTGCTGAAGTTTGATTTATTTTGATCAACGACGTGTAACGAGGCAAATTTCGGCGTTGAGAAAAGACGTTGTTGGTTTGGCTGTTGTAAAGGCATCAGTTTAACTTAAGGACGGTTACTGTTATGGTTTCTTTCTCACCGATGAAGCGTTTCAACAGTAAGTCAATTGAACGAGTTGTTCTTTCGAAGAATCGTATTCGCGGGAGTTCAGCAACGGACGCCGTACATTTTACCCACTGCTGGATATTAATATTAGACAAGGGCTGAGGCGGGCGGTCTCCATCTGCTTTCTGTGGTCCGTAGACAGATGCGTAGGGAGAGCATCGGGTCACGGTAGATTGGGACGTTCGGGTTTTTTTTCTTGTCTTTTTTCTGTTATTCATTTGATCCATCAACTACTATTTGTTTAGTCATTCCGCAGCTACGCGTTTATTGCCAATCATGAATGTCTTCGAGGTTGTGCAGAATACCCATTTGATTCGGGGACAGGTCATGATTTCCTCCAGATGCTGTTTTCTATTCCTCCATGACTTTTCGTTGGGTACGTAGTCATGGAAATCCCTTTACCTGTACAGGGCGACGCAAGGTAGCTGGTATTGAACGCGACGCAGAATTCGTGCTGCGGATACCAAAGAAATATCGATCTGAAGCGGAATGGTCCGCCTCCGCTCATACTTCAGGAACTTCTTGTGGTTATGCGGAACGCCGTTCGATCCTGGATCAGACCACGTACGAGCGCTCAAAGTTTTCCTTTCTGTGCATCGAATTGTCTAGTAAGTCGAACAGATGTCAAATGTTTTACTCACGCTGTGTGTCGACTCTTTTCAACCCATTGAATTTTCCAGGCCAGTCCCAGTGCACCTCCATATACCCCGGACATGCGCAAACATGGAACCAATGTGACTCGAAGCGGCGGTCCACATCTGCCTAATGATGAGGTATATCTTATATTCGCGTGCAGAATACCCGTTCGATTCGGGGTCGAGTCATCAATCTCTTTCGTTTTCTGTGGGTATTTTGGTGCAATTTAATGGAAATACAATATTGTGTAACTCATTCCCAAGCTGCGACGTTCAGTTTTGCGACTCGGCTGTCAAATTTTCAGCGAACGAAGGTCTGACACATTGAACTGCTCAAGCACCGATTCAGATCCCAAGTCTTCAAACCCAATCAACGTTTCTACTATAATCTGCGAAGATAATGGTTTGAACAACAATTGTACAAGACCCGATGCGGCGGTCCCCATCTGATAACCATTAAATGGCCTGAATCCGTGATTCTCCATTCAATTCGCGTAGTTTTTGTTTGCTCCGTCGGTTCAAGTCGTTTCGGATGGCGTGTACATGAATGCCACTCCGACCCTGAGAGTAATTTGGTCAACTGGCGCTGGTTCTGGTTCTGAAAGTTTGTGTCACTCGGAGTTTGTTTTTCCCTTCTTCTGAGGGCTCTCCACTCAATTTGCTGGACTTGCAGTTCAATGAATAAAACCTGAGGCCTGAGGTGGGAAGTGTTCTCATCACTCTGCCAGATTTCCTGCGTTCACACGCTTGGAGAGTGAAGCCTGTTCGACATTCTCTTCGCGCACGTTGACTACGCGGACATTGAATTTCATGCGGACAAACTCTTACGAAAATAACTACTCCGCCCCTTGCAGGTACATTTTCTTCCTTCTATCTCCCCCTTCGCTACATCCGCACTTCATCGGCATCTGCGTCAGGATGCTCCTTCCGCTATGGTGCGAATCCATTGCCTTTGGGACGCAGTTCACGTCGGTGGCTGCGCGTATCAAATTAGAAAATATCGCGTGGAACCCGCATAGGAAGCTTACCACGGCAAGTCGCTACTATCCATCGAATCCGGAAAGAGCTAGACAAAGTACCCCAAGAAACTTTGTCAATACGAATACCATTCATATATTCCGGCGCCTCACTTTGATTGAAGCTGCTTCGGAACGTGATGGATCAACCATGCGCTGGGCACAGGAGATATGGCAACATGAACCGAGGGTCGTAGCTGTCCAGAATGAATAACATGACCCGTTTGCATTGTACATACAGACCGGTGTATTGCCTCGGGGGAGCCACCAGTATCCACATAATTTTTAATCATTTGGAGGTGTCGTTTGGCGAGATCCTGAGATGGCCACCGATGAACTTCGCTCTTGCCCAGGAAAGGCCACCGAAATTCAGTCCTGGCAACGATTGGGCGATGAGTACAGATCATGGTTCTGAACTCGGCCCATGTCAAGCCCAAGTCAAACACCACTGGGAGAAAGACGCAGATAAAATCCGGACTTGGCAAGAAACTGTGATCCGCATAAGTTGCTAGGTGAGGGTGGGATATAGGGGGCCTCAACCCCCCAAAGAACGACGTATATGCGTAGTCTTCCCACGCTTGAATCACATCTAAGGGTGCTGAGGGTTGCTCCTGGGTGGATTTCAGATTGAAAATATGAAAGTTATTGAGACTAACTGGGAGCCAACGGAAGATCCATCCCAAAGATTGCGGGTCAGAAGTGTAACCGACTTGTAAGCATGCCATCAAAGGGCAAGGATTCAAGCGTGCAATCATGGGGGGAAGCCAAGGAGACGGGGGTAAAGAAACGTTGAAAGGTATCAAGTTTCCTCGCAGAGCTCTACAGGAATCAATTATAAGATCTATCATGTTTTTGGAAGTACTCGACGAACCGTCTATACGGAATGATCCAACGTCCCTCGAGCCTGCGTTCACAAAATTTGAGCAAGGAAAGAGCCAAATCCATTCGATTAAGTGGACCGCCAATATAGAAGTTCCGAGAGCGGGTGGGGTTATTGAGGAAGTCCAGAAATGATGCATGGTGCGAATGAATTACGTCCTTGTTGTTCGATGGCACATTAAGCACAGAATGAAGACCGCGCAGTAGTAACTGTGCATCGCCATCTGCAAGTCCAAAAAGCTGTTCGATCCAACCAACACTCAGGCGAAAGTTTGCGATGGCACATAGGATAGGAATGAGCTCGGACAGTCTGGCAACAGAACAGAGGATAGTCATATAGAGCTGATCGAGTGCATCAAATGGAGACTCCTTGCTCCCATCTTCAACGATCGCAAGGCGTTCAGTTGGTCGGTAGTTTGTATCATCGATAAATTTGATAATGGTGGATGCATATATGAAGTAACCAGATGAGTTTTGGACCAGGGTCTCTAGCACGCTGGGAGAAGGCCACGGCGATGGGACGTTTGCCATGACCTTACGATGCTTGCGATGAATTCGCCCAAATTCGTCGTGGAAATATTTGTGGACATCATGAAACGATTGCTCCACATTGAACGGATGATAGTTGCCCAAGTAGATCGGCAAGTCGAATACATCCCGAATAACTAGCAATGATGAACCGGAGCGGAATGGGGCGCTTGGAAGACGAGTTGAAGAGGGTAAGCAGAATCTCCTCTGATAGTGGGTTCCTCACACTCATCGAGGCCATCGATGAGAATGATAAGAGGATCACGATCCCGGTGGGTGCAACAAGGCTCAGAAATAAGTTTCTCCATCTGTCTCTCGATGGATCGCACGACAATCGATGGATCGTGTTCAACGACGTTCGAGATCGGATTACGAAGCCATGGGATTCCTAGAGCAAGCTGGTAGGCAATTGTTGCAAACAGAGTTTTTCCATTTCCGCGCGCAGTATGGCCTCTTTTGAAAAAGAAGCAACCACCGAGTCTCTCGATGCCCTGGAGTTGCCGTGCGAGGGTTTGCATGATGGCAGATTTGCCTGCTCCTGCGGGGCCGTACAGCCAAAGAATATTTGGCTGCCCACCTGCCAGTGCCCATTTGCGCAACTCTTTGAGCATTTGGACACACGTTTCAGGATGACATCTGGGTTGCGGGAAGCTCTCCACGGAGTCGTGGATGGCCGCCAGCGCTACGGTCTGGTGCAGTATATCAATCCCTGCAGCTGTTTTGGTACCCCGTCACACCAAAACATGTCGGGTGGGTGTGATGTACCTCTTGCACCATGCAAATTATTCATAGTCAGGTTATTGGCCGAAATATCAAAGTTCAGGGTAGGACCTATCCCATGACCTCCATCGCCGCCTGTGCCGTTGCCGTAGCCTCCCCCTCCCGCGCCGCCTGTGCCCCCTGGGAAGAATCAAGACCGAGAACTTTCGAGAGTTTCAGGTGCCGCACCGGTGATATAATTGCTCACTGTCTGGCTATGGGCATCCATGGTCGCCGTAGATGAACAATGTAGAAAAGAACCGCCCGCGTGTTCCGAGTATTAGACTACAGAGCAGGACGTGTGCTGGAAGACGGTAGAGGACGAGGAGCGTACGTAGTTACCACGCAGGAGCGATAGTCGGAGACTCATCAGGAAAAAACAAAATGCTTGGTTGCGTACAGCCATTGCTATGAGATACCAGTAGCTGTGGTAGCAATTCCCTCTGGGCTCAGTAGTGCCTGGTAGCATCCGTAGCACTGGTAACTGTGGCAGGTGGCTTGGTAGCACTGGTAGCATTGGCAGCATAGCTTGGTAGCATCAGTAGCATTGTATGGAATGCTTGATAGCTCTTGGTAGAGTCATGTATGCACTCTGTAGTGCTTGAGAGATGCAGGCTGATCCTACCAAGGACACTATAGAACTCAGAGTGGTGAGACTGATAATCCTACCAAAGACACTGTAGGACTCAGAGTGGTGAGACTGATATTCTACAATGCCTGATTGACCTGAATAGTGGATTCTAGTTTTGCTTATTGTATTGACCCCAGGTCTGGGTTCTCCTCTTGCAGCTGAAGGCAGAGTTAAGTCAAAGTCCAAGGACATCAAGAACATATATGTAGATCATTCCCATACTCATGGCATGATTTTCCCTGAGTCCAAGTTTAAGCTATGGTGAGTGATATTTTCAGTATCTCATGTCACTTTCATATTTCTGGTGTCGGTGGTGCTGTGGTGAACCAACTGAAGTTGAACTGAAGATTGATTGGGACAAAGGTGATATAGTTCCATCATTGGCAGTACTTTCAATGTACACTTTAGTCCAGCTGTAATTTTGTATACTCTTAACTTCTCCTTGTCAGAAGGTTGTTGGTTCGATTCCCGTAGCAAACATGTATTTAAATAATAAATAATTTGATGAACTTGTGTTGTTTCATGTAACAGGTTGTATGTCAACTCAAATACAACAGTATGGTGAATTAAGAAACTAGCATTAGTAAATAAGTTTTGGTTTATTTCTTGCAGGGTGGGCATTCTCAGTAGCTCCAGTAGCCCCAGTAGCAGTTGCTACCAACCTGCTACCAGCTGCTACTGAGCTTGGGTGAATGCTACTGGGAACTTGATATTCGGGGACTTGCCTACCAGGATACCACTGCTACTGAGGCTACAGAGTGCAACCTAGCCAAGTGAATTTTTCCTGATGCTGCGCACGTTGATGCGCCACACAGATAAGGGTTGGCGCCGGCAAATGCCGAGACACCGGCTAGGTAGGTGGGTACCCTTAATCCACTTTTCCGACCCACTGTAAGCATCGAAGCTAATGAAATTCACAGAAAATGTCATGAACTTAGTCAGTGGAATTCATTTGAATTGTTGATGAAATCCGCGAAAATTAAATGAAATTCATGAGGTTTGGTTTCAGCTAGTTTTTGTAACCTTCCAGCTACTTATTTCATATACTTTTAGCATGAAACCCACTGATATCAACAATGACTAGATGCAATATATTCTTCCAATCGCATTCACGCACGAAGATGGTGAAAATTATTATTATTATAGCTGACTATGACATGAGATTAGGCCTCTTCGAAGCGGGTGGCTGAACTGTTGGGTAGGTATCACAAGGAGGCTGCTTAAATTACTTAGTACTATAATGTCTCAGCCAGCACTGAGTTCATATTCGCTTGAACCATTTGAGTCAAAAATAATATATCGAGCAAAAGAACCTACTTACATCCGGTCTCCCAACGAATCCTGTCGGCAAGGCTGTGGTTCTCTGACAGTACCAAATGTGAACCCTAAGTTTAGAAGAACAATGTTGTATACTCTTGAGTGCACCCCGGGAGACAGCCGAGCTTGAAACGTATGTATATCTCAACTCAGCATCAGCAGAGAAACAGAACATGTTTAAGCCGTGTGTCACAAAAGTCTGATCTGAGTTATAACTCCTTATAACGTGTTTTTAACCTTACCAGAAAACAGAGGGGGTTAACGTGGGCTTACAAGGCGTTATAACTACTTATGAGTCAAATTGTTTTTCTGACATGAATGCTCTGAAAATTTGACTGAAGCCCCAAAATGTAGGGATTGAAAATGATGTGAAATGTATTACCATCGTCAACATGTTCGGCGAAGGACAGGCCAAAAGTTCCCATTGGATCTGCTCTATGAATATCTTTTCCAAGTCGGTACTGATCCAAGAACACAACACATACCGCCTGTCAAGATCAATCTATAGCTGATCTTCTCTGACTCAATGCAGCTCGCCTTTCTACTAGCTCCTAGTGCGTTCTCCGGCTCGGCTTTCGCTTCTCTTACGCGGAAGATCGGTGTTGGATTCGGTGCGGGTGCATTTGCTTTCATCTTGTTCCTTTTCGCCTCTGTCTTTTCCACGACAACGACGTCGATGGTTTCTTTGAAGACCACAAATCTCACACCTCCATCCTTGTCAAGTCAATTATACGAAGTCCTATTACCGCTGTTTTTGCCCTTTCGAGGTCACGACGAGTTGAGAGGGTGATAAAACGCTGGAAACAAATTTGAGACGTACCGTGGAACTTGAAACGAAGTTTACACCTAGTTTCACCGGGTTTGATATAAGAACAGCGGCTGTAGCCGAGGGTGGATCCGTCTCTGTCAGCGGCTCGAGGAACACGCTTTGAGTGCGCACAGCTAGCCCATTCGAGTCGTGCGCGGGCCATGGACAGGTCAAGCGTGAATTTGAATGCTGCTATTGAAATATTGAAGCTGCCTTCCTTGGTATCGCCTGGAATGAGAATAAGACCTAAGGCGGATGATCCACACCTGCTGATAGTTGCGAATTCCACAGACAATCTACGCAGCATCTCCGTTCGATTCGGGGTCGGGTCCTTCGCTGGCGAGCCAAATTTCTTTTCTTTTTTTCGTGTGTTTGGTAGATGCAAGACTGATTTTCGACCCGGAGTTATTTTCCATCCCGATTATTCTTCTCGTATTGAACGAGGTTGAATACAAAAGAGACTGAGATCTCGACTTCGCGAGACTCGGTACAAAATCAAATACGTCTTCAGGCTAGGCTCGCAGCGCGCACAGAATAAGACTTGCAGCGGAAGGCCCGTATCTGCGTATCGTGCCAGGGGCAAGCAGTGCTGCCAAGCAGAGTATTCCCGTTCGATTCGGGGGCAGGTCTTGTACCCCCACACAGATCCTTTTTGTTCAGGCTGGAAGGTCGTTCGTTGTTTTCTCGTTTCCTCATCATGATTCAGACTGTACAGCTATACAACTAGATAGCTCTTGCCTTGTTTGCTTTTCAACTCGGTATGCAGAAAACCCGGCAGCTAATTGTACGCTATATCAATTCCGTTTATTCCGTACCCTTCCCTTCCAGCTGGGTACTGAACAAGACCTGACGCGGACAGCCCGCCTCTGCCGCCATCCATATTGCTCAATTGCATCGGAGCACCCTGTTCAATTCGGGACCAGGACATGCGCCTCGTCCCCTAGTTATTTTTATCTGATGTTGGTCTGATCATTGATGTCGAATCATTCGCCCCAAGGAGTTACTTCAAACGACTGAGAACAAGATCTGTAGCAAGGGGTAAGCGCCGGCAAATGCCGAGACATCGGCTAGGTGGGTGGGTCGGCCCCGACGGCCGTTATTTCACTTTTCTGACCCAGGTCCAAAATCATTGGAAAACGTGTTTTAGATGATTAAGAAAAATCTCCCAAAAAATGAATTTATTTTCGCTTGATTTCAGGCCAACCAAACCGACGTCAGTGCCAAGCAGCGTGTCCAATATCTTCCGATGGCGCAATTGGACCTGGGTTTTAAATTCTGGTCGACGAACTCAAGGTTGAACCGAGAATGCGCTGGGATGCGTCCTCCAATATGATTCTCGGCATCCGCCGTGAGCATAGCGCGCATCTTGAACTCAAGTTTCTCTCAATCAGTGAAGCCGAAGCGATTCATGCTGATCTGGCAACAAATGATGTTCACCTTGCCAGCGATCACATTTACTCGCGAGCTTGATCGCGATGGCCCATTATTCAAGAAAATCGGAGATCTGCCGCTATTTGATTATCATTGCGGCGAGGATGACCTCACAGGGAACATCGACGCGACACATCACTGTAGCATACGGTAGTTGCCATTGCTGCGGGCTGAACCTGCCAGAATTCAACGTGAAGTATCGCTGAGCGTAAGAATTACCCGATTTGGAATGTGGCTGTGCCGTGGCTGTGCTTGGCTAGAGGGTGGGTGGGTCGAGCCAGGGCTTAATCCACTTTTCCGACCCGATGTATGAAGTTTTAAGCCTGCCTGCCCCTTGATCTGTAGTGAGGGTTTTTTTCTTTTTCTTTTTTTGCACGCGCAGTAGGCATAGATTCACCCAGACTAAAAGCGGAGGGTCCGCATCTGCTCACAATCAGGAGACGAGGTGGATTTAACGCGGAAACCTCCCTCGACTCGGAGGCCAGTCATTCATTCGCTCTCGGATCGCCCATTTTTTTTTTTTTCAGAAGCGTTTCAAGTTGCAAATGAGCGCGGGTGAAATTCCGTTGATTGCCATTCGAGGATGCGTGTTCAGATTCGTATATTTGCCTGATCGGAAGTTGAACTCGACAATTGATTAATTCGGAGTCAAATGTATGCTCTACTAGTATGTACAAACTTATCTACGCAGAGCTGCGCCGTTCGAGTCGGAGAGAGGTCAATAAGTAGCTGTGGTTTCCTTTTTAAAAGCAAAATTACACGGCGATCAAAGTTTTGATCATTGTAGCGAGGAATGCGCATTACACTATGGTGCGACAAGCAGAATTTGGGCGGAGGAGAACCGGTTGATTCTGATTGAACACCAGCTGTGAAGCGTGGCAACCGTGACTCGGATCAAAGTGGCACAGCCCCAGATCGGCTCAATCTGCTCTCGTCGTTCTTCGTTCTTCCCTGTTCAGCTTCAATTGTACTTGCTACTTGGCTCCCTGGCTCCGGGCGCAGCAAACCCTTCGACTCCGGACCATCCGGCGCACTTCATGAACGAATCCAGCCTCTTGGTCTCTGCACCCAAAAATGCGGGAGCCTTTCTGGATGATTTTCACCAAAATTTCTTCGACTCGGACGACAGGGCGAGGAAGAAGAGGATATTGCCGGTTTTCCGTGGAGATGAGCGAGTACGATGCGCTAGAGGACATTGGACACCGGCTCGCTGATCTGAATGTTCCCTGGTCCGCGTCCGCAGTATGACGGTTCGTTTGTACAAATATTAATTTCCGCGGCGCGCGTCCGATTTTGCGCGCGCTCTCACAATTTGCGCGCGCTCTCCCAGAATTTGTGCGCACGTGAGGTAGAAACATGAAATACCTCCAGTACACTACACAGCTGTATCTACGGGGGGCATGCAAGCCAGATGACCCTTCCTCATCGCCCACTGTGTCAAGTATGCATTCCAATAGCTACTGTCGAGCTAAATCGAGGGGTTGGGGATTTCGTTGGGATTTCGAATGAAGCCCGTAAGATGAAAGCAAGAGAAACATGGTGCGGAGCCGGTAACGTTGCTGGAAGGTGTTGGCGTCCGGGCAAGACGCCAAGCGGGCGGGGGATGTGGACCAGGAGGGAATCGACGCGTGGCAAGCCGTAAGTAGCACAGCTTGGCAGCGGTCCGGACTGCCGATCAACTTGTCAAACAGATGTCACGGATTCTATCACGCCGATCAACAAATTTCACGACGCGGTTACGCCACGTCGACACAGTCCGAGTCGGACACACCCGCGACTTGGCCGCAGGCTATTCGAGCCCTTGAGCCTTCCGAGGTCCGTCGCCTCTAATGTGCTCTGGGTTGGCTCAACTGCTGCAAATACACAAAGTCGGAGAAGTAATTGATCGAGAGTCCAGGAATAAAAGCAAAAGGCGTCCCGGTGAGCCAAACCAGCTCTTTTTTCAGCTTTTCCTACCTACCTATCTACCATACTTCCATGGACCACTCATGTTTCTCCCACCCAACCATCGGCTTGAGGAAGATGTAATTAATTTACAAGCTCATAGTGGCTCTTCAAGCTTGTAATCAAAGTCTTATAAGTTATTTTATTTCTAAATGTGAAAAAAAAAAAAAAATGTAAGATAGGTATTAGGTTGAGGCACATTTTGGAGGCCAGACCTTGAGCGCGCGCAAATTGTGAGAGCGCGCGCGCAAATTCGGACGCGCGCCACGGAAATTAATATTTGTACAAACGAACCGTCATAGCTGCGCACCATCCGGTCCCGTCGTCTCATCTTCCCCATCCTCTCCTTCTCACTTCTCGCCCTGTGCCAATGACAACGTGCCGCCAAGTGTGTGAACACCGGTATCTGCTTTTACATGCTCTGGACCGCCTTCGCTCCTCTGATTCATTTTCTCCGTCGTGGCCGTAGACTCGCTCATGCGGCATGCAACGTCCTCGAGGCCGCCAAAGTAGCATAGCAAATTCTCGTGGGTGCCGGTACCGGTGCCGATGCCGGAGCGCGAATGTGGGTTGTATCATGTATCAAGCCAAGTTTGGATGGGGACGTGGACGCGGACGCGGACGCGTTGGCACCGTTTGCGCCGTGCTCCTCTTCTTTCTCTTCCTTCGGCGAAAGCTGGCATGCGTAAACGAGGCGCCGCGAGGCGGTTCCGCATTCCTTCCCTGCCGCCCTGCTTCTCCGAATGTGGCGAGAAGGATGGGGTAGACTGTGGTGAACGAGGGGTCGCCTGCGTCAAGCAGGTGTGTTCAGTCTCTCCTTGCTCTTCTCCGCTCCCTTCGTTTGAGAACGTTGACGGCCGTTTCGCTGCAGCCTACAAACCTTGCCCCTTTTCCCTCGCCCCGATCCACCCGAGCGCGTCTGCAAAACGACCCTCGCCACCTCTTCCCTGCCCCCCGCCCGCCCGAACGCGCCGCCCCCGTCCTCATCCACAAAACCGCCGCCTGGAAGCGCGACGCCGAGCCCAGTGACCCTTCTCGGCCCCCACCGCCAACGTGACGGACGCTGACGCCGACGCCGACGCCGCCATTGACTCCTCTATTCCTTCTCTTCCACCTGCGCCTCTGCCCGACGCCGACACCGCTGGCGTTGACATGGACGTCCTCCCGGCGCTGTCGTATATTACGAAAACGCCTTTTGCGACCCTGTTTGTTCTTCATCGCCCTCGGAAGAGGGCCGATCACAGAACCCGAGTCTCCTGTCGAAGAGATCGACGTCTCCTTCCTCCGGCTCCCCTCGCCCATCGTCGCCCCCTCCCATGCCTTCCCTGCACTAGCAGTGGCGCACCCGCCATGGACGGGTGCTTCTGCCGTTGCTGACGTTTGTGCGGGACGCCGCTGACGTCGTCGAATTGCGCCCCATTTCCCTCTCCGTTAAATGACGAGCCCCACTAATGTCAGCTGCATAGCCACGTCAAGCAGGATCTAGCCGCGTTATCCGATGTCTAGCCATCGGGCTTGACCCGGCTTGACGTGGCGAGCCGACCTCAGCGGGGCTCCACACCTCGGGGTCTAGGGCCAGCTTTTTCTCTAGGCTAGGGCCACCTTGAACGCCGTGAAAAAAAAAGACCCCACCCCCGCCCCAAATCATATTCCGCTTGAAGGCTTTGCTGACGGGACGATTTGTGAGGGCGACGGCTGTCAAAATGGAGGGTGAGCAAAATTACAGATTCATATCGCTCCCCGCTTGCTTACCAGCTTCGTCGTCTTTATCATACGGAAAGAGTGACCGGCGATCACGGCATCTGTGTAGCTTTTCCCTTCATGCCCGACCTCCCTTAATCCGCCAGCCGCGTTTGGATTCCTCTCCTTGTATGACACTTGCTGGATGAACATCGCAGCTGAGAAAATCGTCCCTTTGGCGCATCAGCCTCTGAACATGTCGTCTTATGACGCGCGATGCATTTCGATCGGCCAGTCGAATCCACTCGGATTTTTTTACATTTGTTTTGGAAGTGAACGGACTTTTAGGGTTTCGTTACCACGCATTGCCAGTTCCGCGGAGCACGTCGTTGTGCGCGAGGCAAATCGAAGCGGCGGAACCGACACAGCAAAAGGCACCGCCCACGTTGATGGCACGTTTTCGTCGACCTGTCTGTTTCTCCATTACCTGCCATTCACGTCGGCCGCCCACCGGTTCTTGCTCGTCCCTGCACTCATCTTTGAACGATTTCTGTTACGCGCGACGGGCTTTTGATCTTCGTCAACAATGCGCCCACTTTTGGATCCTCGTTATTCTCAAGAAATTATGGTCGTCGACGTCCGCCGACACAATCTCGTACTTGGCGGGAAACTGGATCGGGCGGGCAGTCGATGGCGTACACGTTCTGTCATTACAATGCATGAGGTTACAATTCTTTCATGGAATATATAAGGAACGCTGTTTGTCCAACTGTCCAGCCCGGAAATTTTCCTTGGGATCAAGGCTGCCGATACTAGTTCCGATACTTGTTCCAAGCCTCGACCTCGCGTGTCTTGGATGGTGCAGCGGGATGCTCGTGGTTGTCGTCGTCTGACTGCCCTCCACTGTCACGCCCTGTCCAACGCGCACGATTATGAGCGTAGGCGCGATGCCCTGTGGAAAATTGAACACCCAGTCATGTATAGAATAAAATCGAATAAAAGGCATGCATACCATAACTTGAGTTACAATTTGGAGCATTGGTTCCTCGAGCGTTGATGAAAGGCTCGGAAAACAGACCACGATCAGGAATGCCAGTATAGTTGCGGAATAGAGCATCCCGGATTCAGCTCTGGAGAGATGTAAGTACGGACGAGCGAATAACAATCTGATCGTAATGCCGGCGGACCCACATGAGCGCTATGGCAAATGTATATCGTCGTTGCGCGGCTTCCCCCAAGTACGCGCGAGAATGGTGGCTGATCCACCAGATGCGGCCGGCTGTGCGATCTTTTTTAGGATCGAGTCTCCAGGGAGCCAGTGGCCACGAGATGGACTTGCCTGTTAGACCGGTTGCAAGAAAATTGGTAGCTAGAATGACTGCAAATTGCGGGGGCTGGGTCCAGATAGATGTCAAGCCCGCACCCTTCATATAACGTGAGAACCTGTGAGACACAGGATGAAGAGACACTGACCGGTGCTGGCGATGAGCAGCATTACCGGCACGACTATGATGCGCCAATTGTGGTTCCAAACGACATAACAGCGGTAAATCTGCAAGATAGTTGGTCAAAACAAGTAATACTCGTAAAACGCACATACGAGTAGGCCGTCAGCGATAGAACTGCCATCATGTGAGTATTCGGATTAGATCAGAGCTTGGCATAGATGCCCACTTGTTAATGGCGTAGAGAATGTATGCCGCGTTCTGAATGCTGTCAGACGGGATGCTTGCCAGGTCCTCGATCTCGGCGGTTACGATGACCAGGATGAGTACGATGAGGATTGTAGAAAAGGTGAAAAGGGCGATTGCTGTGACCAGAAGAACGGTGTTTCCTCGACTAGAAGGCCGGTGAACCAGGACGTGCATGCAGATACAGAAAAGCACGCAGTATATCCCTGGGGATTGCGAACTATGAGTCTATGTCGTTGCATCATCAGAAGCAACAGACCGTAAAAAGAATGTCCCGACCTGCCAGCGATGTCGTGAATTTCTCTGGTAGGTATATTCGAAGCTGGAATGCTCACCCATAGCTGACTTATATCATACCAGGAGGTGGACACCATGTCAGTATAGTATGGATGAAGAGGCACCCAGCGAAGGTTCAGGCAGGGGATTAGCAGAACGACGCTCAGGAACAGAGTCCTAGGGCCGCTCGAAATGCGGCCCTTGTTTGTATTAGGCTATGCCAAGCAGAAGCCGGTGCAGCGGTGCCATTGCGGCCGCATCGGAGGCACAAGGCTGATATGCATCTCGGTGACTCGGGGTCAGCGCTACGTGGTATGTGGCTGCTATCTCAGATAGCACTTAACAGTTCATTCTTTGGCCCATTACCTAGTCAAAACTCGAAAGACATGAGAGCACGGTGGGCTTCGCGATCTCGTATGAATACTGACTCTAGTTTGGCACATTTAGAGCTCAAGCGGGCGCCTGCGCAGACATACTGAATTTCGATTTCCACTCACCACTTGGTCGGATACTGAACTGGATTGGTGCCAATTTTGATAGAGTTTCTGATCCCTACCGTCGTGCCTTCGAGGTGGAAATGAAGAGAATTGTCGCCGACTGAGGCGTACGATATGGGCGCTGTGAGACAAGCGACAGTTCGGAGCCGAAAAAAACCTTGGCTTGGCATCAGAGGCTATAAGAATACTATTAGTACTAAAGATAACAAATTTCTCCCTCTTTATAAAATTATCATGTCTGTCTGAAGCCTTCTCACGCCCGCTTTTGGTTAATCCGAATCAAGCGCCCAAACTTTTAGAAGAACTAATAGGTTATCGTGGTTATCTAGAATGATCTTTGTTAAGTGCCGGCCAGCCCAAACCATCAGACAGAAAAGGAAATAAGTACGCTGCTCGAGTCAAAGTAGACTCAAGTTGAAGTTGTACTTTCAACATGACGAGGTCCCCAGGTAAGTTGAAGCGGCTGTCGAGGAGAGACCAAAAAGGAACGTTCTCTGATCCGCTCGATCGCGCGCATCAGTAAAACTACACATTTGGCTTTGGAAGGTGTCTTTTTCCCATCTTTGGCTTTGGGAGCCCGTCTTGAGTCTTTGAAGCAACGTCTTTGATGATCTTTGTCTTTGACAGCGCGTCTTACGTCTTTCGCGAGAGGTCTTTGATTCCTGTCAACGTTCATGAAATAAAAATCTGTTCGGGGTGCAGGGATATTCTAAACATGAATACCACTTCCTCTGAGCATTATTCAAGTTCAAGTCGAGTAGCCTCGCACTCCAGCCAGTGAAAGTACTTACGTGACTGATTCTGGAAATTTCTTTAGTTAAATTGTAGTTAAAGGTACCGAAGACGCCTGGAAATCATCAATGAATTATTGTTCTGGTTCCAGTCCACTCACTCAAGGAGATAGATGAATATTGCAGAACACGAACTTGTCGAATCTGCCAGTGTAACTTACTGGCAGATTCGACCAGTGTTTCAAACTCCGCTCGTACATCACTCCGTTGACAGATGGCAACGGATGGCGTGACTCGCATCAAACGGTTGGTCGCTCTCTTGCTCTTTCCCCCATCTTCGCCGCGACATCCCCTCTCCTGTCCGCTCACTGTCTCTGGGTCGCGCAAGTCCTATCTGATATTCGTCAACCGTCATCCAGCCTGCTTCCATACCTTCAAGACATGACTTTCAAGCGGCGGGTCAAGTCTGCAAGTCGCAATGCCTCAAGTACCCAAGCCCTCAAGAGTCAAGTCCTTTCTCAACGTCGACATCCATACATCAACCGACATCCCTACAAGCCTGAAAGTCTTCAAGCTGCTTCCCAGGCTGCAAGCTCTGATGTTCTTTCCTTTTTTCAAGTGGCCGCCCGGTCGTCAAAAACACCTGCGGACAAGGGTGGACGTATTGTGCGATAGCGGCCTTTGCGTTAATCAAAGCAAGAGGTGCGTGTACCGCATATTCTTTCCTTCTTTTTCCCCCACGTCCTCCCCCTTGCCCGCTAAATACTCGCCCACTAACTCTACATGTTCCTTTACCCATCAGCCGAGCCCGTCTTGCACATCCTCTACTGTCGCTGCTGCCCATCTCTTTCATCCCACACCTGCACGCAAGCTCCGGCGCCTCGAGGCAATTCGTTCACGTCTAGGGTAGGGTTCGATGTGATCGGGATGGTGGATGGGGTGCGCGTGTTGTCTGGTGGTGCTAGAATATACTTGACTCGATGTCTTGTACTTGTTCTTTTTGAAATCTACAAGTCTTTTTGCTTTATCTTGGTCATCTTTATGAGGCTTTGAGGATTCTTACAGCTGTCTTTCCAAAGACAGCGTTGAGTCTTTGAGGTCTTTCACAAGATGAAAGTCTTGCCCAAGACTTCGGGACCTGCTTAGCCAAAGACGTGTGTCTTGGCGTAAAACGCCTCTTTGGTCTTGCCCAAGACGCCAAAGACAAACTTGTAGTTTTACTGATGCGCCGGAATTGGGCTAGACGTGCAGAATTAGCTTCTACTTCAGCAGGTTGGTAGTAATCAATGATGACGTTAGTAGTAGCCTTGTCCTAGCAGCGATGAGCCGAGGATCTTTACCGTGCTGATGAAACGGTTTGCAGTCTCTACAGAGCAATGAATGAACAACTGCTATGAGGTGGAGAGATATAGTTCAAGGAGTCGCAACACACCTATAGGACTCCGAGCGTAAACGATGCCCAACCCTCGGTCCACCGCAGTTCCAGCGCGAACTCACCATGGTGGAGTGAGGTAGTAACACCATTGGTGGCGACGCAGAGGGGAAGAGCGCGACAGGGGCGGTGGTGGGTGTGGGGCCTCAGTGCTCCGCGTTTTGGTTGACTTTGGAAGCAATGACATCATCGTTCACGGCATACTCCCAGTTACTCCGAGGCGAACTAATTTCAACGCGGAACGTTCAACCACGGCGTTGGATTAGTTCCAGAGCCACTTTGGAAGATCTCGAAATTAAGGCAGGCCTTCGGTATGTACCAATGGGTCAAGCGCCATGGGAAGCCCTTCCAAACCACTGCGTATCTTGAAAGGAATTGAAAGGGCTTATAGTGGATTATGAGCCTCACAGTGAGTGGCCTGTAAGCCCTGTCGAGCTGCTTCAAGACTTCAAGCCGCATCAATCCGCTGCAAGTAAAATAGGATTTTTGCGACACATTTATTGAATGGAAGGGCTGCACACCTCATGAGGGCCGATGTTGGATCCACCCCGGTCTGAAATTCCCCGATGTGACCTCTCATAAAACGTCAGGCATTTCCTGATCCTTCCTGATCCCTCAGTGCCAATTCAGCGTACTTAGCTTACTTAGCTTCCCACAAACCAGTTTCGAATCCAGTCTTCCACCAGATCTTTACACTGTTTGGAATATTTTTCTTCAAACCTCACATTTACAGCTGTTTGCAAAATTGATGACAGTCGTCAAAAAAAAGAAAAGAAAGAACTTGAACACCCTGAATTGTTTTGCTCGTTTCTCACTCATTTCTGGGCCGATTTTTTGAGAGCGAGCACGTTCGAAGCGGCCAAGGAGGGCGTTCGAATGGTGCCAACCGTGCCGCCTATGAAGCCGAATTTGCGGAGATCAACCTTCAGACCACCCATCCCGATCACGAAATGTATTGCGTCATATCTCGGCGAATACCGCTCCGATTCTGACGGTTCTGGGCGCATTTGGAAGCGAATATCGACCCGAATGGTTTGCCCCTGAAATCCATGCATTCACCAGCGAGTCAACCCGTAAATATTGAATTCTCAGTACACGGGGATACTTTCATTCTTGCGGGTATGCCCCGAAGATTTTTCATTTTCTGATGGCACTGCTGAGGTTGTCCGCTTTCTCCCTCTCAGAATCATCCGGAATCAGCGAGATCGGATCAGTATTGGCTGAGAAATTGTCCTTTTTCTCGGTAGGGTCAAACCATGCGGTGGGAATTTCGAACGAGCCATTTGGGGTGTTTCCGTGGGCAAATAAGGTATCATTCGAAAGCCCCTCTCAGCTGCTTTCGAACGCGCCCGCTCCCAAAGAAATCGGCCCAGAAACGAGCGAGAAACGAGCAAAACAATTTGCAGCGTTCACTTTCTTTTTTGGCGACTGTCATCAATTTTGCAAACAGCTGTAAGCAGGGGAAAATTTTTCTAGTTTCGCAAATGATCTCGAGCGGTCACCCAATGTGACTGTCACGACACGCATGTCCACAACATTGCGGGGATTCTCGTTTCCTTGTGAACTGGAGCACGAAATCTTTGAGGCCACCGCGACTCTCTTCCCTGCGTTCACCCCGACGCTCCTGCGAGTTTGCCATCGGGTCCATGTCTGCCATGTCACCGTCTCAATTTTCCTCGACTCGAGACCACCGACCCACTCATTCCAGGATTGAGCCTTTCCTATACAGAGTGCTGGTGATATCCGAGGACAATGGTGTGAATTCCATATGTTTGCCAACCTTGATCGAGTCGAAATCAGCATTCCTGCAAAAGGCTGCATGGCATATCTTCATCGACCCTTCTCCGACAGAGACGTTGATGTGCAAAAACTTGCTCGAGACGTGTACAGCATGCATAAATCTGACCATCGACAGCCCACTTGATCCTGACTTCCTGCCGGCTTTAGACAGGATGCGTCCACTAAAGCTGGCTTTCACGATGGGGGAGAGGTTTTTAACGGCGGACCTGGGCGGTCCAGGTTTTACTCACTCACTCTTCGGGTCTGTCACCCATCTCGATTTATATTCTGTAATTCCCCCGCCGAGCGATTGGGTGACTTGGTCGGGGTTTGCCTCAATCCCTGCGCTTATACATCTCGCTCTCTCGCATCCAGTTACTGGCAGCATCCTCTCGCAAGTCATGGCGGAATGCTCAAAATTGCCCGTGGCCATCGTCCCGACGTACTACGCAATTCACGGCCGCGAGCGCGAGACTGCCGTTTCCCTGGCTTGTAATCTGGGATTTACTGATGTGCGAGTCGTTGTGATGGTTTTGAACACTTCGTACAAAGTCGACTGGGAGCTAGGTGCGCACGGTGGTGATGATTTTTGGATGCGTGCAGAGAGATTTGTGGCTCGGAAACGTGCTGAGGAAATTGAAGGTATGTCTTCCGTCTCTTCCGTGCCCGCCCATTACCAACGAGGGCCCATAGCTGGTTGCTACTTGCTTGACGAGACGGTAGTCGCCACAAACCATTCATAATGAACTTGTCGCTGCTATCTCGCTACTTCGCTATCTATTTATCCTCGCGAATCTATTCTTACTGTCGTCGCTTTGGCTCCAACGGGCACGAGTGTAGTGCAAGCGGGGGATAGCAGGTACTTGAATAGAATTTCTCCCGGTTATTCCGTTTCATGTTGCAGGTTGAGGAAGTTTACGCTCAACGAGAGGTCTTTGCACGGAGATATTGGATCAGCGGCATACTTGTTGGTGGGTAACTCGTATCACGTTCACCGTGAATGCTTGAAAGCGTTCGTTACGTTCGTCATTCCTGTTTATCTGTTTCTCTGATCCATGCACAGAACAAACTTGTATTCTAGTGCAATATATGGTATAGATTTGCATGTATTCCATACGCACTGCGAAATTCGCGTTTGCTTACGAAATCGCCTTTTATCCCGCACGTCATGAGCTTTCAAACTCAGATCCACTAGTCTGTCTATAGTCACTTCCTAGACAGACAGTCACTGGTCTGATTGACGTGCTTACCTGGGGTAGACATATCGATGACTATCAACCGGTGGTATTTTCAGGTGGGTTTCTTCTACCTGTTGCTTCTGACCATTCCAACTGTATGGGCTGGGAAAGCAATTTCTGCCTGTCCTTTTTGCGAATTTCCGGACTTGGTCCAACCGTACCATCGTACCGTCCAAGCTGACTGGCTCTCTTTCTTGATTATTTATGCATAGTTGCTCACAGGATTTCCGGAGACCCTGCCGGCCCTAAGTCTGTTCTCAAACTCCTTAACGCCAAGTTCCTAGTGTTCTTTTTTGGGAAGGAGTCTATTTCCGTTTTGCCTTGCTCCGCTTTCTCCGACTCTTTTAATAGGTAAACTGCGCATGACACTTCCAGTGTCAAGTGTCAAGGTGCAAGCATTCCAAGGCAAGTGCCGGAACTTGGAACAGCTGAAACTGTGTCCAACATGCACCAAACGAGTGTGCCGAAAGATTGTAAAGCATCGAGTTGGATGATCGTGTATACAGTATGCAGCGCCCGGAAGTTTGATTGTGAGATGAACAAATGGATATTCATGGTTCGAATTCGGCCCGTTCCGACTAGCCAGAAGTTCATTTCGCTACCTTCCATCATACCTGTCTTATTCAGAACCCACAAGGCCCCGCCGTACCCATTCCCGAAAGGTCGGAAAGGCCACACCGCACAAGAGGTATCGGCCATTGAAGGCGGGCGAACTGCTGCAGTACTCGCTCCCCGGACGGAGCAATCAGGAGAGCTCGTTAACGTTATCCAGGATTTGACAGATCTTCTGCTTTGACTCCATCCACCACAATTAGCTCTTTACTCCAAGACTAGAGCAGCCTATAAGGCCTGGCGCGACCGTCCTCTATCCCAGGTCCTCCCCATTCCAAACCCACAATGGACTCTGGCGATTCGATTGTTATACGCGACCAGTTTGTTATCCCTCCTGGCTCCATTTACAGCCCTCCTTCACGCAGCCCAACAGGCGCCTTATCAGCTACTTTGCATTGGCTGGCCTCGGTGAGTACATATTATATCCCTCGCATCCACCGCGACTGAACAAACCGACCTACCGACCACGCAGTGGTCCTTGTCTACGACCACCTTCTCACGTTCGACGAGGAGATCGCGACCGTCTGGCAGCCCTTGAAGCATCGCACGCGGCGATTGATCAGCGTCGCGTGGTTTCTCTTCATACGCTACTTTGCGTTGGCCATCAACGCGCTGCAGTTGCTCATGACGTTTGGGGACTTGTCATCGAAAGTACGCTCTTTATTCATTTACTCCCTTGCACACTCAAGAACTACTCCTTTATTGTAGACGTGAGCGTTGTTCGAAGCTCTGCTGACACCAATAATGAATTGAAATGGGCCGCAAGTTGCTCTCTAACGAGCGTAATCCGCGGAATATGCATTATTGCGCTGGAATTTGGCGTTGGGCGTGCGTTTTGCTTTTTTCTTTTGTGGCTCTTGTTTTATTGACCATTCGACCAATTTAATCCTCATTCTTAGTCACACTCTTCGTCCGCGTCTACGCCATGTACAGCCGCGACAAACGCGTCCTCACGGTTCTAATCGTCTTCACGATCGCCACTATCAGCATTGCAATAGTAAGTCTCCCTCCTGTTAGTCGCGAAGCAACCACCGCTCAAAGGCTTAACGTTCTCTCGTAAAGTGGGGGGTTACTTCTACCGTTGCGGCACTAGCGCCCTCTATCGAGTATCGAGGACCCGGATGTTACATCCCGACGGCCAGAGCAAAGTGAGCCTTTTTTCTGCTCAATTACAAAGAAAGCGGAAGTCCATGTCCTTCACAGGCTTCTCAGTGAGTCGCTGATACTCCTTCGCATTATCTTCTAACCCTAATTGTTGCACAATCAGGGGTGGTCGCCGCATGGGATGCTGAGTTCGTATCTGAGTTTGAGTGCTCATTCTCGGTATATAAATTAACCTTTTTCGAGACTCGGCTGCGAAATCCTGGTTATTGTGCTCACAGTCTATCGTGCCATTCAACAAAACGGATTTACGTTTAACTCTCCCTCTCGTCTGTGGGGGGTGATGATTCGCGATGGTGCACTTATCCCCCTGAAGTAAAGAAAGTCAGACCTTACTAATTTCCTGTGCTAAGGTTTGGCGTACTTTTTGTGCGTACACTTACTTCGAGGAGGCGTTGGCGGTACGATGATACATCTACTGACGCCTGCTGCGGTTTTAATCAGTACGGTCACACTCGCAAATGTTGTGAATATCCTGTTTTTCTACGTGGGTCGATGTCTGCTTCCCATGTTAACCGGCTCATGTAAATTTCGGCAGTTTGGCGATGTATATTCGTATCTTTTCCTCACATAACCGAAGCTAATCTAATTGCTACATCAGACCACCACGGCCAACTCGTTTTCATGGCCGGCTACCATGTACGCTTGCTCTGCTTCCTCTTTGGTGTCCAATCCCCACTATACGCATCCGATGCTCATGGAGCTCCACAGGATAGCCGTCGCCATGATCACACGCTTAATGCTCAACCTTCGTGCCACCTTGCAGATCCAAGATATGGATGGAAGCCAAACAAGGGCAGAGTCACTGCGGTTTCGAGCTCCACCGGAGGAGAGCGGGCAGGGTTCAGTGTTATAATATCTGCTTGTATCTTGACAATGGACTTCAACATGCATTCTTTATCACACTATGACAACATGATTCGCTCGCTTATGCAACACGATGCGGCACGTCCATTAATCATGAACGGAACCACGTCACCACGAGCTGTCGTCAATGTTCCTCTAGCTGCCGTTCAGACGGGCAAATCACGGGCATAAGTTTTAGGTCAGAGCCAAGGAAAATGAACTAAAATCGAACATGTCGAACATACAATCACTGGATCAGAACGCTCGGATCAAACCGACACAGCCACTGATCGGGTCCCGAATTTGGCTCTCTCTCTCCTGTCTCGTTCTCTGGCCGCATCCTCCTCCACTCTAGTGTAACCTCTAGACGACTTATGGTATGGCTTCCTCGAGACGGAACAGGATCATCACATAGCATGCAGACTCCACCCCCCGCCAACCTCCCGCGCAACTGTTCCGGTTCGCGTTCGTCCGCTTCCTCAGTAGCACCGTCCTGCGCATCTCGAGGCTACGAGTGTGCTACATTCCCTTTTCTTTCTTCGCTCGTGGCCCGTGATGTCCGACTCGAGGTCTAATCTGGAACGTCAGTAGCTCTCGTGACTCCATACGATCCAAGTCGCCCGCTTCACTCAAGATTCATCGCCTCGCAATCGTCTCCTCGTCAACTTGTTCATTTCATCTCATCTAGCCCCAACGCCTTCCTTCCCGGCATTCCTCGATTCCGTGCACCATGGTGCCATGCTGACAAACGGACTTCCTCGGCTCCGCCGCCCAGGGGGCTCAGCGGGCAGAGCGTGATGAGGCGGTTCGACCGCAAGGGTGATGAGGACTACTCGCGGCAAGGCGGGCTCGCTGCAGGACGGCATGGGTGGATCTAGGGACGGGATAGCGCTGCGTGCTGCTTCATTCCCTCCCTCCCTTCTATTCATCTCCGTTGTTCGACTTACGTGGATCCTGCGGAGTGCCCACTGCATGCAACCTTGTCCTCGCGGCCGATCTCGCCCTAACTGATCCGCCGCCGTCCTACCGCCCATCCACGAAGTGTGCCGCGCCAATCGCGCCTCTTCTCTGTAACCGCAATCGCAAACGCCCACCTCACTTGCCTTTGAACAGCAAACGCAGCCAACAATCCTTTGCTTTGAATGAACGTCTGTTCGTGCCGCGTGATCGGATTCGGATTTGCGATTCTTCCCCTTCAACTTCCTAGCGGGCAAATGAGCACGATATTTCCATGAGACGCGCTGGGTTCGACATTGGTCTTCGGCGCCGTGCAGGCCCCCTTCCTCTCTTGCCTATTCACATTCGCATTTGCATTTGCAATGGTGGCAATGGCGAATGTTGCGATTCGGGAAAATCAGGATCGAGCGACGGCATGAGTTCTCTACATACTCTGCTCTCGCTCCGAGCGATGACGAGCACGTTTTGCCTTGTTGCCCCCGTTCCCTCTGTCACCTCTCGCCTTCTCTCTCCCCCCATCTCCCTCGTCCACCTTCTCCCAACTCGGTCCTCATGTACACATTCCCCGCGAGAGCAGGCGGAACGCATGGAGGGAGGGCGAGTCTGTCATGCAGGTAGAGGTGGAGGGAATCCAAATCGGCATCTCCCTCTTCCTCGTGTTCGCAGGACCCACCCTCTCGGTGTCCGGCGCACCTAGCATCGCACACGGCCACCCCAGCAGCTGCGTCATCATTGACATCAGCGCTGACTTCGAGCGACTCCTCGTGCTGACCGTGCCAATGTTCGAGAAGACGATCGTTATCGGTTAGTGCGGACGGAAGAAAGGACAGTGAATTCGATTCCAATATGATTTGGAAAACCTCGATCATGGCCATGGGTTCCTGTGACTCGATTCAACTTGAAGTCAATTTCGTCCCAGGATTTGCGCTTTGACTGAAATGTTTGTCAACTTCTGGAGATTAGAGTGGAAGTTGAGCTATTGATATTGGAGTCGCAGAAGGATAGAATATCAAAGATCGCACATGGTTATGTTGATGAAATTCCTGAACGTCGAGTTTGCATGGATGATTCGGTTGCATGTTCTCTTCCACTCTTAATTGCTTAGCCTCCGTTCCGCGCGGTATTTATCTCTGTTGTGCCCCAATCTCTGACGCGCAGGGATCACGTGCGCGTGTCTGAGTTGTTCAATTTCAACCTCAGAGCTTGAGACTCTGAGTTTGTATTGGGATTTGTTCAGACACAAAGTTTATGACCAGAATACACAGAGCTCTGCAAAGCAAATTCTGATGAAGCCGTACAGGAGAACTGCGAAACTGTGTTTAGCATAAATAGTTTGGTCTCTTCTTTCTCGAATAAGTACGCGGTAACGCCGCGCTTTGCGATGGCCCATATCCACCAAGTCTTCCGATCGACATAAGAACCGATTCGGTAGATAAGCAATGAACAACCACATTGGAGTTTGCTAAACCCAAACTGAAATGCAAAGTCCCAAGTAGGAATAAAATTGAGCTGAAATTCAACCTGATTGAACACGTTTCGGTTAGTTCCAACTTTCACGGCTGAAATGAAAACTGAAGTCAAATCCGGAACTCAAGGTATTAGATTCAGTTTCGAGCAGGCTGAAAAATAGAGTCGGAACTCATGACCCCCGAGGTTGAGGCTGGGTTGACGTGTGAGAAGTCACTACCTCTTTCTTCCCTTCTTCTCCTCCGCTGCTTCCTCGCTTGAATTCCCGGTTCCGACATTAGCTGTAACCCGCTCTCCATGTTTTCCGACAGCAAGAGAATGAATAATCTCACCAGTGCAATTTCTCAAGCTATTGAATTAATGTTCGTTTTATCTGTACCTAGCCGGCATAGGAGGCTCTGAAGGAGAGGGCTACAGTGACGGGACGGGTAGCGCTGGACGTTCTGGAATCGAGGCAGACTTCCTGGGCGGAACCCGGACTACGAAGTTCGCGGACATGAATGCAGAACAGTCCAACTTTTCCGCTCTCCAGGCGACTACTATAATTCCCCTTTTTCGCTGGAGTGCAAATTTTGCGGATCGCAATAACTTGGCGCATTCGTAGACAAAGAAGCCCGGGAAAAGAGATGTAGGTGCCACTATAAGTACTGGTAATAAGGTGAACAATCAGGAGAAGAAAGATCTCTGAAGCCTTGCCGGCGAGGCGGGCCATACAGACGAGGACCCAGGAGAAGACACATTAAACCCGCGCTTGTGATTTCTATCATTTTCTCCTCTGCACCGTGCTGAGTAATTCTACCTACCTACCTCCCTCCACAATCAAATGTGGCACCTCGGTTGAACGGAAGCGGAGGAATCGGGGCAAACACATGCCAAGGTACAAGTAGCTGTTTACTCGTACGGTTGTGCAGCTGCTGTACTATGAGTGCAGAAATTGCCCCGCTCGCTGTTGATTCGTCTGAACGTTCGATTCTGAGGTGGAAGGTAACACATTCTCATACAATGGATAAGCTGTGCAGATAACTGAATGTACTTGAGCTACGTACGAAGAGGAAAGACATTTAAAACGTTCAAGAGACCTTGAGTCTCCACTTTTGAGGAGCGTGGGTAGGTATTACGGGGCTTCGTAAAATCAATACGTATCGACAAGCCTGGTGTCTCGCGCTGACGTGACAAAATTGGAAGCTCAACATAACTTTCAAAAAGGGCTCAGTTCAGTGGGATCCTCTTCTGCCATTGAGCCAGGTATGGAACGTTATTTAAACGGCACAAGAGCGCGGTGGGCCGCAGAGCGTCCCACCACTTCGTCCAAAGAAGTCGAGCCTGAGCAGTGCTTCGGCCCGAATACTTATATACGCGTTTCCGCTGCCATTGTAGTCAAATTTATCGCCGAGGCACTGCCGGTCTGACTTTGTTAGAAAGGTGACGGAACCAGCCGCTTTGCAGAGTCCCGTAAGGCGCTTCGGCATCATCAGGTGCCCACTAATGAGCTCATGGTAGGTGATGAGATGGAATAAAGATCAGTGAAGATTATAGCGGAACTTGAAAAGCTTCAGACGGATGGACAGGCGTAATTTTATGAAGAGGGTGATGATGAGCCCAACCACATGTAGTCGCCGCACTACCTCATAACCACCATCCATCGCATCACTTGGCGGGCTGGGAAGCAACTGACAATCTCCCCCAACCTGTTCTTCTCCGCACTACTAGGGCCACGCAACAACATCTCCCGAACATGCGATCGTCAAGAAACAATAGCTGACGAGCTGGCTACTTAGGAAATCCCTGAGGTAGCCGATGAACTCGGGCAAATAGAAAGTTTGCGCAGAAGCCATATAAACCACGTAATGGCTTTTGGGCCGTGCGCGGCTCCACGCGCAAAAAGATGACGACCATGCGATGCAATGGCTTTTGGAGCCATCTGCGTGCCAGATTTGCGCACCGTCCGAAAGCCATGAGGTGGTTCATGTGGCTTTGGCGCAAACAGTTAATATGCCGTTTACTCCTGCACCGACCTATAAAAGACCAACCACTGGAATGCAGTGGATCATCACAATATCCACATGCACTTTTCGCTCACTACGCTCACTCTTCTGACGGGCCTCCTCGTCGAATCCACTGTAGCTGCTGTCATTTCGCCCGACGTTTGTTGCATCTTCGTCCCCGGCGCCTGCGGCAAAGCCATTGAAGCAGGCGTCATGAACCCAGTGCCTCTCGCGTCTCTACCCCCCGACCAGATTTGCTGCTGCATGGCAGCAAATGATCTCGGCTGTCGCTCCCGTTGCAGTCGTGAGTGCCAGCTTACCTGGACTCGACCTTAATATGTGCTCATGAAATTCGCAATTTGTCTAGCATGAATTAAAACATACTGTCACCGCCGCGGATGGGATCCTGTTATGTGGTAGGCGATGAACGGGTATTGGTTGGTGGAGTGTTAGTGAGATGCCGAGTACTAGGAGAGCTACAGAAAGTTACAATAATTTCGGTGTATAGTGGCGTGAACATGTAGCGACTCTATCTCAAATTATGTGGGCAGATATCAGAAGTCGAGTTCTTGACTGTAGCCAAGCCGATCTTCTTCAACGTTCACCTCAGCACACCAAGGTGCGTTGGCAAGCCTTTGAGGCCGAAATTGATTCACAAATAAAGTGATTCTGAGTTGATCTCTGAATGGATTCCTTCCCCGGCCGCGGATTGCTCCTCATGTGGATAAATGGGGCCTTTCTTCCCACAGCCCCCCGGGGGGAATGAAACGCATGCCAAAGAAAAATACAAACGAGGCTTTCCGCGCCGATCTGATCCCGAATCGAACGGGACGCTTCCTTTGCCTGACCTTGATTACACTTCGAAGACCGCATTTTATAGTGGTGGGGCCTTCAAGCTTCCGTCGCAGGTCTTGCCCAGACAGTGGTAAAAAAAAGCATGTACTGTGCCAATGCCAAGCAGGAGTCGAAGTGAATTCAAATTGAAGTGAATCAGGAACTGATTCAAGCGCTCCCACCTCAGATCGCGAAGGTGAAACAAGGATAGAAATTGATCCATATTCAAGGATGGCTGAAGCCCAGTTGGAGTCAATGCCTTCGAACAACACCAAGATAATTTCAGCCAGCGACGCGCTGCGCATCCCCAAAGCGCCAAGTACAGCAGATCCGGAGGCTAACGGCTGAAGCGGGCTGATTTTCCACTGACACTTACAATCGTTGTTGAATCGCAGGGGCAGACCTTTTCGATTCCGTGTCAAGTCATTCTCAAGTTGGTAGGGAGGCTTTTCTGGTCGTGATTTGCCTAATATTTGGGAATGCTAATGTGTAGGCAAACAAGAGCGCGGTGAGCCGCGAAGCCACTTCGGGTAAAGAAGTTGAATTCAGAGTTCTCAAAGTCTTCCTTTTGAGAAGGTATGGGCGCATTTCACCGGTACCCGAGATTGGCGCCGAGGCTGTGCCAGACGACTTACCGGCCTGGTACGGAAGTGACAGAACGCAACTCGTGGCCTGCGCGGAGGATTAGCGGAGAATTTGGCTGCGATTAAAGTTCGGACGGACAGACAGGCCTAATTTTATAAAGAGGGTAATTACTCGACGGCGGTGGGTGGCTTTGGTTTTGCAGTGGTTCAAGAATGCGGTCATATTTTTTTTGTTTGATGAGCAGGATGACGCAGGCGGGAGGTGTTGCTCAACTTTTTTGAATCAATTTTTGTTTCCAGGGCTTAAGTTTGCCAATTCAATGCAGTTTGCACCGGCAATACAGTACGACTTCGCGTGCTGAGGTGGGCATTCAATAATTGGGACCTGTGGCGGAGAGTCCGCGCCTGCTCCATGTGTGCTTATGAGTGTATTTTCACTGTACGCAGAGTTGCCCCGTTCGAGTCGGGGTCAGGTCATGGGTAGGTGCGACGTTGCTTTTTCTTTTCTTTTCTTTTTATAACAGAGTATGACTGCGAAGTGTGGTTTCTCCAGCTGCGATTCAACTGTACAAGCTACGAGCATAAACTTTAGGTCAGAGCAACGGAAAATGAAAGGAAAAGTGAAGTTGATCCAAAGTGTAAAGTTCAACGAGGCGCGCGAGACGGATCAAATTGACACAGCCGCTGATCGAGCCCCGAATTCGGCGTCCTTGCGTTCGTCTCTGGCCGCATCCTGGTGTAACCTCGCCCCGCACGCTATTCTAGACGTCTTACAGTTATAGCATGACTTCCTCGAGACAGGACAGGACCATCACATAGCATGCGGCGGTGAGAGATAAAACATCAGCAAGATAACGAAGATCCAAGGACTGTCCATCGCCCGCGCAACTGTTCCAATTCGCGTTCGTCCGCTTCCTCTGCAGCACCGTCCTGCGCAGCCCGTGGCATCTCGACGCTACGGGTGCGTCCCCTTTCCTTTCTTTGCTCGTGGACCCGTCTTCGACTCTTCACTCATGGCCCGTGATTACCGACTCGAGGTCTAACCTCGAACGCCAGTAGCTCTCTTGACTCCATACGATCCCCAAGTTGCCCGCTTCACTCAAGATTCATCGCCTCGCCATCGTCTCCTCGTCAACTCGTTCATTTTGTCTCATCTAGCCCCAACGCCTTCCTGCCCGGGATTCCTCGATTCTGCGCACCATGGTGCCATGCTGACAAACGGACTCGCTGCAGGGCGGGATGGGTAGAGCTAAGGACGGGATAGCGCTGCGTGCTGCTTCATTCCTTCTATTCATCTCCGTTGTTCGAGATATGTGGATCCTGCAGAGTGCCCACCTCATGCAACCTTGTCCTCGCGGCCGGCTCCCTCGCTTGTCTCGTCTCGCCCTAACTAATCCGCCTCCATCCTACCGCCCATCCACGAAGTGTGCCGCGCCAATCGCGCCACTTCTCTGTAGCCGCAATTGCAAACGCCAACCTCACTTGCCTGTGAACAGCAAACGCAGCCGCAAACGCGAACAATCCTTTGCTTTGAATGAACGTGGGTTCGTGCCACGTGATTGGATTCGGATTTGCGATGTGCGATCTGTGTCTACACCCGAGTTGAGTGGAGGTAGATGTGACGCATTCGATTCTTCCCCTTCAACTTCCCAGCGGGCGAACGAGCACGATACTTCCATGAGACGCGCTGGGTTCGACATTGGTCTTCAGAGGCCCCCTCTCTCTCTTGCCCATTCGCATTTGCATTTGCAATGGTGGCAATAGCAAATGTTGCGATTCAGGAAAATCAGGATCGGGCGACGGAATGAGTTCCTCTACATACTCTACTCTCGCTCCGAGCGATGACGGGCACGTTTCGTCCTGTTGCCCCCGTTCCCTCTGTCGCCTCTCGCCTCCTCTCTCCCTCATCTCCCTTGTCCACCTTCTCCCAACTCGGTCCTCATGTACACATTCCCCGCGAGAGCAGGCGGAACGCACGGAGGGAGAGCGAGTCTGTCATGCAGGTGGAGGTGGAGGGGGATTCAAATCGGCAACTCCCTCTTCCTCGTGTTCGCAGGACCCACCCTCTCGGTGTCCGGCGCACCTGGCATCGCACAAGGCCGCCCCAGCAGCTGCGTCATCGTTGACATCAGCGCTGACTTCGGGCGACTCCTGCTGACTGTGCCGATGTTCGAGAAGACAATCTTTATCGGTTAGTGCGGACGGAAGGAAGTACTGCCTCACTACATGAAAGTCACTACCTCCATCTTCTCGTTCTTCTCCCCTCCGCTGCTTCCTCACTTGAATGCCCGGTTCCGACAATAGCTGTAACCCGCTCTCCATGTTTTCCGACGGCAAGAGAACGAATAATCTCACCACTGCGATTTCTCAAGCTCTTGAATTAATGTCCGTTTTAACTGTACGTAGCCGGCATGGGAGGCTCTGAGGGAGAGGGCTACAGTGACGGGACGGGTAGCGCTGGAGGTTCTGGCATCGAAGCAGACTTCCTTGGCGGAACCGTACTACGAACATGGATGCAGAACGGTCCAACTTCTCCGCTCTCCAGGCGACTACTATAATTCCGCTTTTTCGCTGGAGTCCAAATTTTGCAGATTGCATTCGCAATAGCTTGGCGCATTCGCAGACAAAGAAGCTCGGGAGAAGAGATGTAGGCCCCACTATAAGTACTGGTAAGAAGGTGAACAATCAGGAGAAGAAAGATCTCTAAAGCCTTGCTAGCGGGGCGGGCCAGACAGACGAGGACCCAGAATATTGATTCGTCTGAACGTTCGATTTTGAGATGGAATGTAACATATTCTCATACAGTGAATAAGCTGTGCAGATAACTGAATGTATTTGAGCTACGTACGAAGAGGAAAGACATTTAAAACGTTCAAGAGACCTTGAGTCTCCACTTTTGAGGAACGTGGGTAGGTATTACGGGGCTTCGTAAAATCAATACGTATCGACAAGCCTGGTGTCTCGTGCTGACGTTACAACATTGGGGGCTCAACATAACTTTCAAAGAAGACTCAGTTCAGTGGGATCCTCTTCTGCCATTGGGCCAGGTTTGGAACATTATTTAAACGGCGGTGGGCCGCAGAGCGTCCCACCACTTCGTCCAAAGAAGTTGAGCCTGAGCAGTGCTTCGGCCCGAATACTTATATACGCGTTTCCGCCGCCATTGTAGTCAAATTTATAGCCGAGGCAATGTCGGTCCGACTTTGTTAGAAAGGTGACGGAACCAGCCGCTTTGCAGAGTCCCGGAAGGTGCTTCGGGATCATCGGTGCCCACTAATGAGCCCATGGTAGCTGATGAGATGGAATAAAGATCAGTGAAGATTATAGCGTAACTTGAAAAGCTTCAGACGGATGGACAGGCGTAATTTTATAAAGAGGGTGATGGATCAGCCCAACCACATGTAGTCGCCGCACTACCTCATAACCACCATCCATCGCATCACTTGGCGGGCTGGGAAGCAACTGACAATCTCCCAACCTGTTCTCCTCCGCACCACTAGAGCCACGCAACAACATCTCCCGAACATGCGATCGTCAAGAAATAATAGCTGACGAGCTGGCTACTTGGGAAATCCCTGAGGTAGCCGATGAACTCGGGCAAATAGAAAGTTTGCGGAGAAGCCATACAAACCACGTAATGGCTTTTGGGCCGTGCGCGGCTCCACGCGCAACAAATATGACGCCGATGTGATCCAATGGCTTTTGGAGCCATCTGCCTGCCAGATTTGCGCACCATCCGAAAGCCATGACTCGGAGGTGGTTCATATGGTTTAATATCCCGTTTACTCTTGTACCGACCTATAAAAGACCAACCACTGAAATGCAGTAGATCACCACAATAGCCACATGCACTTTTCGCTCACTACGCTCACCCTTCTGACGGGCCTCCTCATCGAATCCACCGTAGCTGCTATCATTTCACCCGACATATGTTGCATCTTCCTCCCCGCCTGCGACAAAGCCATTGAAGCAGGTGTCATCAACCCAGTGCCTCTCGCGTCTCTACCCCCCGACCAGGTTTGCTGCTGCATGGCAGCAAATGATCTCGGCTGTCGCTCTCGTTGCAGTCGTGAGTGCCAGCTTACCTGGACTCGACCTTAATATGTGCTTATGAAAGTCGCAATTTGTCTAGCGTGAATCAAATCACACTGTCACTGCCGCGGATGGGATCCTGTTATGTGGTAGGCGATGAACGGGTATTAGTTGGTGGAGATGCCGGGTACTAGGAGAGCTACAGAAAGTTACAGAAATTTCGGTGTATAGTGGCGTGAACATGTTGCGACTCTATCTCAAATTATGTGGGCAGATATCAAAAGTCGAGTTCTTGACTGTAGCCAAGCCGATCTTCAACGTTCACCTCAGCACACCAAGGTGCATTAGCAAGCCTTTGAGGCCGAAGATTCACAGATAAAGTGATTCTGAGTTGATCTCTGAATGAATTCCTTCCCCGGTCGCGGATTGCTCCTCATGTGGATGAATGGGCCCTTTCTTCCCACAGCCCCCGGGAGGGAATGAAACGCAGGCCCAAGAAAAATACAAACTAGGCTTTCCGCGCCGATCTGGTCCCGAATCGAACGGGACGCTTCCTTTGCCTGATCTTGATTACACTTCGAAGACCGCCTTTGGTAGTGGTGGGGCCTTCACTTCAGGCTACTAAGAACCTGGGCCTCATAGGTGCATATGGACCAATTGAGAGTTGAGCCTAAGAGGCCCAGAATTGATGGAATGATACCATCTACCTGGATGTATCCACCCGAGTGGATGCATCCAGCACCTGCCAATGGTTGCATCCAAGGTGTGTGTGATGTGACACCCATGGGTGCATCCACAGGCTGGTATGGATGCATCCTACACTGGGCTTGCACAGCCCGATTTTGCGATTTTTCTCCCTTCCACAAAGCCGTTTTCCCTGCTCTTTTGGTTCCTATGCTGTTTTCTATCCAGCAGCCCTTTCTTTAGGACAATCTCTGCCCTCTTTGTGTATCTGCATTGGACACCATTTGTGCATGCTACACTGTGTTTGCACAGCAATTTTTTCCCTTCTGTAAGGCCATTTTTTCCTGCATGTTTGGCTCCTAGGCTGATACCCATTCAGTGCTCAATTCTGGTGGCCAACTTCAAGGCCATGGTCCCACAAGATCTTCTCTATGCCAGGTTGAAAGCTCAGAAGACAGGCTATCATAAGATATCTACACCCAGCAGAACACAAAGTTATTGCTTAATCACTGTAGTAGTTTTTAATTATGAGCTCTGGATACACCCACAGACATAGGTTGGATGCATCCACCCCCACCATGTGGACACATCCATTCAGTATGGATGTGTCCAGGCACACCTCACTGGATGTATCCATGCAGCTCATGGATGCATCCACTTCATTCATGGTGGATGGATCCAAAAATGGTCATATGGATGTATCCACATACATGGATACATCCAAGGATTTTGCAGTGGACATATCCATGCATGTGGATGTGTCCAGGAATTTTGCAGTGGATGTATCCACAGGATGGATGCATCCAAAAGTTTCACAGTGGAGGTCTCCATCCAATTGTGGATGCATCCATGTGCTGTAGACATGTCCATACATGTATGCTGGATGAGTCCATGCACCATGGATGTATCTGGGCCCAGTGGGCACTTCTATATTTTTTTACATTGCTGGATATATCTGTAGCATCTTTTTGAATAAGTGGATGGGATTGTCCATTGGGCTATGCAATAGCAGATGTACAGTACGGAAAAGAGAAATACAAATCATGGTGCATCACGGCTGACCATCCACCAATAGAGGTCATAGGATATATTTTGAATTTTCATTGTGTTGGAATTTATAGCAAGAATGAAAAGGTTAATACTGGGCAAATCTGAGGGTGGTACCCGGACTCAAACCGGGACCTTCTCTGGGAAAGCATTGAAGGAGAACACACCTTGAGACAGCCCTTCTTTAGTCACAGCACCTTGTATGAGTAGGGAATGCAGAGAAATATGAATGAATTTTGTCTACTGCGTAGCGGCACGTACCAAGCACTCCCAATACTCTACAAAAGCTTGGAGCCTGAAAGTCGGTACAAGTTAGCAGTGCATCTCTACGATAGGTACTCTCAGTCATTTCTTCCATCTTCCAAGGAAAAACTCGACTCCATGTGACCACATCGCAGTTATATAACACACCCAAATTCCCTGCGAGGGAATCCAAGGAAACATAAAAACAAGAGTTCCACATCACTTGACCTTGTGCATCATCTGCTGTTCGACCTCCCAAACATGTCAAATCCAGTGGTCGCTCAGTGGGATGGCATGGTCAACAGGACAGCCATCACAGCCGTGTTTATGGGTGAGTTTTGAACTTTTGGATGGGTTCAACATTGAAGACAAGATATTCACAGCAGTGTCCTTGAAAATTTTCTCGTAAGTCACTCAGTCACAAAGGCGATTTTGACCTCAGCCAAGCTAGCCGAGGTTAGCCGAGGTCTGCCAGCAGATCAAATTACCAACACGGGACTGGCCACGAAAGGTGCAGGTGAAAGTGATCATCACACCTGAAATGGCCTCATGAATTGAATGAAGTGGGACAGTAATCAAGGACTGGGTGTGGATGAGACTTATAAGGAGACAAATGCCGATGTGCTTTGATCGGAGATCAATTGTACAGCCACTGATTTCCGCTCTTTCTCCTGACTACGACCTGCATAACAACCTTTCCTCAAGTTCTCTGGCGATTTCAAGTGATTTTCATGCACGAGGTTGTCTTCTGAATATCAAATCCACCTCATCTGCCATCGTTGTCAGCCTGCACATCATCCACCGCCACTCTCACTTTTGCCACCCAATGTTTCTCCTCCTTATCGTCTGTCTCTTGTGCTCTCAGCATCTCGCAAGTGTGCCTTTGCATCCACTGTTTGTTGTTCCAACACCAGAAGTGGGAAGAATGCCGATGCCACCGTGGTTTCTGATTTCCACTTACCACGCGCTCATCAGCATGTCTCAAGCTCTCATATCGCTGGAATTGGCACTTGGATCTGCAACATCAGGCTTGCTTTTGGCGGGTCTGGGCAGCAGCTTGAAGACAATTCTGGTTCTGTTTCAATTCCTATCTCTCTCAGACACCCTGCAGACCACTGTGCTCATGCCTTGACCATTTGTCCCTCACCACGCACCAGTCCCTGTCTTGCCAACGCATATCGGCTAGCATGCATTCACGACAGGAGAACAAGTCTCGAAGTACATTTGTACACCTATTTTTTGCCTACATTTGTCACTCCTCATTTTGTCCTCTTCCCGTATCGCACCATCTTTCAACAAACGGTGCAACTTCCCAGGTACCATGCAGCTGCACTAGTGTGGCCGGGGTCAGTGTGGTCAAGGAAAGTCATCCAGCATTGACTATGGATTTATTTGAAGGTTCGCTCCCCATTTGTGATCATTCCCAACAGTTTTTGACCTACTTCTCCGTTCGCTTTTCTCAGTTTTCGAATAACTCATTTGCTTTCCCAAGGCTTGCTCTTCGAAACTTCCCTCAAGAAACAAGAACATATTTTCTTCACGCGCCTACGATGACCTCTTAGCTTTTCACGCGACAGGTTCGGCTGACTCCATTGCATCTATTGTAGTCGAGTTCTGCACATAATTGGCTTTCGACTGAAGCTGTATTCTCAGCCTTTGCATTCAATACATTTTTGTCTCGCTTGCAAGCAGTTCAAAGCCGAGTTCATCTCAATTCTATTGTATTCCATTAAAAGTATCCAGCGGTTTACCGCTCGAGTTCTGTCTCGCATTCGCACCATTGGGTCGGGCTCGGTATTGAATTCGGTCTATTCAAATTCGTGCCGTTTAGCAATTTACATTTCGCATCCGGGCCCTTCCGAGTCGTGTTCTCGCACTAGCACCATGGGTTGAGCTCTGTCTCGCAGTCCCTGAATTTTATTCTATTCCCATCTTCCCAGGAGAGTTGAATCTCACATTCGGGTCATCCCGCGAGTTTCGTCTTCCATTTGAGTTATCGGCCGGGCTCATCTCCTATTCAGTTTTCTTTGGTCGAATATCGAAACTGTTGGACTTGAGCTATGTCCCACTCTTGAGTTATTATTCAGCCACTCGTACATCTCACATTCGCATCCGAGCGATTCGAATCGTTGCATTTATTAAGGACATGAAAATGAAGATCCTCCAGTTGGACTTTGTCAAGCCAAGTTTCATGACATTCAAGTTGACCTACATCTCACATTCAAATTATTCGAGGCATTTATCCTTGTTCGCACCTTTCAAGGGAGCACCTCTTGTCTCACATCATCCGAACTTGAGTCTGGTACTCGGTATCGTTCCCGCCTTATGTGACCAGAGGCTGGCTTCGCAATTAACCCATCTGAGGCTAAGGCACATCTGTATAATTAAATTGATTCGCGTATCATATTTCGGTCTCCGAGTTGTGTTGAGATTGACCTTATATTCTCAAAAATCACATCCCCTCAAAGATCAGCCTTTGTTCAACCCAACCATTCAAGTCGAAGTGCAGTTAATTTTCCATGCTTTGCATTCAAGTGGCGTGAAACCTCGACTCACATTTTCGTCTGCCTTGCGATCCCACACCTCGTTGGCACCAAATATTGGATTCGCATACTCAGACTGTACAAATTACACTCAACTTCAGTCGGGTGTCAAGCTTTCTTGAGTAGAGGTCCATGTGAGATGATTTTTCTGTGAGCTGGACGGTGAACTCTGATTGGATCTTCTGTTCCACTCGCAGTTGAACAAGGGTCCTCATCTAAGACCCAAATACCATTAATTCACCTTCTCTTTACTTTCACCTTCCTCTGTGCACTCGAACCCCACATGACCAGAACCGTTGTCCCCTGAATCAGCGTGCACAGCATTCAGTATTCGATGGATTTCATGCTAGTGTGCATGAGCTTTTCAGCATTCAAATCAAATTGTCGAGTCCCTCAGGTCCCTATACGTGGCATTCATGCAAGCAATCACTTCAAACCCTCAAATTCAATACTTGAGCTAATACATACAATTATTTACTCTTACAGGTGTCACTGGTCCCATGCGGAATGGCCGGGCTCGAATTGAAATGCGTGCCACGCGACCACGAAGCAGATATTTGATAGAAACTGGCTCTACAAGCCTTGGACGGCAATCAAACGGACAGGGAAGTTAGATATCTGTGTGCGCAGGAGCATAGGAGTTCAGGACGTAAGCGGAATACCTAAGTAACAGACGTTTCGGTAATCGTGCCAACTAGATCCTTGTCATCGCAGACGCGGATAGTGTCCATCATGACATCTTCGTTGCGGTATGTCGCTGCCTTGTTGGACTGCGCCTTTCGGAATCAGATGAATGCTTGCACTTTGGCTTTAGGTAAACTAACCCTTCTCTGTCTCAGATTGCATTAATAGCCTGCACAGGACTGTACACAATGCATGCACGTCGCCCCTTGCATGAACTGGTCTTTCGTTTTGGCGGTGACAGCAATTCCACCAAGTCTTAGTACATGCCTTTGAAACCAGTTTATTCAAATTCTAGATAACACATCTTGTTTTTGCTACTTGCAGATGGCCCATACAGTGCCTGCATCAACGAGGACAAAGACCTGCAGCCACGCGATGCGGTGGTGGCATCTTCCCCTGGCATGATGCAGACCGCTTGCAAGCTTGTACACAGCCCGACGACGCGTTCAGTGTCCGACGAGCGCTTCTGCGTTGCGGTGCAGAGCGCGACTCAACGACTCGATGCCTTCTCCTGACACCGTCCAGCCCAATGCAACGCACGCACGTCATCACTAACGGTCCACACGTCAACAACAACGCGAACGCGAACAGGCTGCTCGCCCGCCAGCACCGCCTCTTGCATGTGCACTGGGCCACCGCGATCGCGATCGCGAGATCGGCCTAAATTAGGGGTAAGTGAAATCTCATCTATCCCAATTTTTTTGTCAGTGTGCTAATCATTTATGTATTTAGATTTTTAGAGCGCTGCGTACCGTGCCGTGATTCGCAGACCTTCCCGTTCTCGACTACCGATTCCCGAGGTCGTACAGCCAACATGCCAACTGACCAAATCTCAACCAAATCACTTCAACCAAAGCTGTATCTTGGACTATTTTCTTGCCTCTTTTCATTTCTGACCTCTATTTCACACTCACTGGTCTGGTTGGCCTTCTATTCATCAAACAAGCGAAAAATGTCACTCAGAAAAACTCATGTTTAGAGTGGCATATCAATGCACTTTTTGTTCTCAGATCCTTTGGATGGACTGTAAGATTGTTTCCATGCACTTGGCCACACTCTTATGACCTTGAGCAAGTCATATTTGATCAGTGTAAATCATGAGTCTGTGAGAAGGCACTGCAGTAGATGTGCTCTAGAAGGGTTAGTATAGTCTAGAATATACTAGGACACCATCCAGAACCATTATCAGACATTGGGATCTCTTGGAATCAGGGAAAGATTAGATTTTTTGATCTTGTTAAGATAAGGCTGTTGTAGCTCTCAAGACCTGATATAGGGTGTCAGAACTGTTCTAAGTAGTGCTCCCAGCAATATGATGTGGTTGGAAGCCATAGATATCACATACTGAACAACATATTATATGCTGAGTGACTATCCAGGTTTTTGGGCATTTATCACCGCATTACAGTGTTGTATTAGGTCATGGAAGGCCCTTAAAATTCATAAAGGATATAGAACATTGGCCCTGTGAAGTTAGATCATCCAAAACGGTCAATTATTGAGCAAGATAGCGAGATTTTAGCATAATTTCCTTATTTGGGTGCGAAGCGTTAGTGTCCCAAAAGAGGAAGACACTCGAAATCTATCTGATGCCTAACCTCATCTTGTAGAGCTCATCAAGGGCTACAAGATTCATATACAACATTTTTTTATCCAAGGCCTGGTTGGCCCTTAAAGTGCAAAATAAATAAAGTCAATACACTTCTGAATTGAAGTCAATGAGTCAATACACTACTGAATTGAAGTCAATGAAGTTAATACACTATAGAATTGAAATCAATAGAGCCAATGGAGTCAATAGACTCACTGACTTGTTGTCAATAGACTGCTGAATCAAAGTCAATAAAGTCAATAGATTCACTGACTTGAAGTCAATGGTCTACTGACTTGAGGTTGATAGACTGCTGAATTGGAGTCAATAAAGTCATTTACTGGCTTCAGGTCAATAGATTGAAGTCAATAGATAGCTTACTTGAAGTCAATAGATTATGTTCACTGACTTGAAGTCAATAATATGTTACCAGTTTTACCGACTGGTATTGTAGCCAGGAAAGTAGTCAGATTAACCTAGAGTCAGTAGCTTTCTTACTGGTTATCAGTTGAATTGACCAGGTAAGCTTTTTGTATTGACACTTTGTCAGATTAACTGACTTATGATAATGTAAGGTTTCTTCACTAATACTAGGTTATATTGACACTTGTAGGTAGTCAGATAAGGTCTTGCTTGTGATACTAGGCAAAGGGTCAATAAGATAAGGTCAGTTGGACCATTATAATACACTTTGACAGTTGCAAAGACTCGCGTTTGCTCGAGTATTTTGCGTTTTGTGACGTGACGAAGCATCCGATAAGAATAATTCTTATACAGTTAGATTCGTATTGAAGAGGGCTACAACTTTGATTTTGGTCTATTTTTAGAACACTTGCCTTTTTTGGTAATAAAACCTTCCATAAATGCAAGTATTTTGTAGCCTAACAAAGCCTCTGATAAGGAAACTGCTTATACAGTCAGATGTGTCTCAATATCCTTTACAAGTTTGGTGTTTTGATCTATTTTTAGACATATTGCCTTTTTGGGTCAACATCAGCCTTATGTCAGACCTCTCAAGAAAATTGTCTAAGTCCCTTGCAGCATATTTGCCTTGACTTGCTACTGATTTTGGCAGCTTCTTTGTAGCATATTTTGCAGCATGGGGGGATTTTCTATATCTCCCTCTAACTAGAGGTGATACCCCCCCAGGTAATACCCTTCTAACTAGAGGGCAAATTTGGGATCTATAGGTGGCCTGCGAGCACGGGAGACGAGCGAGGAGGAGGTAATTCTGGATCTTTTTCGTAATTTTTGTTACTTTGCTTATTATTTAGATCTTCAAGGTGATGTACAGTGCACGACCGCTCCCGACTCCGTACAATGCGCGCGCGCCACGCAACGAGCTTGCGACAAGAGGGAGCGGGTGAATTAATCTATTGCATTGTTGTGAGCATTCTAACGATACAGATTTTGACAAGGCCACACACCGTCTGCACTCCCTAGTGCTGGGAAGGTTCGGTTCACGTTCGAACCTGCACAGGAATCGGTGATCTCGGGAGTCGAAATTCCCTTCAAAATTCGTTCGAATTTCTTGCACGACATCTTTGTGAACGATAATATCATGAAGAATAACCTCCAGAGATCAATCTGGTCCAAAGAAACCATCCTCGGGCTCATCTCATGTTCGCCGAGACAGTCACAGCCACTTCCAACCTGCAAGATCAAGATCTCTTCAAGATGAATCATGGTTATATTGACTCAAATTGGAAGGAGAGGTAACAGTGGACTCATAAACTGCAAATTTCAGCTACAAGGTTGATCCAAAACTCAAAAAATCATCGAAAACACACCTAATTTCTGGCTCTTTGGTTCGGCGTTCAAACGCGCGTACCTTGCGGCTTGAACGCCAAACCGAACTTTGCGTTCAGGATCAGTACTTTACTGAACCTGAACCTGAACGCAGCGTCCGGTTCGGGTTCGATTCAGGTTCGGACCGATTTCTGAACCGGACCCTCCCAGCAGTAGCGCTCCCCTGCCCGCTAGTCCCGACTCCGTACAGCGTCTCACTGTGAGCGTGCGAAGTGACGGTGGGCGTGCACGGACAGAAGTGGGGGATAAGGTAAATCTAATCCCTGGCCAAATTTTTGTCAGTTGGTTAATATTTTGGATCTTAGGCAAGGACGGAACGTTGCAGTGGTTCTGCGCACGTCCTCTTAGTTGCGCACGACTCGATTTGTGTTGTCTTTAACGAGCAACAAGTGCTGCGAGGGCACAAGCCAGCAATTATAGGAAATATAAGAATGCATAATACGTACCTATTATATGACCTGGACAGGACTGTGCATCGGCGGCTGCAATTCGCACGCCGGGCACGCTGTGGCCATCGGTACGCATGCGTTCAGAGGTGGTGTGGATAGACAATGGCTTTTCAGCTTGCTTAAAATCGAGAATTTCAGACAATGGACACGTACCTCATCCCTTGACTTCAACGCTTGCACGTTGCAAGGGGATCACACGCTGTACCAGTGTTGTGCTCCTGACATGGCCTGGGACATGGCATTGGAGTGCACCATTGGGAGTTAATCACAGCGTGGGAGGACAGCGAGTACTATGTGATGGACTGCGGGAGGTATGAATGGATACGTACCTTTACTCTGCATTTGTGCACATACCGAACACCATGATATGCTGGGTTTCTAATCAGCTACATAGTGGATTTGCAATGCAATGAGCTATTGTTTTCGAGTAGAGTATGAGGGGAAGTACTTAGCTTGGCCTCATTGCACTTGTGCCAGCTGTCCAGCTCATCGGCAGCACCATCAACTGAATAAGTCTGTGTACACTTGTTAAAAATGTGGATTACGGCTCTACCAGTGCTCGAGCGGAGATTACCTGTGAAAGCTGGGAAACAATAAGCAAGACAATTCCGAAAGAAGCATGCCGATGCCACCCGTGTGCTGTACCAGATTTGAGTCAAGCATGACGTATTGGTGAGTGATCTGAGTCGGAAGCAAATATCAGATACAACTGCTGGGAAATGTTGACGAGAGCTCTTCCTGGCCCAGTGTCCCAGTCTGCAACCTCGTTGGTCTCAAATTCTAGGTTGCATCTTGGGGTAGTGATGAAGTGGCGGTATAAGAAGGGTGTAATAGCATGGCTCAAGCTGAATTCATCTTTTGAGCGGGACCTGAGAGACTGTGCCAGGAGGAGGAGATGGTGGCAGAAGAAAAGGCGCGTCCTGTCACGTTGTCACAATCACGCATAAACAAGTATCAATACAACTCACTTTCAACTTGTTGAATGTGTCCTCTCCATGCAAGTCCGTAAGACTGGGTATTCCTTTCTGTCAAACTGAATCAGCTATTACTCCTCAATTTTGTGTCGTCTGGCTCTGTTTCTCTGTCTGTGATGTAGAAATTCTTGTATGAAAAACACTAAATAGGCACTGGATACATGATCATCCACCAGTGCAAAAAGGTGCTATGAATATATCCAGCAATGTAGAAAAATATAGAAGTGTCCACTGGGCCCAGATACATCCATGGTGCATGGACTCATCCAGTATACATGTATGGACATGTCTACAGCACATGGATGCATCCACAATTGGATGGAGACATCCACTGTGAAACTTTTGGATGCATCCATCCTGTGGATACATCCACTGCAAAATTCCTGGGCGCATCCACATGCATGGATATGTCCACTGCAAAATCCTTGGATGTATCCATGTATGTGGATACATCCATATGACCATTTTTGGATCCATCCACCATGAATGAAGTGGATGCATCCATGAGCTGCATGGATACATCCAGTGAGGTGTGCCTGGACACATCCATACTGAATGGATGTGTCCACATGGTGGGGGTGGATGCATCCAACCTATGTCTGTGGGTGTATCCAGAGCTCATAATTAAAAACTACTACAGTGATTAAGCAATAACTGTAAGGGCAACTCCCCAGTGTGCTGTATGCTGAGAGCTACACAGTCAAGACTGGCAGAGGGATCCAAAGTATATTAGCTATAGAATACAGGTATAGTATAGAGAGAAGGCATACCTGGCAGAGGGATCCAAAGACAACAAGTCTAAGGAGCTCTGCCAGCATGGTGCCACTAATATGTCTCGGAGAAATGGGTATTTTACATAAGAGGAAATGAGTAATCTCGGAGAAATATGGCCTGGATTCACAGGAAGTGTCAAATGCCAGAAAGAAGTGTCAAATGCCAGAAAGAAGTGTCAAATGTCAGAAGGAAGTGTCAGATGTTGTAAAAGAGTGTCAAATGTCATGGAAGTCCTCGGGAATAATGGGATCATGGAGCAAATGAGAAGCAAATGAGTAGAGGTTCCCCTTACAATAACTTTGTGTTTTGCTGGGTGTAGATATCTTATGATAGCCTGTCTTCTGAGCTTTCAACCTGGCATAGAGAAGATCTTATGGGACCATGGCCTTGAAGTTGGCCACCAGAATTGAGCACTGAATGGGTATCAGCCTAGGAGCCAAACATGCAGGAAAAAAATGGCCTTACAGAAGGGAAAAAATTGCTGTGCAAACACAGTGTAGCATGCACAAATGGTGTCCAATGCAGATACACAAAGAGGGCAGAAATTGTCCTAAAGAAAGGGCTGCTGGATAGAAAACAGCATAGGAACCAAAAGAGCAGGGAAAACGGCTTTGTGGAAGGGAGAAAAATCGCAAAATCGGGCTGTGCAAGCCCAGTGTAGGATGCATCCATACCAGCCTGTGGATGCACCCATGGGTGTCACATCACACACACCTTGGATGCAACCATTGGCAGGTGCTGGATGCATCCACTCGGGTGGATACATCCAGGTAGATGGTATCATTCCATCAATTCTGGGCCTCTTAGGCTCAACTCTCAATTGGTCCATATGCACCTATGGGGCCCAGGTTCTTAGTAGCCTGAAGTGGGGCCTTCATGCTTCCGTCGCAGGTCTTGCCCAGACAGCGGTATAAAAAGCATGTACTGTGCCATTGCCAAGCAGGAGTCGAAGTGAATTCAAATTGAAGTGAATCAGGAACTGATTCAAGCGCTCCCACCTCAGATCGCGATTCGCGAAGGTGAAACAAGGATAGAAATTGATCCATATTCAAGGATGGCTGAAGCCCAGTTGAGGTCAATGCCTTCGCACAACAATCAAGATTATTTCAGCAAGCGACGCGTTGCGCTCTTGGTAGGCATCCGCGAAGCGTGAAGTACAGCAGACCCCGAGGCTAAAGGCTGATCACCTTGCCTGTCAAGATCTCTCCCAGACCCATAATTGAAGCTGATAATCACTAACCGCCGCGGCGAACATTCCGCAATGTTCCTTGTTCAACCCGACTTGGTCCGTCATTCTAGACCGACATCGACGCTCCACTGCAAGCTTGATCTACAGTTCTGAATTCAGGGCAAGGTCTGTGCGGGCATAGCCCGAGCTTTCTAGTTTTCCACTGACACTCACAATCGTTGTTAAATGGTAGGGGCAGACTTTTTCGATTCCGTGTCAAGTCATTCTCAAGTTGGTAAGGAGGCTTCTCTGGTCGTGATTTGCCTAATATTTGGGAATGCTAATGCGTACTAGTAGGCAAACAAGAGCGCGGTGGGCCGCGAAGCGGCCTGACAAGCTACGAGTATAAACTTTAGGTCCGAGCAACGGAAAATGAACGGAAAAGTGAAGTTGATCCAAAGTGTAAAGTTCAACGAGGCGCGCGAAACAGGGATCAAATTGACACAGCCGCTGATCGGGCCCGAATTTGGCTCTCTCTCTTTCGTCGTCCTTGCGTCACTCTCTGGTTAGCCTCTGGCCGTATCCTGGTGCAACATCGCCCCGGGCGGCATTCTAGACGACGTACGGGACAGGATAATCACATAGCATGCGGCGGATAGAGATGAAAACACCAGCAAGACGACATCGTAGCACCGTCCTGCGCAGTCCGTGGTATCTCGAGGCTACGGATGTGCTCCCTTCCCTTTTCTTTCTTCGCTCGTGGACCGCGGTGCTGAGGTCCAACCTGGAACGCCAACAGCTCTCGTTACTTCATACGATCTAAGTCGCCTGCCTCCCCGCTTCATTCATTCATCGCCTCGCGATCGTCATCCATCCATCTCCGCGCGATCGTCAACTCGTCCGCTCGTTCTCTCATCGCACCAACGCCTGCGATCTCGCACCTCCTGGCCCTGGTGTCGTGCCTTCATGCGCAAACTCACTTCCTCCGAGGCCGGCCCAACTTCGCCGCATCGCTGCGTCAACCGGGGGCTGAATCCTGAAACAACTCGCGAGCGTACAGAGCGTGATGAAGACCTCTACGCCGGATTCAACCCCGCGGAGGATTCCCGGACGCTCCCCTTGGCACCTATTGGTGCATCAAGTTACTAACGCGGATTCCGAACATACAGAGTATAGCGAGGACGAAGGAGGCGAAGATTCAGGAGCGGTATGGCCTGTAGATCGCGCGCGCGTTGTTGGTGCTGCAATTCCTTTGTGTGCGTCGACCTTCCCTCCCTCCGCTCTTCCTCTTCCCCTCCTGTTTTCGTATTCCCATAGGTGTACTGACGGCGCGCGCAGAATATATCCTCCAAGCCCACCTTCTACCATCTTCTACTCACCGAATCTACATATTGGCCACTTGCCATGTCTCGTCTGCCTCGCCATCGGCTCCGATCCTCGCGGCCGTGTTTCTGCATCTTATAATGAGATCCATCCGCAATTCCCTCCCCCCTCGTCCCCAGCGCAACGGAATTCCATACCCTCTTCAGGCTCGCCTCCTCTGCCAACGCCAACCTCGCCTATGCCGAGCCCGCCTCATGCTCCTTGCCTCCCCTCTCCCCCACACATGCATCGTCCCCTGGGGAGGTTGATCTCACGGTTGGAATACGAGGATGACCAGAGTTGATTTTGCATGAGTTGCGATGTTGAACTGAGAGAAGTTTACTGGACGGCGGTGATTTCAACTCGGAGTCTGGCCCACTGCAAGCCTTCTCCCGGATATCATGGGACCAAATCCTCACGCACACACTCGTGCATCCATGCATAAGAAACACCTCGCTGGGTTTTGGACTGCTCATATAACCTGGATCCGACCCAAGGATAACGACGTCTCATCACCCACACACGCGAGAAATGCACTGTCCTGCGCGCATTATCACCGTCTTTGGCGCCACTGGGCAGCAAAGTGCGTTGTATCGACTTCATTCCACAACACTTCACTGATTGGGATCAAATCCGTACGGTTTCCAGGTTCGTCGGTTCTGAGCGCCGTCCTCGCAGACGGGGACGTTCACCCCCGTGCTATATCCCGGGGCCCCGATTCTGAGCGAAGGCGAAGAGCGTCGAAGCCAAGGCGGATTTGTTCAATCTTGAATCTTGAAGGAGGCGACAAGAGGGTGCGAGGCGGTGTTTGGTGTGCGTACGCGTTCCCCTACTCTTCTACATTCAATCTTCTTTCCGTGATAACTATGGCCAGCAATCCATCTGCGTTCAATAATTCTTTCAACATTGTTTGATCGACGGATAATTTTATTTTGCTTCCCAGGCAACGAACTTCTGGGACCCCGCTGTCTTCCCCGCTACGCCGAATGAAATCGGCGAAGTCGAGCCGGGGAAGAATTTGGTTGACGCAGCGAGGGCAGTCGGCATCAAGCTGTAGGTGAGTTTCCCATACATCCAAGGTGTTTTGCAAATAGTATTGCCACGCTATTACAACCATATCTTACTGCAAAGAGCGTCGGTATTTGGGATGCGCTCTACTTCGCTTACCTCTTTCCTCGGGATGGGTATACTCTTGTTTTGTTCTGGGGTCCTCCGAATGAGTTGATTCTCAAATCACGCTTCTTGGGTACATGGGTACGAGTCCTAAGTGCGCTCCTTCTCTTTCTCCCGCATCATTATTTTCTTGAGGCCCTGGGATTCTGAGGCTCTTGTTGCCTGTTTGCTGTAGCAACTCCTGTGGGGTCGCAGTCAGGACAGAGAGCTTGTACATATGTTCGAAATTGACTTGATCACGTTGCTCCAGCTCAGCCAGCCTATCGTCAATTTCAACAACCGCCTTCCTCTGCAACGACCGCTGGAACAGTGGTCTGGCATCCGTCCACAGAGCAAATGCTTGAGCACGTTCTTGTCGTCGGAAATGCAAGTCACCCAGTGTACGCATGCATTCGGCCCGGCTTTGATGCGCATCCATCCAGGTGAATCCTTCAAGTGCAACAACCAGGACACCGAGTGCTTCATCATCCATGCCATATCGTACGAGAACATTTCCGAAGCACCGTAGTGCCTGATGCAGCATAACTACATTCCGCGTTGATAGGCACCTTGTGAATGCGAGAAAGATCACAGCCCATTGCAGAACCTCGGCGTCCCCAAGCATGTGATGAATCGGGTCGGCCAACTTTTCGAGACAAAGATACGCAAGGTCCTTGTTCGTGCTCCATGCATTTGCAAATATCCGGATATACTCTGCGCACGCACGAGCAACATTTCCTTCCCGTAGCTCCAGGTCCGCATGACAATGCTCGCATGCGGAGATGCCACGTGTGTGTTGCCGTTGTTCGAAGAGGGAAAGCGCAATTGCCAAGGTGCGTGACACTGTTTCCGTGCTGGTGCCACTGACAATGTCTATAGACGCGAGATTGAGAAGCGCGTATCCATGTTGAAGAGGAGCCAGTGTAGAAGATGTTTGTTGCAAAATCCTCTCGTTGATTTGTCGTGCTGCCGTGTACTCTCCCATGAGCTTGTACACGTTCGCCTCCATATTCATGAACAAATTCTCCCCCCGCTCCACCCTGCATACCTGCCAAACCCAGCAGCTCCTTCCCTTCTTTGAGGACCTGTAGGCTGTGCTTGAGGTCTCCAAGCCCCAGGTAACAGACAGCCTGGTGGCGCATTTCATTCAATTGCGCGCGGGAATCTCCCCCGGTAACTCCTATTTTCTGAGTTTCTCTGGCAAGCCGTAGACCTTCCGAGTAATCCCCTCGCAAAGTGTATGTGGTTGCCAAGCCATTCATTCCTTGGGCAAGCACTTTATCAGATTGGCATTGTAATGCCAAGGAGATTGCACGGTTATAAAAATTGTCCGCTTTTGAGAGGTTGCCGGTGTGGAGGAAATACAGCCCAACGATGGTGTGGAATTGAGCTAGCCGAGAGTATGAATCATCGATTCATTTAATAGCTGTAGCACTGACCTTCGCCTTTGAGATCTCCGCTCTTGTGGAAATGCGTGATGGCTTCCTCTATCGACTTCAGCGGATGAGATAACGGATAGAGCTCCCACGCCCGGAATGTGGCAGTAATGAACTGCCCATGGATTGTATGGTCATCAAGACATGCCAGTATTTCTGGCAGACGCAGCATGAGTGGAGTAAGACCTCGGTTCATTGCAACGTTGAAGTGGTTCAGTAGAATGATACCATGTATGGTCTCCGGTAAGTCCGCATCATCTGAATCCAGTTCTGAACTCAGAACATTGAGAAGGTTCCCCAGATTCGAGGTGATGCGAGGTATCATGTCCCCGCCAAAGAGGCAGTGGTCATGGTCGTTTTCCCATAGCCTGAGAGTTGAAATGATCTCGTACAGGCCGCACCAGTAGTGAGGATGGAGGTCGGTCCTTGTGAACGTACTCTCGGATTGGAGCCAGTATTTTCAATCTTCCGGCAGGATCCACATACGCAAGTGAGGTTCGAATCAATATCGCTTTCAAGTTCAAAATCCCGGGAATTGGGATTTTACTTTGTCCCAAATCCAGGTCGGTGATGCCATCCGGGAATAACGACATCAGACTCAGGAAGTCATGTGCATGGGGCGAGGATGTCATTCGGGGACTGGAAAGAGAGAGCATGATAGACAGCTCCAAGTTGGAACGTTTATCGTAACCCGCTGATAGAAGCTGGACGCTCTCCAGTCTCCAACGTTCTAGGGTAGTTCGAACACCTTCCGGTGCTGCAGTTGCGCCAACGAGCTGAACTGCGAGAGGCATATTATCTGTTAACTCCAGAAGCTGCTCGACTTCTTGATCGTCGTCCCATTCGTCAACAATCTCCATGAAGGTTTGACGAGCAGCAGTTGATGTTAATGGACCTAACGGTCTGAGGAATGGATGCGACCATCGAACTTTGCCTGGCCGCTCAGCACCGCGCATGGTGATCTGAGGATCTATAAGTAGGACTCATTACAAGTCATTAGCTCGGTTCCGTTAGTAGTATAAATACTCTGTAGTTAGCCTTGGGTAGGCAATCTGAATTTACGTGGATTTGCTCCACTCACTCGTCTCAACTGACCTCAAGATCAATCTTGACGAACTTCAAGCAACTCCGACACTTCAAGATTCAAGTGTTCATGACTTTCTTCAACAAGAAACTCTGTGACTCACACTCCTCTACTCCCTGCAAACAATCAACACTGGGCTCTCGAGAGTTTCAGGTGTCACACCGGTGATATAGTTGCTCATTGTTTGGGTATGGGCATACATACTCGCTGTGGATAGCAAGTGCAGAAAAGAAGGGTCTACATCCCTAGTGCTGAACCACAGGGTAGAAAGTGCGCTGGAGGGCGGGAGGGGGCAAAGAGTGTACGTGACGCGGGAGCGATGGAGGAGACAGGATGCACTTTCGCATGTGCATGTCGATGTGCCGCACAGCTATTTTCCAATTAACATGAAGTTGGGGCTGCTATGGAGCACTACATATGTTCGGATGGCAGCTACAGAATCTTCGTCAGTTTACATATGGTGCTAGTTCGTCTGGATGCAGTTGTTTGCAGTCACGAAGGCAAGTCCCTCAAGGGTCCTTCTTAGGGCGCTGTTTATATTGCCTGTTTGTAAACATGTTTATAACCAGCTGTTTATAAGCCGGTTTATAAGGGGTCTGGTCAGAACCTCTGGTTTTTAATTCTAGGTGGCTGTGTCAAATCGCCTTGGATTGGCCAAGTTTCATGGAGCTCAGGTCGAACTTGACCACAATTCAGTGGACTCCCAGGTGAAAATCCATTCAAAATAAGGTCTGGCATGCTTTCTGACCACACCCTGGTCGAGGATCTCATGATATACCTTTCATCTCTTACCACAGTCGCTCCGAGAAACCTTGCCAGCCTTCACTCGGTCAATCTGGCCATCGATATTGAATTGAAACACAGTACATACCTCTCTGTGTTGCTGGAAGCAAAATCAAGTACAAAAACGGTTCGAAAAATCCGATTCTATGCTATTTTCTGGGCTGGTTTATAAATGCCCTGTTTACAAACCAGAAATTAGAAACAGTTTATAATTGCCTGAAGAATTATAAACAGTGCCCTAGTCTTTCTTTGGCAGATTTATTCCACGAACGATGCAGACCGCAACTTCTCATTCGAGGTCTGACTAGAGTCGGCATGTGTTCAGGTCTAGATGCTACATGATGAAGTATTTATTCAAATGCTTGCGATGGAAGGTCCATATATGCTACCATTAGCAATTGTTACCTTCGTGCAGAGCATCCCGTTCGATCCGGAATGAGGTCAGTGTCTCAGAGATTCGGGTATCCTTTTTGTGTACATTCGATTCAGAGTCGACTCCAAGTTTTCAGCCCCACATAACCAACCGCGAACTATTTGCAGCAACCCAAAGATGCATGTGATTGACCTGTACCTCATCAACAGGACACAGACACACCAATTTCAGAATCTTTCTTCACCCTTTAAGGCAAATAGTTATTGAAGATACTTACCCCTAATGTTGAACAGTTAAAACCAACAGGACCTGAGGTGGACGGACCGCCAAGGGGCAGTCAACTTTTGAAAATCAGATATACAGTCAAAAAGTTTTATAAGGCCTTGACCGGGACCCCTCCCCCCCCTCCCCCTTTCCATATAGGGAAGGTTGTTCCCACGATGCCTCGGCAATCAATCGGCAATCAGTGATGGTACCGCGCCTCTTGACACAGTGTTCAAGCAGTGTTCACCCATGGTTGTGCCTTTGACCTTATTAACACATGAGTGAAAATGCTGCTGAAAACCCTAGATAATCTGAAGGTTTTTCTGGGCTCTATCTTAAATTCATTCAGCAAGCAAACTAACTGTCCAGCTGCGGCTGGCCGTTATGGGCAATATTTGTGGCTGCAAGACAAATTAATGAAATATCAATATAGAGTATGCAAAATAGGCTCTATCTGGGATCCAGAAGTCACCATAGAGGCCTCATGAGTTGAATAGTAGGGCTGCAGTACTGCACGTGACTCACGTGATGGACCTCCTAATCTGGGAAATGCAACCAATCGTTGTCCCCAAAGCCTTCCAGTGTTGCCTGAGGCAATTCTGATCATTCAGTGGTGTTTTCCAATCCATCTCAACCTTTTTCAGAATGTAGGTCTAAAAGTTTTTTTAAGTCCTCTCTGAGGATGCCCCCCCTCCCCTAACCCGGTGTTGGATTTTCGGCCATTGCGGCCCCCTTCCAGACCGCATCCGCGACCATTATTAGGAGTGCGCTTCGCAAGTCAAGCAAAGGAATCAACCCCGTTCGATTTGGGCTCGGGTCATCGTGTCCTGTGGTCCTTGAAGCTTTTCTTTTACTCACTGCAATGCACTTCTCAATCTTTTACATTTTTTCAGAAAGGCCATTCGACTGGGGTCAGGCCATGCCCTCTAAGGCAGTCCAAGACAATTCTTTTTGCATGAGCAGTGTTCTCACTCATAAATGCAAGAGGAATCGAAGCGAAACTTAGTTCAACACCAGTTATTGAGCATTGGTGGTCTTTGAGATGGCTCAAGAATTTATTTGGATTTTTGCCTCTGACGATAATGAGTGGGACGAAGCAGGACGAAGTTGAGCTGTTATTCAAAAGCCAATTGAATGCACCATCATGCAGTAGATCACAGGGTGCACGTGGAATGAGATCTGGGGCGGAGGCATCTGCTGTATCTGTGTGTCTGTGGGTGTACTTCCATGCACTGGCAGAGTTGCCCCGTTCGAATCGGGGACAGGTTTGGTACATACGTCTACTTTTCTGTTTTTTTTTTTTGGACCAGAGTATCACCGAAAATTACGGCTCTTCCAGCTGCTGTCCAACAGTGGAATTTATGGGCCCTTTAGGCCAGAGCAAAGGAAATGAACGGAAGTTGAACATGAGGTATGTACTGTAGGGTGGCTTGAGCTTAAGCCACAACATTGCCAACATTAACGTGGCTTAGGCCAGGTTCAAGCCAGGACACATTGTTCAGAAAGAATTGGCTTGGAACTGGCTTAAGCCAACATGGCTTGAGCCAGCTTCAAGCCAGCTTAAGCCATGTGTGAACCAACAGCAAAAAAAAGTTGATTTGAAACAGTTAAGTTTGAGTGAGTTCTTTCATCAGAAATTCTGATTGACATGTTGTGCCTATGGTACATATACTGTCCAAAAATTGATTTTATACAACTTGATGATTTAGGTGAGAATATAGTGACAACTTCGACTTTTTCCTACCTTTTTGCCCACAACTTGGAAAATGTGCAACTGCTTGTGGTTAAGACCCAAATTGAGACAACTTCACTCAAATGCAACTTTTTCCAGATACAACTTGATCGGAGACAACTACAAATCTCTCTGATTTTTTCCACTGCACATGTGTTTTTAGCTTGACCCCAAACAGCATTGTTGGGAGTGTTTTGGTGCTGGTGGCTTTGGTTTCCAGGTGGCTCTCTAGGTGGCTCATTAATGGTGTATTTGACATCATTTCAACTGGTGGGCACCTTTGCCAAACCTGAATTATGTTTACCAAGAAGAATTTGGCCGCACTGTTGCTGGAGGTATGGCACTCAGATCAAACCGACGCAGCCGCTGATCGGGCCCCGACATCGGCTCTCTCTTTCTTGAAGTTTCTTCATCCTTGCGTCGTCCTCTGGCTCGTCTCTGGCTCGTCTCCCCTCGGTTATGATACAACCTTGCCCCGCGCGCTATTATAGACGACTTACAGTATGGCTGCCTTGACACTGACGGGACAAGGAAGGACTGCACGACATAGCTATGATAGCTTGCGGTGAATAGAGATGAAAGCACCCGCGAGGGGAAGACGACATGACATCAAAGGAATATCTACCACCCGCGCAAAATGTTTCCTTTTCGATTTGGGTTCGGCGGCTTCATCTTCGGGCGCGATCTCGTTCCCGTTCCTGTGAAGGTGCGCTCCCTTCGTTTTCCCGCCATTCCTTTCCTGTCCTCGCTCACAGTGTTGGAGCAGCACCTTCTCCACATGATGCAAGTCGCCTGCCTCCCTGCCTGCTTCCTCCTCATGGCCGTCATCGTCCACTCGTTCATCTCATCTCGCATCAAATCCCTCCCCCCTTCGATTCCGCGTCCCCTGTGCCCTGGTGCCGTGCACCTCGCCAGATCTGCTGCGTCTGCCGGGTCCCTCAGAGAGCCCACCTCATGCCGCCAGCTCCTCACCACCGGCTCCCTGCCTGCTCGCTCGTCTCGTTTCGCTCCTCGCTTTTCGACGCCGTTTCTCTCCATCTCTTACGCTACGGTCCATATCCCCGCATCCGTCTCCTTCCTTCCCTCACTCCCTCCCTCCATCCCAACTCATCCACCACCGTCCTAACCTAACTAAGCTACTAACGCCGATTCGGTTCCACGTGAACCCCACCGCCTACCTCACCTCACTTGGCTTTGAATGAACGCGGATTCATGCCGCCTCGGCCACGGATTGATGTTTGGTGGAGGATTTTGATCCGTGTCTGCCTGCACTAGATGCTGAGTGGGTGGCTCTTTCTCAGCGCACAATACGGCAGGCGATTCTTCGATGAGACGCGTTGGGTTTGAGATTCGGCTCCCTCTTTCCTCCCCCTTTCCCTTCCCTTGCGCATTTGTAGTCTCCCTACACCGCCGTGCGGCTTTCGGGGGCGGTGGCGCGTGTTGCAATTCGGGAAGATCAAGATCGTACGCTGGCGCGAGTCGCTCTACTCTAGTCTGCTCCGACCACGAGCTCATTTCATTTCCTCGGTCCGCTCCCTTCATTCCCTGCTCCTGTGCGGATTCAACCACCTCTATTCAGTCAACACCACCCTCGACGCTGCTGCTGCTGAGCGCGGACGTCAACGTCCCCCCCTCTCCTCCTCTTGGACACATCCCTCTTCTATAGAACCCACTTCTTCTGCATGTTCCTCGCGAATGCATGTTGAACGGAGATCGAAGACTCTCCATCACCGTTGGGCCGTCCCTTCCACCAACGAAAAATGCAAATTACGTTTTGTTTGGAAAGAAACCATCTTCCACCGCTCCCACGGGCGGCTCCTGCCGTACCCCCCGCCATTGCTCTATTTCGTGAAGAAAACAGGCTGGTGAGGCGCTTTAAAGCAACGTGCGAAAGCGTGGGCTGTCCAGCGTTTGAAATTTTGCATGCTCTCCGCTTCTCCCTCCCCCTTCCACCCTTCCCACTGAATTTCTAGCTTGAATCTGGGATTCAGACAGTCCTTGTCTCAGAACAGTCCAATGTTTCGAGCGGACTACTATAATTCCGCTTTTCGCTAGAGCTCAAATTTCGCAGATTACATCTGCAATAGCTTGGTGGCGACCTTGCCCGCCCTTCAACTGCCATCAGAGCCCCGAATTGCGCCTCTAGTAAGAAATTGAACAATCGGGAGAAGATGTGCGGGTGCTGTACTATCATCTATGAGTGCAGAAAGCGTTCCGCTCGTTGTCGATTCACCTGAACGTTCGCTTTTGAGGTCTAATGTAACATATCATCATACAATGAATAAGTTGTGCAGGTAACTGGATGTACTTGGGCTACATGCCAAGCAGCAAGACTCTATTTCAAATGTTTGAGAGGCCATCAGTCGTCCAATTTTGAGGAGCGTGGTTACCGCAGGGCTTTGAGTAAAACCAACATGTATCAACAATCCTGGTGTCTCACGCCGACGTGATAACATTCGAAGCTCAAAATATCGCTCGAAAACGGCTCAGTTCGGCGGAATCCTCTTCTGCTATTCAGCCAGGTTTGGAACATTATTCAAATGGCCCTATCATCCGTATTCGCCGCACTCCCTAGTTTCCTCTATAACCCTCATCCATCGCATCACTTGGAGGGCTGGGAAGCAGCCGACAATCACCCACACCCTGTTCTTCTCCCGACCACTAGAACCACACCTCTCCCTCATAATATGGCATCAACATCTCCCGAACGTGCGATCGTCAACGCAAACAATAGCCACCGAGCTGGCTACTTGGTAAATCCGTGAGGTAGACCGTTGAGATCACGGACAGGGATTTTGACCGCAGTAACTGACCACTTGAATGTCTGCGAAAAGAGATTATTACTGTATCTTTCTCTTCAAATTGACATGGGGTATGACGCGTGACCCAGTTTAGCAGCAAAATTTTTGCATGATAGCTCGAAAGTTTCGGCATTCGGGAGCGGAAAAGTTCGAAAATTCCACCGTTTTTGGCATTTTTTGAGCGATTTTGGGGGCTGCGTGACGATTTGGAGGTTCGACGGAGGCCCGCGGGACGCGTGACTACCGAAGATACCGTATGTCTCACTTGGAAGAATGATTTATGGCACTCGGGGGGAATCTGATGTTTTAGGGCTCCGGGAAACGCTTAGTTTTGGGAACTGTTTTGGGGGCCAGGAGAATTTTTAGTTTCTGCACTCCCGAAACCCAATTTTCAATTGAGTTGATAGATTTTGAGAAAGGATCAAGTAACAGTTCCCGGTTTCCTGGATACTTGTCAGCACTATTTGCAGCAAGAGTACGCATCCGCTACTTATTGATTTCTTTAAGAGAATCTGAGTCGAGGTCAAGTGGTAGCGGTATCTCCGACTCGGTCCGAAGCTCAAAATAGGATGTTTTCTCTTGGAATAAGGATCGACCCGCGACAGTGGTCATCGCGACAAGGCAAATTGAACAGCAGTTAACCCTAACCGGAATGACATGAAGACGGCACAGCCACTGATTGCGCAAGCTCACTCCGCTCCGCGGGTTTGTCTGGCTCAGCGTCCTCTTCGACTCGGTATATCTGGCGCACTTCTGAGCGACTCCTACCTCGCCGTCTCTGTTTTCAATCAGCCGTGTGCTATTCTCGACAATGGTGTTTGGATCCCGGTGATTGGGCAGGGTTGCATGCTGATCCGAGGCAGCGACAAGGCAGCGCCAAGAATTTTTAGTTTGATTTGATTTTAGTCTTTGTCTTTCGCTTATTGATCTGGGGTTCCATCATTTCAATAGTAACTGAGACCTGCAGCATCAGAACACCACCGTCAACCTGAGCCCTTATCCTTGACAAGCCGGTCAGGGGCCTTCAGCCCCTTCCCAGCTTTTCGGACATCACCGTGATGATCATACATCAATGACCGGATATAAAGCAAGCACCTCCAGGAAAGGCAAAAATCGATGCCAAGAAAACCGAATGATTTTATAAAGAGTTTGATATCTTGGCAGTGGTTACCCGTGTCGTCTCGCCATCCCATTTCCAGCTAAATGTGAAATTCTCCAACTAGAGCAATTGCTGTACTCGGACGAAGCTGTACAGGTTCAAATATATTGCAGCACTGTTATATGGCTTCAGTGCCACTGATCATCGTCAGAATCACAGGCTGACTCGATTTCACAATGCCTGCAGTCAACAAGCTTTTCGAGTATACTCTAGCGGCAGCAGATGCCCTTAACCACATTGCGGCAGCAAGTCAAATACCGTTCATAGGAAGACTTTGTACTCTCACTTCGATCATTGTCACAATGGTGCAGGTACAGACTTTCAACTGGGCCTTACGGGCAGCTGTCTAACTACCAACCTCAGGACATCAAGGTTCATAAAGATCAATGCATAAGAATTGTTGAAGACATTCATCATTTACTTTGTGTACTCGCCAACCTCTCCAGCTACTCAGACGTCATTCAGTCTCCGGAGCTGGTCAACAAAATAGCTCAGTTCACTGTGTGCGTTAAATGGAAATTGAATATTTGTTGTATTCAATTCATTGTTGACAGGACTCTCCAAAAAATTAATTCATGTTTGAGAGCACAGCGAAACCTGGGAACAATCAAGCGAATATTCAAGCAAAGCGAGCTGAGTGCACAGCTTGACAAGTGTGAGCAAGAGTTGAACACTGCTTTGAGCAGCCTTATGGTCAGTTGCGGGAGTAGGCCAACATTCAAAGCTGACACTGAACAGATGACCCAAGGGGCTCACATTTCTTTTGGCCTGGCCCAACTGAATGTAGACTCTGAAAAGAACCATAAAGAGCTCCTAGAACTGATTGCAGCCCGAAGTAGTTTGTCTGACAACTCTTCTGTAGGATTGCCCTGCTACTCGAGGTTTACGTTGAACTTACATGAGTTAATAGACTGAACGAAGTTCATTAAATACCAGGTGACTGATCTCCTACATAAAATTAGGACACTGTTCTTAATCCTTCACTCATAGCTCAGCCTCATTCTCTTTACTTCCGGCATGCCCCCAAATATTCCATGGACGAGATTCAGAGCTTGATCATCTTGTTCAAACTCTTCTTGTCTTTCCTTCCCGAGTTGCAATATTAGGACCTGGTGGCATGGGGAAGACCACCTTGGCTGTAGCTGCTCTACATGAACCCAGAGTGGCTGAAAAATATCCTACACGCTACTTCATCCCCTGCGAATCAGCTCAAACAAATGACTCATTGGTTGCAACAATTGCTTCTCATATTGGCCTCGATGCAGCTAATGGGTCTACAAGACAAGTGATTCACCAGTTGTCTACTGGACTACCCTGTCTAGTGGTGTTGGATAACTTCGAGACCCCATGGGAACCAGTGAATGGTCGGGGAGCTGTTGAGGAGTTCCTCTCGCTCCTCACAGATATCCAGCATGTGGCACTTCTTGTATGACACCTCTGTTGTGTGCAAATTCTTGCTGACTGGAATATTCAGATTACATTGCGTGGTGCTGAGAGACCAAGCAAAGTTCAATGGACACATCCATTCCTGCCACCATTGGCTCCCTTGGGCCAGGCTGCAGCAGAACAAACATTCATTGACATTGCAGATGATATTCACAGTCATCAGGATATCCAAAAACTTTTGGATTTGACAGACAACATTCCACTTGCAGTCCAGCTTGTTGCAGCAGTTGCAGATGCTGAAGGGTGTCAAGCCACTTTGGAGCATTGGGATCACAAGAGAACTGCTATGCTGTCTGCCGGTTTCGATAAACGATCCAGCTTGGAAATCTCCATCAGACTCTCTCTTTCTAGTCCTCGCCTTGTGTCTGACCCTGATGCAGTCGAGCTCTTGAGTCTTCTATCACTTCTTCCTGATGGTATTGCAGAGATTGACTTGATAAAGAGCAAACCACCAATCCCAAACATCTCTGCCTGCAAAACGACATTGATCCGCACTTCACTGGCATATGTTGACTTTACCGGAAGACTCAAAGTTCTAGCTCCGATTCGGGAGTACATTTGCACCACTAGATCCCCACCGCCTTACTTAGTACGGCCCTTGCGTCAGCACTTCGGCAGACATCTCAAGGTTTGGCTCAATGTGATGAAGTACTCTCTATCAGTGGGGAACATGATGCCTCATCTCATTTCAAACCTCGGAAATCTGAATAATTTGTTGTTGCATGGATTGAACTATGCCGATGTGGACATCAGAGATACCATCCAAAATATAATTCTGCTCAGCAGCTTGAATCTGGCAATGAACCGGGGTTTCACTCCAATCATGCTACGGCTGCCAGAGATGCTGGAAAAAATCGACGACCCTGGGCTCCACGGGCAATTCATCACTGAAACCTTCCGAGCAGAAACTCGTTGTTCCATCCTCGACCCCGCCCAGTCTGTAGAAACAGCTATGAAGCACTTTCGCAAAATCAAGGATTCTGAAAGTGAAGGTAAGTTCTATAGCTACTGAATGTAGTTCTGGTGACTTATATAGATATCTTCCAGCTCAACTCTATGTTGTTGTGGGGACATATTATTTGGAACACCTTGGTGATCAGCAGTCAGCAGATGACTTTTACAGTCGCGGACTCTTATTGGCATCAGCATGTAACTCAGATGTTGTCCATGTTCGAGCACTGCTTGGCCTAGCCTCAATCAATTTCTGGAAAGGAAATTTCTCAAATGGTCTGCAGGTAGCCCACAAAGCCTACGAAATTGCAGTCACAACAGGAAATGTCTTTGGCCAACTTGCAAGTGTCCGGTGGCAGGCAATGTGCCACCTTCAACTCGGTAGTCTCGAGTGTGTCATCCAATTGGTGAATGTAGGGAAAGAGCTCCTGGTTTTGGGGGGCTTGTCAGGTGGCGAGTGGGATATCCTGCTGATGGAACTTGAGCACTTTGTATTTGGAAGGAGGACAGAATATTCTGAGGCACAAAAGATTCTTAAGAACATCCTTAGCCACAGTGTGGCATCCCAATCATATCCCTACGCCCTCCTGCACTTGGCCAATATTGATATTGCCACCGATACCAACATGCAGATGGTGCCGCACAACATTGCTACTGCAACCTCTTTACTCCAGAAGGTGCAACTCAGACACGGGGTCATGGCATCCCAGTATTGTTTTGCAAACCTTTTGCTGTGGCAGGGTAATATAGTAGATGCGAGATCTACATATATCAAGCTTTTCAAGGAGTTGCAAACTGATTACAACGACCTCGCATGTCACTGCCTCGTGGCATTGGCAGACTCCCTCTCTCCTTTGCATGCTCAGGCAGAAATTGAAGAATGGACTGTGGTCTTCCTTGCATTCACAATGCGCATCTCATGTCGCAATGTATGGATGATGTACCAAGCTCTGCGATGCCTGGGACAGGTTGCAGCTAACAAAGGCATGGGCAACGAGGCTATGAGCATCTTGATAGTTGCGCTGGAAGGCTTCACCTGGATGGGTGTGCACCGTTACAAGGCTGAATGCATGCGGACAATGGGTGAACTGCATTTTAAAGATGGACAACTTTCAAAAGCAGCTACCCTTTGGAGGGATACACGACCACTGTTTGAACGATCTTCACAGCGAAAAAGTGTGGCAGAAATTGATGCAAGGCTGGCAGAGCTGGAGCAACATCATGAAGAAAACTTGAAACACCTGTCCACCCTTATGGCCTCAGCTTTGCCTCATCAACCGAAGATTCCTCAGCATACAGTGTGAATAACTCCCCACCAATATTGCATGCTGTGAGGTTGTGAACATATTTATCCATACCTAGTGCTAGCTATTTATTACGAGTACTTATGTTATTGTTTATAATATTTGTGTATAGCCAAATCCGTCGACCTCACAACACATGGTCCGTTTTTTCCAACTACACTTTTTAGTGGCTGTGCCACATTTCGCTAGCTTTTTGTGACTGTCAATCACATTCATTAGATTCGGGTGTGGCCAAAGTTTTGGACCCAAAAAACGAATTGTGTGTACCTTTTTGGGGGCCAGGAGGGACCAAAATTGCTGGATGAGGGACACTGTGATGAATTTCAGAAGTATCAACACATGCATTAGATTATGCCATTGAGCAGAATTTTGTAGCACATTTTGAACAATATGAATATCTGTCTGACACAGCGGTTCGGGCTGGAATGTGACCACAAATTGCCAAATGTGTCAATAATTCCCAGGGTCATAACGCAAAAACGGCTCGTTAGAATTTCTCGATTTTACCAGAATCATAACCAGCACAACAAAAGGAGTCGATTGCGCTATATCCGAAGTTTTTCCCACAGTTTTTAGGGTTATGGCCAAATTTTTGGCACAGATTTCGTAAATTTTCATTTTACATGGAAACGGCTCGTGCGAAACTGTTCATTTGGTCCTCAGGGCCATGTTTATGCACAAATCAGGCCAACCAGGGATGTTTGGGTGCCCAGATAAATGGTTCAATAATTTGTTGACTTTGATTGTCCAGCACTGTATGGACCGCACCTGTTACCTGTACAAGAGCTTTTCGCTGCGAGGTTCGAGAAGAGCATCCTACTTAACTCAGGGATTAGTGAAGCATTTTACAGCATGGAGGAGTGTAGTATACTCGAGCTCGTCCATGCATGCAGGTACAGTAACTGTTTATTCTTTTTAGGGACCACCATGGTAATACGGCTTTCCTTCCTTCCTTACGGACAGGAGGCTATGGCCAAGTGATAGAGCCGTTGTGGCAGCCACTGGAAGCCATCCAGTGGCTGCAGCTCCTCCAGGGGCTGAATCTAGCGCATTGCAGGATGGAACACAAGCTCATTGATGCTCCTTTACTGCTGCATTTGATACCAATTTGGATTATCCCTGCATGAAGAAAGCAAGATAGCTAAGTTTTCCTTTCATTCATCAAAAAGTGGCTGAATTTAGGCATTAAAGCGCAGTCTGGACACCAGGATGACTTTGCCTACTCTAAACAGGAACCAGAGAGTGGTGGTCTGTTCCAACATCTGACATGAAATCAATGTGCCAGTCACCAGCAAGTCACAGCCACTGGCTACCGCATGTCTGATCAGCCACCAGGTGGCTTCTGGTGGCTGCCGCAACAACTCTAATTTATGGGATGCTGTGTTCATTTTTTCAACTTCCAATGTGTAACCAGAGCATGAAGATGGGAGAGATTGAAATCTGTCAAGGAGAGAAACCCATTCGATTCGGAAACAGGTCATGGGGGATTGATGTTCATATTTCTTATTGCTTGAAGTTGGGGGGTGCGGGCCGTCGCATGGCGCGCAGTGGAAACGAGTACTTATGGTGGTTTTTTCTATCTCTATGTGGTTGAGGGCAAGAAGTGAAAGGGGCAGAGTATCTTGGCAACACCATGCGGAACTCGTGCTGGTTCCTGAACTGTATTTGAAAAGGGGCAGATCTAAAACAAATAGAGGGTATGGCCCGTGCCTGCGACACGGAAGAATACCGTGAATGCTAGAGTTAGAAATAACCAGTCAAAGATCAAATGCCGCCGAAATACCAAGCGAAGGAGTGTGTTTTGAAGCAACGAGGGCGAAATCGGATTCCGTGACATAATCTTTTCGCACACTGCCACTATTGCCATTAGATTCGTTATTGATCATTTAGGGTCAACACTCACCCGAATCTAATGAATTTGATCGGTAGTCACAGAAAACTAATCAAAAATTAGCACAGCCACTAATAAGTGTAGTTGGAAAAAACGGACCGTGTGTTGCGAGGTCGATGATTTTGGCTGTGCACAAATATTATGAACGATTACATAAGTACTCGTAATCCTGTTTCGTCATAAGTCCATTTTGTCTTTCACTTGGTTCGGAACTGGAATAAAGTGACTTTTGTCCCAGTTCATTTGGCCGTTCCACTCAGTTTGACTGAAATCATTGCCACCTTCCTGCAAGGAAGAAATAAGAATCAGACCTGCGGCGAGGGTTCGCGTTTACTTGAAATATTATGAGTCCACGATTGCTGTACCATTCGACCGTAGCTTCAGTCACAGGTCACAACAGAGGTTGAATCGAACCTATTCAATTTTAATCACAGGCCACTGAGGGCTCTGGACAAGGTGACAGTTTTAGGTCCGAGAGGGCCTCTGAAAATGAAACTTTTTCTTCGTTCACTTGCTTCCAGCCAGTGTAGCGCATTATTTTCTGTATTTCCCAGCTCTGGACGAGCAGAACTCTCCATGAAAATGCCGACTGAACATGTGAACAATGGAACCAAAAAATTGAGGTCACAGGTCCCAAACATGTTTGAACTATACAAACGCTGAACCTAAGAGGTCGAAATAGTACAGTACACAGAACACCCGTTCGACTCGGGGTGAGGTCATACACATCTCCGTTGCTCGATGTTTTTGTCAAGTGTTGTTTCCTTAGTTTTCTCGTGCACACTGGTCAATGTGACTGCTTGGTGGGCGTGTCCGTTTCAATGCTAGGCATGTAGACTAGGTAACAGGTCAAACTCGTCAAGCACCCAGTCAACTCCGGGTCGAGTTCGAATCTTTCACATAATTTGCCGCTTTGTGTCCAGCGAAGAAATAATTTCGATACTTAATATCGAGCTATTGAACGATTACCAACAGCTGAATACACTCGGAGTTCAACGCATCGATCTTGAGCCATTTACGTCCGCAGGCGCAGAGACCCGAAGCACGAACGTCTGCGTGTCTCTACAATTTCGTTCCACTTGAGGCTGGGCTGGGCATCAAAATTAATTCACTTGCCGTCCCTACATTCCTTGGAGCAAACCAGGGAAACCAGACCTGTAGCGAGGGCCAACAACGTCTGGTGTGGGATCTCCTCCATTGATGTGGAATACGCGTTCAACTCGGGGTCAGGTCGTATTCATGTTGGCAAAGCAAAGGAATGATATGTGCACGAAGACGCCGTTTGCCTAGTCAACATCGAGAGTCTTGACATGATCTCGAACAAGATGGTTTCAACACGTTATGCGCTGCGCGGGCATTCGTGAAGCACACCCAAAGACTGACGTGGGCGCTCCGCGTCCGCTCGCAATTGTCGTTAATTGGCGGCGTTCAGGCCGGCACCGTGTTCGAATCCGGGCCAGGTCATTCCCAAGTTGGTAGAAGGTTTTTTTTTTCCTGTTCACGGTGATTCGAACACAGTAATAAGTAACTTGGTCATTCGATGAGTATTTGGGAATGCGAATGAGGGGTCAGCAAAATTCAACTCACCATTACTTGATCGCGGCGGCTGGTTTTGAAGCGGCTCAGGAATGTGTGCCAATCGGTGTATTTGATTCCAAGTAGCACTTGCCAATTGAATGCACCGCCAATGCAACCTCCGCGTGCTGAGGTGAACACTGAAGGAGAGCTGAGGCCGAGGATGCGCGTCTGCTCCATGTCGAATGATGTTCACGTGCCAACCACGCAGAGTTGCCCGTTCGAATCGGGGTCGGGTCATGAAAATGATGAGATAAGTTCGAATCACTGCTTTTTGGTTAATTTAGGTCAAGATATCGCCAAACAGCGCTACGAACCGTCCTTCAGCTACTGTTCAACCGTACAATGGAGTGAAATTTACTCGTGCATTTTACTTAGGTCGGAGCAAAAGAAAATGAACGGCAATTGAGCGGGAGTTGAATCTCAAGCGTCGCAACTCGGATCAAACTGACACAGCCGCTGATCGGGCTCCGAATGCGTCCATCTTTTTTGGTGCTTTAGCTCGTCTGGTCCTGCATCCTCCTCGACTCTGGTGCATCCTCGGCCCGCGTGCTGTTCTAGACAACCTACAGCATGGCCTCCTGTGCCCTGATGCCATGCTTTCAAACGCACTTTCTCCGAGACTGGGCCTAACCTCGCCAGACTTGCTGCGTCAACAGGCAGCTTACAGAGATCGCAATGCGGCGCTCAAGAGCGTACAGAGCGGGATGAAGACCGCGTGATGAAGACCACGGAGAAAGGATGGCTCCCTGCAAGGCGTGATCGGTGGATCCGGGGATGGCGCGGGGTGGTGGTTCTCCGTGCGTCCTTCCTTCCGCCTCGCCTCGCCTCCCGTCTCTTGACTCGTCGTCCGACTTACGTGTGTCCCGGAGAGAGTCCACTCCCTCGCGGCTGGCTCCCTGGCTCGTCTCGTCTCGCACGCTTCTCCTTCATTGCCTACGCTCCTTCTTTCGTTCTTTCCTCCCCGCTTTAATCCTTCCTAACTACCGTCGATCCGCTCGATTCCTTGCCCTCCCCCTCTTCAAAAACCAACGCCCTACCTCACCTCACTTGGCCTCGTATGAACGGGGATTAGTACCGCGTCCGCGGATTCGGATTTGCGATGTGGATGGAGAGAGGATCATGATTCCTGTTTGCATTGTGTTCCGCAGTACACTTGGGGACATTCAATCTCTTCCTTCCTTCCCAGAGCGGGCGAACGCGTAAGATACGTCGATGAGATTCTCCTGCTCTTTCTTTGTCCCTTCTTCTGCCCATATAGACTGTTCGGTCTCGGTCTTCGGCGCCGTGCAGACCGCTCATGCGTATTTGTGGTGATGGCGGCGGTGGCAAGTATGGTTACGATTGGGGAAGATCGGGAAAAGGGGAGGATTCCCACTCCGAGCTATTCGCGCTGCGAGCGGTGTCAAGATACGTTTCGTTTCCTCTCATCCCGTACTTCGTGTTCCCGCCGCAGACGTTCCAGCCATCTCTTCCCCTCTCGCTCTCATTTCCCCGCTCCGTCCTCATTCCCCGCTCTCATTCCCCTCCACCACCCTCACCACTCTTACCCTCATCACACCTCCTCTGGCCGGCGCCGCGCCCCCTCGCAGATGGCTCTTCTCCTTCTCCCTCGACCTCCCTCGCCCCCCCTCTCTTCGGAGCCCCAGCGCCCTCGACGCTCTCCCCCTCCCACCTCACGAGCACGCCCCTCCCTTCCCCCCATATTCCTCGCGGGAAGGAACCGCAGATCGAAGACCCCCATGAAATGAGGGAGGCCGACCCGGCGTGCAGGTGGAAGGGATCGAAATCAGCGTCTCTTTCACCCTCGTCTGCGCAAGACTGGCCCTCTCGCTCTGCCCGGCTCGTAACCTGTCCGGAACGCGTAAGCGCACATCTGCCGCCGTCGCCATCAGCGTCGACGTCGACTTCGGGTGAGTGCCGCCATCCCGCGCATGTCTACGTCATTCCTATAAAAAACAACCATCCTTCCTTCCTACCATTCTCAGATTATATTACTATTGGCCATCAGGTACCCTAGATACCTGGCCACTTGAGGTTTATAGGCTTAGCACTTTGAAATGCGATCCACATGATATCCAGGGATGAAATAGGACCTCCAACGCACGTCCAGACCAAATTCAGACGAAATCTGATGTGACGATCAAAAGTTATGGCAGCTTCATCACCGTCGGAGGACGTGGGAAGACAGATCTCTTGATGTCATTATACCGATGCAACTTGTGGCGGCTCGTTCTTGGTCAAATCTTCACCGATCCGCGACTTCCATGGCTCATTCTTTTCGTTTGATTCTGCCGTAAACTTCTGATCAAGTGACCTCATGAAAGCTGGCGATGTAGGTGAGTCAGAGCTCTGGGAACGATGGGCACTGTTTTCGGGCTTAGATATCGAGTCACCCTTACAGCAAATGAGCGGTCAGCGAGTGAGGTATGGACCTTGGACTGGGGCTTGTCCAGAGCCCAGATTCGTCGCTGCTAAAATCTGCCACAACTTCCACTGCTGTCCACACCCTCATCCTCACCCAGTCCCACCATTCCTGCCGCCATCAGTGTTGCAGTCATCCTTCGGTACCAACAGACACATCCCCAGTGTTTGAATTTGAGGCTTTGGTAGTGAAACAGGTGGGAGACGGCGGACCCTGTCTGAAATAGAGGTGGCATGGCAACCTGACTTGGGTATCAGCAAGCCTGTTAAAAAACAAGATGAAAAAGGCAGGGAGGGAAGCATAGCAAGGAAGGCAATATGAAATGAAACAAAGATGTACCTGTTGTCCCCATGGAACATTCACCAATTCCTCAATTGCTCCGAATCTAAGTCGCTTGAGCCATCGCCTTGAGTCCCACGAGTCATAGTGTGTCAGGATTGCTTGGAGGCCGAATGTTTGAAGTCTTGAGAACTTGGACTCGAGATCTTGGGCTTGAGAATTGGATGGAATTGAGATCTTCAAGATCTTCAAGAAAGCAGCAAATGAGAGGAGAAGAGATGGTGGCACGGCAGCACATAGTAAAGTTGAAGTGCTTGAAATATTTTGAGGTGAGGCCACATGCAGCACAGGAGGTCTTGTGTGTTGCTATTGAACAGCAAGTTGCAGCAGAGATGACTTGGCCTTGGAATGATGCCAGCCTCGCTGCAGCAGCGAGAAGGTGGTGGTTGGCAAGAGAGAAGTGTCCGATCAAAATCAACACTGCATCAGAACACGTGATCTATGCATTATTGGTGGAGTTGTCAGTGGATGTCTGGTAAGATGGGCAATCCTTTTCATTTTATATGTGGCCAGTCTATTGAATAAAACTGTAATGCATTCATGTTGATTGCCTGTGGTTCTCGAGTACTTGGAAACAATTTCAATTTCTCCGTGGTTTCATGGTCAATTTGAACTTGAAGTTGCGTCCAAGTCAAGTGAACCAATAGTCACATTCATCATGCGGAATTAAGGAAGTTTGGGCAACAACATTATTATCCTACCCACAAGGAATAATTCGAACAACCTTTAGTTGAGCATAACATATTCTCAGGTGGAGCCCTTGTGACGAAGTTTATGGTTGTACCCGGTATTGATATCAAGCAATGACCATTGATCTGATTGACCGCTGAGGTCAGCCTGACAGATTAGCAACATCGGACTAAGCTCAGTCTGCTGACATCAAATGAGGTTCAAATTTATCTCATTGATAAATCCACAGAAAATATCAACTTGATATTCCGCGTTGATCTCAGATCAGTGTCTGCCCAGGTTGGTGGTGTAACAAGATTGATTCCTGATGACCTACCTCACACTGCTGTGATGCTGCCCACCATTTGGCCAGTAACAGTAGCGACTTGATGGTGGATTCAATCAAACCCCGGCACAGGTTTGGTCCGAGCCCTTATTATATCTCTCAGGAAAACTTTGAACTTCCCTCTGCCAAGGTCATTGGCGTGCCAGGTTTTAACTTCGATCAAATTGTTATGCCATCCGAATTCAGCAACCTCTTTGGGTTTGATATGAACCTTCCGATCACGCCAGATCCCATTCAAGATATCATGAACTCGTTCATGGACTCATTCCCTGATTTTGATTTTTTCTGGCTCACATCAAGTCAAAGCGAGCAACTCCCAGCACCTGCCACTCTGTTCCCGCCTACGCCGTTGCCTGGTTACGACAATGCCTTGCCACTTCCCCCACCACTGCCGCCAGATTCAGCAGAACAAATTGGGGACCTCTCTGTGCCCAGTTTATCCAAGAGCATTCCCCCAAGGTCGCGGCATCGAGGAGAACCTGAAGTGGATGTAAGAAATATCTTACTAGCCACATCATTGCGTTCTAGAGTTCCCACGGCATGCAAACGGGACGCGGAGGTCGTCACCAGTGACGAGGCTCCACGGCCAAAAAAACTCGCAAGGTACGTTCCATTTACATTTGAATTAGGATCTCTACTGATTTATTTTCAGTAGACATAAATTCATTACTTTGGTATACACTGTAGACATGTCACAGAAATATAATTTGGATTATTCATCTTGATCTATGCAGCGACAAGTCAGACGCAATGTCTTGAGAGGTTTCCCACTCATTGCACTCATTACTTTGTGATCACTGCCTAGTGTTGGAGACACAGCATTCGGGGATCTCGGGCAAGCCGCCAGAGTCAACCTGTGTAGGTAGAATGTTATGGAACAATATGGAACATTGTAGACTAGTCGAGAATATGTATTATGACTCAGTATGATTCTATGAGGCTGTCCACTCAGCAGTATTTAAGTAGCACTATGTACATCGACTAGTAACAACGAATTATTGCCTACTACAATTACTGTGTGATTAGAATAGTCGTGCCAACCCCACGACTTACCACCTATCCAAATAAGCTGCGCTAAGAGGTTATGGGCCCTGCCCCAAACTTCTAATTATACAGTTTATTAGCGACACTCTATTCAATATTTTGAATCAGCACCGACAACCCACCAACATACGCACTTTCAATTTTGGACATGACAGAGCACACATCTACTCGGATTGAACTCCTAAATGAGGAGAACTGGATGCCATGGAAGCGTCGCATATCGGCGATACTCCGCGACAATGAACTAGAGGGTTATGTCGATGGCTCCAAGAAGTTTCCAGTGGTTGTTGACCCAACGAAACCTACTTCAGATGAGCAGAAATTAATCTCAGCATGGATCAAGGCAGATGGAAAGGCACGCAGCAAGATTAAGCTTGCATTGGGGAATTCCCAGATGGTACATATTGCGGGAGCTACTACGGCTTACCAGATGTGGTCACAATTGTGCACAGTCAAGGAAGCCAGAGGTCAGCTAGGCATCATGTCGTATCAACGGAGATTGTACCGGACGATTGCCGCAGAAGGCGACGACATATCAGCTCACATCATGGAGCTACGCTCAATCCAAGAGTAACTGAACACCATGAGCAGCCTGGTAACTGACCAGGAATTTCTCATAGCATTGATCACGTCTCTCCCAGAATCTTGGGACTCATTCACGAGCTCGTACTTGGCTGCAAATAACGGCAAGTTGACAACCACAACACCAAGCGCTAATGTACAACCTTCATCTTCCGCTGGGCCAGCGAGCCCCGTCACTATCAATTCTCACGAGTTGGTGGCCCTCATATTAGAGGAGTATCGACGCAGGAAAGAGAAAGCCGGAGAATCTACAAATGGATCATCAGCATTGTTCAGAAAGAGTCAGAGTACTCATTCGCACAGCAAGTCCATGAACACCAATGATGGATGTTTCAATTGCAGAGGCAAAGGCCACATGGCAAAGGATTGCTGGAGCAAGGGAGGCAACAAAGAAGGCCAGCGCTCCAAGAACTATTTCGAAGGACGAGGGAACAGGAAAGGGAATGGTAAGAAGGAAATTCTGCTAACCTGACTACAGAACAGACATCCGAGGATTCAAACCAAAATTCGGCATTTATGGCCGTCCAGTCCGAACAACCCCACTTCGATTCGCGTCTAATGAGAGACGCGTGGCTCACGGATTCCGGTTGCACAGTCCACATAGCTAATAGATGGGAATTATTCTCGGACTACACCCCACTGGAGGGCGAGACTATCAAGGGACTTGGTGACAATGTTGTCAAAGCGCAAGGGCGTGGCACTGTTACTCTCGAAAGTCATATTAATGGCAAGAAGGAAACAGTGAAATTATATAACACATTGTATGCACCAGCAGCCGCAAATAATCTGCTTTCGATTCCCTGCATAGATGATGCTGGAGGAGCAGCCACATTCAAACATGGTAATGTATCAATTCGCAACAAGGCTGGAAGGCTCGTCTTACAAGGTAAGAAGAAATACCGATTATACTCACTTGATACGCAAGCAGCTCTTGTCGGCAATCGAGCCAATATTGGAGAGGATACTAACCCAAACAGTTGGACAACATGGCACCGTCGATACGGCTACATCTCTGATTCAACATTAGAACTCCTCATCCAGAATGGATCTGTTGAAGGACTTACTGTTGATCCCAGCACCAAACCCGAAACCGAGGTATGCGAAGCCTGCATTCAGGCAAAGATGCATAGGAAGCCATTCCCACATGAAGCCCTTCACCGATCAAAGGATCCGGGAGAAGGCATCCACAGTGACCTATGGGGTCCTGCCCGAACACGGTCAACAGAAGGAAATTATTATTACATTTCTTTCACCGATGATGCTAGTCGAAGAATGACGGTGCTTACAAACAGACATCAACGTAACGAGGTACGAGCTACTATGTTGTATTGTCTGTCTAGGAGAGACTAAGCTTAGCCAGCCTATCCTCAATTTCAGCAACTGCCCTTCCCTGCAATGACCGCTGGAACAGTGGTCTAGCATCCTTCCAAAGGGTCGCTGCTTGAGAATGTTCTCCTCGTCGGAAATATAAGCCACCCAGTGTGCGCATGCATTCGGCCCGACTATGATGCGCATCCATCCAGGTGAATCCTTCAAGTGCAACAGCCAGGACACCGAGTGCTTCATCGTCCATCCCATATTGTACCAGGACACTTCCGAAGCACCGTAGTGCCGTAAATAACATGAGTATACTCCGGGTTGACGACCGCATTGTTAATGCAAGAAAGATCACAGCCCATCGCATAACCTCTGCATCACCAAGCATGTGATGAATCGGGTCGGCCAGCTTTTCGAGACAAAGATACGCAAGGTCGTTGTTCGATCTCCATTCATTTGTAAATATCCGGATGTACTCTGCACATGCACGAGTCACATTGCCTTCCCGGAGCTCCATGTCCGCACGACAATGCTCGCATGCGAAGATGCCACGGCTATGTTGCAGTTGTGTGAAGAGGGAAAGCGCAGTTGTGAGGTTCCCGGACACCATCTCTGGATTGGCCCCACTGATGAGATCGATGGATGCAATATTGACAATGTTCGATGCAGAATGGTCTCATAGATTTGTCGCGCTGCAGTGTACTCCCCCCTGAACTTGTACACGTGCGCCTCGATATCCAGGAGACAATTCTCCCTCACTCCACCCCTGCATTCCTGCCAAAATCAGCAGCTCTTTCCCTTCCTGGACAACCTGTAGGCCCTGCTTGAAGTGTCCAAGTAGCTCGTAACAGCGAGCCTGGTGGCAAATTCCATTCAATTGCGCTCGGAAATTTCCCCTGATAACCCCCAATTTGTGAATTTCCCGACCAAGCTGTAGACTTTCAGAATAATTGCCCCGATCCCACTGTATTGTTGCCAGGCCATAAAGTCCTTGAACATGCACAGTACCGGAATTACATTTCGAGGCCAACGAGATTGCACGGCGATAGAGGTTTTCCGCTTTTTCAATGTTCCCGATTCGACCATAATATTCGCCGGCAACAGCATGAAGGAGAGCTAGACGGGCGTAAGTGCTGATGTGGGGAGGTTATCATCTATGGCCTGACCTTCACCCTCGGAATCCTGGCTCGCGCGGAAATGTTCGATGGCTTTATCTATGGACTGTTGCGGATGGGGCAATGGGTAAAACTGCCATGCTCGGAATGTTGCTATGATAAACTGCCCGTGAAGTTGATGATCATCCAGCTTGGCCAGGGCTTCCGGCAATCGCAGCATGAGGGGGTTGAGACCCCGGTTCGACCCCACATTCAGGCAGTCGAGCAAAATTATCCCTCTGATAGTCCCCCGCAAGTCCGTATCATCGGAGTTCAGTTCGTAGAACAGCAGATTGTGAAGATTGCCTAGGTTTGAGGTAATGCGTGGCATCAAGTCACTGTTAAATACTGAGAGGTCTCGGCTGTTCCACCAGCGTGCGAGGAGATCGTTGAGATGATCTCGTACGGGCCGCACCAACAGTGGAGATGGAGGTCGATTGTTCTGAATGTACTCTCGAATTGGCGCTAGCACCTTGAATCTTCCCCCGGAATCCACGTACGCTAGTGACGTACGAATCAATGTCGATTTTGAATTCAAAATCCCGGGGATCGGAATTTCGCTCTGGGTCAAATCTAAGTCGGTGATACCATCCGAGAGCAGCGACATCAGACTGAGCAGGTCAAGTGAATCAGGCGAAGATAGCATGCGGGGACTGGAGAGAGAGAGCATGATGGACAGCTCCAAGTTGGAACGTTTATCGTGGCCGGCGGATAGAAGCTGGACGCTTTCCACTGTCCAACGTTCTAGGGTGGCTCGAACACCTTCGGACGCCGCAGCTGCAGCGACAAGCTGAACGGCAAGAGGCATGTTATCTGCTAACCCTAGAAGCTGGTCGACGTCCTCTTCGTTGTCCCACTGGTCAACAATTTCGATGAAGGTTTGACGCGCAGCGGTTGATGTCAATGGACCTAATGGGCGAAGGAATGGATGTGACCATTGAACTTTGCCTGGCCGCTCAGCCCCGCGCATAGTGATCTGAGTATCAATGAGCAGGCATTAACAGATAAGAAAGTATCGTACAAGAAGTGCTACATGGGAGCTATCCGTGAGCATAGAAAGGAAGTTTTCAACCTTTCCTCGAGTACCCACGGGTTCCCACGGAGTCTCAAAATTATCCAGAATGACCAGGCATGCTGGGCCATTCGACAAATGGTGAATAATGTGTCTTGCTGAACTCTGAGTGGGATCGAGTCCGAGATGGAATGCCATTAAGGAAACCAGGGACTCATCGCTGATAACAGAATCACACGGGATGAAGTGGCGAGATGGATATCTGTCGACCACTTTTGGGTTATGAACGGCCGCCAAAGCTAGTGCCGTCTTGCCTATCCCGCCGGGGCCCAATATTGCAACACGGACCGGTGCAGTGAGAAGAGAGCTGACAGTTTGTTCAAGCTCAGACTCTCGGCCATGGAATATTTGCGGCGATCCTGGTAGTAACGAAAGTGAGCCCGAGCTGCTTGAGCCAAAAAGTGAGCGGAGGTTCTCATGTATCGGGAAAGTGCGTCACCTTGCATTCAAGGAACTTTGCGAAAACTGGAAATGTGTGAGATACTTCGTCGGGAAGTAAAGAGAGTGAAACATACCGAAGAAACTTCGATAGATGAACTACTTTGGAATGAAATCAATTCCAGCAGTTCTTGGTGCCGACGCTCGGTGTCAATATTGAACTCCATGACAGCAGAACCGATTTCAACGGTATACGTCATCTTGTAACCAACATTAGCTCCGAGTGCGCGAAACCTGAGGGACACACCGTCAGATTACCCAATACCTCTTTCAACTCCGCGGCACAATTATTCAATTGCGCAGCAATTTCGCTTTGCTTGAACACTCGCTTCATTGTTCCCAGCTCGCGCTGGACCTGCAGACAGGATTCAATCTTTTGCAGTGTCCTGTGGCCAGCGAATGAATGCAAAGCCCCACCGCTCTTTCGCACTTGTGACTCACCGCGCACTCTGAGCGAGATTGTGGAACATCGTCGGAGCTTCGATGTTGACAGAGTCAATTGCTAGAGCCATGAGTACACAGAGCAGATGATGAATATCCTCTAGAATTCGTAAACATCGATCCTTTTGAAACTTGGTGTTCTGTGTCGAAAATTGAGTTCAATTCACAGTTGCATTGGAATTACGCACTTCCACCATGGGAATAATCGATAAAGCCAGCGTGCATAGTCTGCCAATGAATGGTATCCGGTTCGCTCCTGCAAGGCCCTGAAGTGCGGTTGCAGCCACCGTGGTATATGGAAGAATCTTGTGGGGTGCGGGGATTGGCATTTTGACCGATACTCGACCCACACTTCTGTGTAAATATGCAGGTCGTATATTTTTGAAGCAGTCCAAATACATCCGATTGAAGATGAATATGCTTCTGAGATGAACTCCCGCTGCTTCGTACCTGCCAAGCGTGTGTCGTCAAAAGCTCACCGAGGCATCGCAGATCTTGGTTTTCGCTCAATGCGCTTGAGACGAATCTATCGTCTATCTATGTGTTCGTGCACAGAGAATGATGGAAGAGTATGGCTATAGTGCGCAATGACCATGGGTGCTGAAATGTGCCGGATCTACGGCTGAGGGTCCTCCGATATTGACCGAAGTGGGGTGGGTGGGAGGAAGAAGAGATGACCGTGATCAAAAGCAAAAGTGTTCGCCTTCGATGTTGGCCGTCGCAGGGGGATAGAAGACTCAGTGGAGCTACTTGCACATGGGACGTATTAGTACCCCTCACTTGGGCCGGCAGTGAGAGTTAGAAGTGTGGCCGGTAAGTAGATTGTGTGAAGATATCTGAAGGCAAGCCGCCACACGCATTAGCCATTGCCAAACTACATCACAAACTGTGGGCTTTATCCAAAGGAAAGGCTATTATTGTGTGGTATTGAGAATTGGATACGTATCCGGGAATGGATAATTTTCCGTTCGTTTGAGCATGTGGGTAGATGCGCTCTTCTACCGGCTGCATTGCTGGAAGTTCTGAATAGGACTATTAAAGTCCGTAGATTGATGCGGGCCGACTTCGGAGTTTCGTATTCGAACATGTGCACACAGAGAACGAGAATAACCCACACGCTGGCGCCAAGTTGGTAGAGGGTTTTTTTTTCTGTTCGCGGTGAATTAAACACGGTATATCTTGGTCATTTGATGAGTATTTGGGAATGCGAATGAGGGGTCAGCAAAGTTCAACTCACCATTACCTGATGGCGGCTGGTTTTGAAGCGGTTCGAGAATGTGTGCCAATCCGTGTATTTGATTCCAGGCCCTTGCCAATGAATGCACTGCCAATGCATCCTCCGCGTGCTGAGGTGAACGCTGAAGGAGACCTGAGGCCGAGGATGGGCGTCTGCTCCATGTGTGTGTTTGTGAATGATGTTCAACCAACCACACAGAGGTGCCCGTTCAAATCGGGGTCAGGTCATGAAAATGATGTGATAAGTAGTTCGAATCACTGGTTTTTGGTCAAGATATCGCCAAACATCATTACAAGAGGTGTGCGGCCGACAAATCCGTGAAATCGGCCTCTTTTCGGCCGTAAGCCCGGACCCCGGTCCGATCGTTTTCAGATTTCGCTCGCACTCAGTCCAACTTCGGTTTTACGCCTCAACAGCAAGGCCGATTGCAAAAGTCAATTGGCAAACCCCCATATTTTTCTATATTCTGAGTCGACGTAGGTAGTTTTTGTAATATTATAGCACAGCGAAAAGCCCACAACCATTAACTCGACGGTTCTTGTATCGGACCGGGCAAGCGAAGTTGTTTGATGGCAGTTGATGATCGGCGTTTGCCGACGAAACTTTGGCTGCGGAGTCCGGTCCGTAGGCGGTCGGACCGATCACCGAGGGGGAGGGGGCGTACAGCCACCTTCTAGGTTTCGGAGGTTGATTTCAGGGACTTTCAGCCCGCACACCTCTTGTATCCCTACTTACGAAGCACCCTTCAGCTACTGTTCAACTGAACAATGGAATGAAATTTACTCGTGAATTTTACTTAGGTCGGAGCCAGAGCAAATGAACGGCAATTGAGCGGGAGTTAAATCTCAAGGGTCGCAACTCGGATCAAACTGACACAGCCGCTGATCGGGCTCCGAATGCGTCCATCTTTTTTGGTGCTTTAGCTCGTCTGGTCCTGCATCCTCCTCGACTCTGGTGCATCCTCGGCCCGCGTGCTGTTCTAGACAACCTACAGCATGGCCTCCTGTGCCCTGGTGCCGTGCTTTCAAACGCACTTTCTCCGAGACCGGGCCTAACCTCGCCAGACTTGCTGCGGTCGGCTTACAAAGATCGTAAAGCGGCGGCTCAAGAGCATACATAGCGGGATGAAGACTGCGTGATGAAGACCACAGAAAAGGGCTGACTCGTTGCAAGGCGTGATTGGTGGAGCTGAGGATGGCGCGGGTGGTGGTTCTCCGTGCGTCCTTCCTTCCGCCTCGCCTCGCCTCCCGTCTCTTGGTTCGTCGTCCGACTTACGTGTGTCCCGGAGAGAGCCCACCCCCTCGCGGCTGGCTCCCTGACTTGTTTCGTCTCGCACGCTTCTCATTTCCTACGCTCCTGCTTTCGTTCTTTCCTCCCTGCTTCAATCCTTCCTAACTACCGTCGATTCGCTCGATCCCTCCCCTCCTCCCCCCTCGCTCTCTTCAAAAGCCAACGCCCCATCTCGCCTCACTTGGCCTCGCATGAACGAGGATTCGAATGAACGGGGATTGGTGCCGCGTCCGCGGATCCGGATTTGTGATGTGCGATGTGGAGAGAGGATCATGATTCCTGTTTGCATTGGATTCTATGGTGCGCTTGGGGACATTGAATTCCTCCCTTCCCCTCCCTGAGCGGGCGAACGCGCACGATACGTCGATGAGACTCTCCTGCTCTTTGTTTCTCTCTTCCCATATAGACTCGTTCGGTCTTCGGCGTCATGCAGACCGCGCATGCGTATTTGTAGTGGTGGCGGTGGTGGCGAGCCTGGTTGCGATTGGGGAAGATCGGGAGAGGGGTACTCTCACTCCGAGCTACTCGTGCTGCGAGCGGTGCCAAGAGACGTTTCGTTGCCTCTCATCCCGTACCTTATGTTCCTGCCGCAGACGTCCCAACCATCTCTTCCCCTCTCGCTCTCATTTACATGTTCCCACCGTCCTCATTCCCCGCTCTCATTACCCCCCCACCACCCACCCTTACCGCACCTCCTCGCAGATGCCTCTTCTCCTTCTCCCTCGACCTTCTCCCTCTCTCTTCGCACCCCAGCGCCCTCGACGCTCGCCCCCTCTCACCTCACGAGCACACCCCTCCCTCTTCCTCATGTTCCTCGCGGAAGAATTTCGCAGATCGAAGACCCCCATGAAATGACGGAGGCCGCCCCGACGTGCAGGTGCAGGCGTAGATGCAGATGCAGGGGATCGAACTCGGCGTCGCCTCCACCCTCGTCTCCGCAAGACCGGCCCTCTCGCTGTCCGGCCCGTAACCTGTCCGGTAGGCGTAAATGCACATCCGCCGCCGCCATCAGCGTCTACGTCCGCTACCATTGGCGTCGACGTCGACTTCGGACGACTCCTCTAATTGTGCTACCATACCGCGCACGTCTATGCCATCCCTTTTTTTACTGTAAAAACAACCCTCCTTCTTTCATACCATTCTCAGATTATATTACGAAAACTTTCTGGGCGCGCGGCACAGCTCGGAGGTTTTTTCTGTTCTTTTTTTGCGCGGGCATCGATCTGGATTTCGCCCGCATGGATCAGTCTGCATTAAAATTTCTGGAACGAGGAAGGTTGGAGTTATACGTTGTGTTTGTTCATTAGTTAGGAAAGAAAGACCTCGAATTCGAGCCGTTTTGAAACTGGGGTTGTGTACGTTGCTTTGAAGTCAATTTCGATTCAAGGACTTGGAATTACTTTGACTGGGCGGCGGAGTTGCCGTACAGAATTGGCACACCCTGCATTTTACTACCCTCAATTTGATATTGATATTGATCTTGAACAAGGCTTGAGGCAGGCGATATGCATCTACTTTCTGTGAGTGTGAGTATCGACAGTTGAACGTTGAGTGGGCGGAGTACTTAATCCCGTTCGACTCGGGATCGGGCCACGATGGGTTCTGAAAAAACCATCTTTTTGCTTGAGGTTTTTTTTGTTATTCATCCAATGCCAATGCGTGAACTCATCAGTTACAGTATCAGCATACGGCAAGCTAGAGCACAGATACACCGCTGGTCAAGATCAATCAATTCGGTGCGACTCTCCTTTGTACCAGCTCCTAGTGCGTTCGTACAGTGTTGATGTTAGTGAGTAGCAGGAGACGTTAAGTCTTTCATTCCACAATCATTGAAGTAGGGAACAATAAGAAAAATTGGGTACTCACTGAGGTGAGTTTGCATGACTATTGCCAGGTCTTCCGGAATACGTTGTGTTCGATAGAGTTGGTGACAAGACCTGGATGGGTAGGGGGGCTGCTGATATTAACCGTACTCTCTCCTTCTTCCGCGGACACCCGTTCAATTCGGGGGCAGGTCATTAACCATAGGTCGATGAAACTCTTTTTTTAAAATTTATTTCGCGCATAGTGTGTAATCCAACCAGCGGTAACTCGACTCAGCCTGAATTATAATAGCTCAAGGTACACATGGGTTGCCCTTCATCTTACATGGGAGAGGAGGACCTGGAGCGAGAAGCCCGCATCTACTGACAGCGAACACTGAAGTCCTCTGGCAACTCCTTGGAAAGACAGAGAAGAATTATTGACCATTTTCGAGGCCCCCCACGTCATTTTTCACATTTCTTTTCAAAGTTCGTGATCGACAGAGGGTTCGTGACGTGTGGTACCGAATTGTACGCTAAGCGGTTCAAGTCATTTTGGCACGCCACTCGGCTAAGTCTGGTGAACTCTCGTCGGACATGATCTCACGGCTCACGGAGTTCAATTTTACTTCTCAGATAGTGAGCTCGGATTGCGACTTTTGTTGCTGGAGTTATACACTGAGCCGAGGAACTGAATTTTATCTCACACGTTCATTTTCAACCTCAAGTATCATTTTATAAGGAGGCGAAAGACATCTATCAACTTGAAATAGACTGACTGGTTGTGAGGTCCGGGTAAACTTAAAGGTAAATAGACCCTGCAGTAGTCGTCAAGAAGCCAAGAAAACACACAAGCTGAGTGGGTGAAGTGTTGGATTCGAGAAAACTGTCTAGCTGTCTACACACTATCTAACTAAATAGTATTTTGAAGCCCTTGTACTAATTACCTTGTTCTGGATATGTAAACTACCTTGTATCCTAAAAAGAGTATCTACTTGTGTCCATGAATAGAATAATGGTCGCAGTGTTGAACATGACGACCTTGTTCAACTCTCGGCCGATTGATGCGAAGCCCGAGATCACCGAAATGACTCGATGGCCGAATGCGGATCCATATCCGTTACACTGGTTTATGTTTTTTTCTGTAAGGAAGCGTTGAGATGTCTCGCCAAGCTGAATCTGCGGAGTTTCAAGGCTTTGCGTTGAGCCGTTATCAACAACATTTTGGAGTTCAACAAGCTTCAGACAGACAAACGTAAGTTTCATCAAACTGAGTTACTTTTGCAGGCATCGATTAACGGCCGTCTCGAGCTCCTTCAGCTTTTCCTCGTACTCCTCCTTTGAGGCCTCTTGCGACATTTGGAGCCACTTGAATGTCTCGTCTACGGCGGTCTGGAGCTCGATGATTGAGTTCTCCAGATCGTAGGTGTACGACTCGAGGCCGTTCTTAGCAGCTATACGGGAAACAGCAGCCTCGTCCTCAGCTTAACCAGGAAAGAAAGTCAACAACGAGAAAAATGAAAAGGAGAGTGGAATGAACATACCCTTGTACTTCTCGGCCTCTTGAACCATGCGGTCAATATCCTCCTTCGACAGACGACTTTTGTCGTAGGTAATGTTGATGCGGTTTAACTCGCTGGTTCTCTTGTCGGCTGCAAAGACATTGAGGATACCGTCAGCGTTGATGTCGAAGATGATCTCAATCTGAGGGACACCACGGAGTGTAGGGGGGATACCAAAGAGCTTGAACTTGCCAAGGAGGTTGTTGTCCTTGGTACGTGCACGCTCACCCTCGTACACCTGGATGAGCACACCGGGCCGGGTGTCGGAGTAGCTAGAGAAGGTCTTGGTGGAGAAGTTCTCGTTGGAGGAGGTCTCGCTGGAGAAGATCTTGGTGGAGCAGGTGTCGGTGGAGAACGATTCGGCAGAGAACGACCGAGACTTCCTGGTCGGGATGGTGGTGTTGCGTTTGATGAGCGTAGTCATGACACCGCCAGAGGTCTCGACACCGAGTGAGATAGGGGTGACATCGAGTAGTACGACATCCTGGATCTTTTCCGAAGTGTCACGGCAAAGGATGGCCGCTTGAATGGCAGCACCGGAGGCGATAGCCTCGTCTGGGTTGATACTCCTGTCGGGCGTCTTGCCATTGAAGAAATCCGACACGAGTTTGACGATAAAGGGAATACGAGTGGAGCCACCAACAAGGACGATTTCATCGACGTTAGATTTATCGATCCCGGAGTCCCGAAGGACCTTCTCGACGGGCTCGATGGTGCTGAGGAAGAGGTCCTTGCAGAGCTCCTCGAAACGGGCACGGGTAAGGGACGAGTAGAAATCAATACCCTGGAAGAGGGAATCGATTTCAATGGAGGTCTGGGTGGCGGAGGAGAGGGTACGCTTGGCACGCTCGCAAGCGGTACGGAGACGACAGACGGCGCGGAGGTTGGAAGTGAGATCTAGAATAGAATCAATGAAACTACTTGATTCGATCAAATAAAAGCACACACCCTTCTTGTACCTGCGCTTGAACTCCTGAGCGAAGTGGTTGACAAGCCGATTATCGAAGTCCTCACCACCAAGGTGGGTGTTACTCGCGATAGCTTTGACCTGAAAGATTCCCTCCTCGATGGTCAGAAGCGATACATCCAAGGTTCCTCCGCCAAGATCGAAGATTAGGGCATTTCGCTCGCCTCTGACCCTTTTGTCCAGACCGTGGGCCATTGCTGCAGCGGTGGGCTCATTGATGATACCCAGTATGTTCACGCCCGAAATGATACCGGCATCCTTGGTGGCCTGACGCTGGGAGTCGTTGAAATAGGCGGGGACAGTGACAACTGCGTTGGAGATGGGGGCTCCGAGATACGACTCGGCTATTCCCTTCATCTTCAGCAGGACCATGGAAGATATTTCCTCAGGCGACTAGAAATCGAGGTTAGAACACGAATAAAGACTTAATCACAAAAAATATACGAATTCTTTTTGTTCGCCACGGTAATCTACGCGGATGTAGGGCTTGCCGCCCTTGTTGAACACCGTAAAGGGTAAGTGCTGCAAGTCGGCCTGCACTTCTCCATCATTGAAATTGCGGCCAATAAGTCGCTTGGCACCGAACACCCTGTAAAGTGGATTCACGACATGGATCGACGAAGTAAATGATGAAAAAAACAGTACGTGTTAGCCGGGTTCATCGCGACTTGATTTTTTGCGGCATCACCGATGAGACGCTCATTATCAGAGAACGAGACATAGGATGGGGTGGCACGGTTGCCGTGGTCGTTGGCGATGATCTCAACACGATCGTTTTGCCAGACACCGACGCAGCTGTGGAAGAGAGTTGGATGCAAGCAGATGAAGACGAATTGAGTGTATGCACGAGTAGGTGGTTCCCAAATCGATTCCGATAGCTTTTGAAGACATTATGGTTGAGGGGAAGACGAAAGTACCAAGCCGTGGAGTGGGCTAGTCGGACTCCACTCAAATCGAGTATTCTACACCATTCCACGACCTTCCCGTTTTTCTCCTCGCCTTTAACACGTGGCGCCGCTCGAGTCACCATCGTTTTGGGCCACATGTTCCTCCTCACTGCTGCTGCATGGTCAGCATTCAGTGTTCCACTCTCTATGCATCGCCCTGGAGCCTTAAATCTCATTCTTTACGCAGCTATCCTTTTTTCCGTATGTCTCGAGCCCTTTTCAACACGACTTCGCAGTGATCTCATACATCTGCCCAGTTTAATCGGGCAATTTCCTTATTGTTCGGCCCCGTGTGACCCCATCACAAGTATTTTTATTCATTTGCCTTGGCTCTCAGATTGACGCCAATTCCCTGGCCTGCCGCATCCATGCATGTCACACGCGCAGCACGGAAGTCAATCGGCCTGAGCCATGAACAGTCCCAATTCAGGATCCACCATCACGGGTCATGAGGGGAGACTGGATGCGGTTTCACTCTTGGAATTCCGCCGCATCAGTGATACTACCCAAATCGGGGAATTGATCGCGACGAGTTTCGGCTGATTTCAAAGTCCGCCTGCTCTCACTAAACAAGACCCCCCACCTTCTCGTACCTTCATTCTGTGCACATACATTGCAACTCCCCGCAGCCCGTTGAGATGTTCAACAAAGCTACCATGGGAGTGACCTGACGGCTCAAACTCTCCAAAGAACTTGAAGGAAGGCCCGATTTCTTCCCCGTGTGCGTCTCTGGTGCGTCGATTAGTTCAACTGCGTTCGCGCCATGTTTGAAATTGCCTCAATCAGTGTGGTTATGCAGCTTATCTCAATCGGACGCGCTTCTGGCTCTTATTAACCCGACTGAACACCCGCGGATGTGTCTGGCGGGTACTGCGATACATTCACTTGCAGACAGAGCGAGGTCAAGGTGACAATGGAGTGTAGTGAAGCTACGGCATCTTGGTGAAAATAGTGCAGCTATGGGCTCACACTTTTGGCGTCGGGCTTGCGTCGTACTGTCGACTCTCTCCAATAAATTCATTTATTGAAATACTTGGGTATAGTCTGTTGAGAAATGCGGACCGGATGCAGCTCACCTGCGGCAAGTCTCCTAACCGGGATTTGCGTGCCGGTTGTTCTCAGCTCTACACAGAGCATCCCGAACATTCCAGATCGATTGTATGACTCGTATTGTTCTATTTGTTTCTTTTACATTCTGGTAGTTACTATTGTAAATAGTATATAAGCTCAATGAATCTCCAGCGTAGAGCATCGGTTTTCTCTAAGGCAGGTCTTCCTAACAGAATAGTGCGATTGCAAACTTTGCCACGTCGGTTCTTAACTCCGAAAACTCAACATAATTGTCCACTCTACTTGCACTGAGTATCACTCACTGTTATTGGACAGTTCATCGCTATTGACCGTCAACATGATTTGGCGGGGACTCGATAAATTCGCTCACATACTTACTGTAAGTGAGCCTCATGCCGTCAGTGGATTGCATCCGCAATAGCTTGGCGCATTCGCAGACAAAGAAAGCCGGGAGAAGAGCTGTAAGCGCCACTACTAGTACCAGTAAGAAGGTGGACAATCGGGAGAAGAAAGATTTCCAAAGCCTTGTCGGCAGACCAGACAGAAGAGCACCCGGGAGAGGACACATCAAACCCGTGCCTGTGATTTCTATTATGTTTTCCGCAAACGAATTTGCCACTTCGGTTGAATGGAAGCGGACGAGTACACCATAGTCAATGCTGCCGAGGCAAATGCGTGCCAAAGTAAAAATGCCTGTTTACTCGTACGGTTGTGCGGGTGCTGTACTATGAATGCAGGAACTGCTCCGCTCTCTGTTGATTCGCCTGAACGTTTGATTGTGGGGTGGAATGTAACACGTTATCATGTAATGAATAAGCTGTGTAGACAACTAGATGTATTTGGTGCAAGACTATACTTCAAATGTTCAAGAGACCTTAAGTCGTCCAATTTTGAGGAGCGTGGGTACTGCGGGGATTCCAGTAAAACCAACATGTGTTGACAAGCCCGGTGTCTCACCCCGACGTGACAACATTGGAAGCTCGCCATATCTCTCAGCGACGGCTCACTTCAGTGGAATCCTCCTCTGCCATTGGGCCAGGCTCGGAACGTTATTTGACCGGCCTGGATATGTACAACCATCCGCAGTCGCCGCACTACCTAGTGTTCTTCCATAACCATCATCCATCACATCACTTGGAGGACTCGGAAACAACTGACAATCTCCCGCACTCTGTTCTTCTCCCGACCACTAGAACCACACCTTTCCCCCCATAACATGGCATCGACATCTCCCGAACATGCGGTCCTCAACGCAAACAATAGCTTCCGAGCCAGCTACTTGGGAAATCCGTGAGGTAGACCGCTGAGATCACGAACAGGGATTTTGAACCCATCAACTGACCAATTGAACGTCCGGGAGAAGAGATTGCTATGTCTCAATTGGAAGAACGACTGACTCCTGGCACTCGCAGGAATCCGATGTCTTAGAGCTCCGGGAAATGTTTAGTTTTGGGTTTTTGGGGCCAGGTGGATTTTCAGTTTCTGCACTCTAAAACTCAATTTTCAATTGAGTTGATGGATTTTGAGAAAGGATCAAGTAATAGTTCCCGGTTCCCTCCCGAAGACAATTGTTTCGGAAACATTTTTAGAAAACCTCATACAACGGATGTTCCCGAGCGTGGGGACCCGGGTAAAGTTTCCCCGACGCCCCAACACATCTGCTCGATCTGCTCGTGTCTTACGTGCACTCGAGCCGGTGACGTCGATGCCCAACTAACGAACCCAGGCAGATATTTCCCGTCTATTCCCGTACCGAGCTATAAAAAGACCAGCCTCTGCAATGCAGCAGACCATCACAATATCCAGATGCACTTTTCACTCACCAAACTCGCTCTTCTGACGGGCTTCCTCGTCGAATTCAGCGTAGCTGCCACCATTACGCCCGACGTCTGTTGCATCTTCAGCACCGCCGCGTGCGACGTAGCCATGAAAGCAGCCGTCATGACCCCGGTGCCTCTCGCGTCTCTCGCCCCCGACGAGGTTTGCTGCTGCATGGCGGCAAATGATCTCGGTTGCCGCTCCCGTTGCAGTCGTGAGTGCCAGCTTACCTGAACTTGACCTTGATATGTGCTCATGAAATTCGCAATTTGTCTAGCGTGAATCAAACCATGCTGTCACTGCCGCGTTCGGGATCCTGTTATGTGGTAGGGCGAACGGGTATTGGTTGGTGGAGTGTTGGTGAAATGCCAAGTATTGGGAAGGCTACAAAGATTTCGGTGTATAGTAGCGTGGAATTATTGTGGCTTTATCTCAAATTATCTGGGCATATCAGAAGTCGAGTTCACTCATTTCGGATGTTGATCGTTGCAAGGCAGATCTCCTTCATTGTTTACCCCAGCACACGAAGGCGCATTGGCCAGCCTTTGAGCCCGAAATTTATCAAAAGATAAAGTGATTCCGAGTTGATCTCTGAATGAATACCTACCCGCAGCGATCGAGCCGAAGAAGTCTCCGTGGCTAACCCTATGTGCATTCCTAAGGATCCGCGCGTACTCTAATAGAATTCGAGATGAAATGAAAATACCGCGCTTGAATAATTACAACGCCAAAACCAACGTCATTCTTCCTCATGATCGCGGACTGCTCTTCATGGGAATGAATAGCCCCTTTCTTCCCACAACTCGTGGGGAGGCAGGCGAAGGAAAAATACAACGAGGAATTCCGCTCTCTATGACCTGAGCCCGAGTCAAACGAGGCGCTTTGCCTGATGGTGGTTACACAGTCGAAGACGGCGCGGGTTCTATTCCGTCGCAGGTCTTGCCGACACGGCGATAGAATAAGTATGTACTGCGTCAGTACCAAGCAGGAGTGGAAGTGAATTCAAATTGAAGTAGTTCAGGAGCTGATTCAAGTTCTTGAACGGCTCCCACGTTAGATTGCAAAGGTGGAAAAAGGGTAGAAATTGGTCTGGATTCGAGGATGGCCGAGGCCCAGTTGGAGTAAGTAATGAGTCTGATGGCTTCGAACAACGCCAAGGTGATTTCAGCAGCATGTGACGCTCTTAGCGGACATTCGTGAAGAGACCTGAAGCGCCGCTCACAATCGTCGAATTGTCGTTTGACGTTGGATGGGAGCGTTCAGGCGGACACGCGGTTCGGTTCCGGGTCAGAACGTTCCCAAGTTGGAAGAAGACTTTTTTCTATTTGTGATTTGATTACAGTAATATTTTTATGTGGGAACGCCGAAGGGTAGGCAGATTACTTGATGGCGGTGGCTGGTTTGAAGTGGCGCAAGGATGTGTTCAGATCCTTGTGTTTGATGCCGGAGCCGTTATTCAACCCATTTCGGGATTACTTTTTTGAAATAATTTTTTGTTTCAAGGGCTTGCCAATGCACCTTCGCGACGCGGATCTTGAGTTGGACGTTGAACGAGACCTGAGGCGGAGAGTCTGCATTTGCGCTATCTGTGTGCTTGCGAACGTATTGGCGCGCAGAGTTGCCCCGTTCGAGTCGGGGTCATATCATTCTCACCTTTTCATTACTCTTTGGTCAACTTAGTTTGGAACAAGATACCTAATGCAAAGCATCGCTGCAAAGTGTCGTTCCTCCAGTTACCGCTCAACTGTGCAATTTACGATGATAACTTTCAAGTCGGAGTAAAGGAAAACGAACGGAAGTTGAACATGAGCCTTGGAAACTGGGATCAAACTGACAGAGCCGCTGATCGGCAGCGCGCTCTTTCTCTCTCCTCTCTCTCTTCGACCGTGCGTCGTTCTGTGGCCCGTCACCCCTCGACTGGGATGCAGCCTCGCCGTCTGCGTCGGAAGCCGCGCGCTATTCTGCTCTAGACGACTTATAGCAGGGCTTCCTCAACTGGACAGTGCTCAAATGACGCGCTAAATCACTGCGTTGACGGGCCAACTAGAATTCTGCCCGGCTAGGCCACTAGCCAGTGTAGCCGGGACTAGCCGCCTAGCCACGGTGTGTCGAGACGGCTCGGCATGGCTCCACAAGCAATGTGGAGGCAGGCCGGCGGCTAGGCCGTCTAAACTCTTGCTGTGGAGGCACGCTGCACCGACTAAACTCCGCCTACTTACCTACCTACCTACCGCAAATTCTATGTACAGCGTCGTCGTGGATATAAGAGGGCCTCGACATGGGCGTCTCTAGGCGACCTCCATTAGCCGAGTCTAGACGCATCTGACCGCCTCCCCAAGTCTCGGCGGGCATAGCCATCGGCTAGCAGCGCTTACATTTCGGCGGTTCTAGCCGGCCCATTGTGACACTTGCCAACCGTACAAGCACGGAATGACAGATGCTGAATGCGAGCGGCTTAACCACTGCTCAATAACTTGGGCCGTTGTCGCAGTAGCGAGTTCTGGTCACGTAGACAGATATATGGGTCGGAAGTCCGGGTACTGAAGGGTACGGGTGAAAGAGGAAATTGGCTGAATGGTCCCAAGAAGGCGTTGAGACGTAGAGTAGAAAATAAAAGGAATATCAGAAATGTGCCGTGTGGGCGTGGAGAGCGGGTAAAGCGCGATAGGACTCGGATTTGAGTAAAAGTCGGGGCTCGTGTGGAATGGGTTCACTGGCGACGAGCTCTCGTTGGAGCTCTCTTGTCACTGGTCGCGTCGGACGTGGTGGTTCGTGTGTAAGAAGGTTGTGATTGACAGTGTTTACGTACAAACAAATAATCGATCCGAAGACCGATGTATCGTAAGGTACGCAACAAATAAAGAGAAATATAAAAGGCTACCTGCGGTCCATTCCACCCTTCCACACCGTGTGAATGAGTGCGAGCGACAGAAATAGACGACGAGGACGAGCGGAGACGAAGGCGACCTCAACGACGACAAAGGCTGAAGGACGAATGCCGAAGCGAATATACTGCGGAAAACAGGATCGGATATCGTATAGAATACAGAGAAGGAATACAGAATATATACCAGAGAGAATAGGAGATGAGTGGAGTAAAATAAATATAAGTGAGACCAGAAGAAGAAACCAGTGCAGAAATAAATAAGTACAGGAGAAAGGCGATGAGAGGGACGGAAGGCGGAATATACGAGTGAAACAGGGCGATACGGAAAGAGCGAGACGTGCAGGAAGAAAAATACGAAACCGTGGGAAGCGTGCAGTGATCTCGGCGTACGTTCTCAGCGTGCGAGCGTGCGCGACACCGTCAACGCAGTGAATGTTGGCGCAAACAATCCGGTAGCGTATGTAGTGAACTCGAGGGAAAGGGGAGTTGAAGGCGCTACGGACGCAACAGGTACGGATTCGGCAATAGGCGCCGTGCGAGTGTGGGCAAACACGGCTGATGACGACGCAGCCAGGGGGAGCTCCAGCGAGGGAAGTAGCTTCAGCCGTGAACGGGGTTGTCTTGTGCACAGATGGGGTGGAATCAGTCTGGGATGTACTGTATCTTTCCCTTCAATTCGGTAGTCATGCATCACGCACCCCTGCCAGTGTCGATCTTTGGTCGTGGTCACGCATCACGCGGCCCTCTGACGAACCTTCAAACCGTCACGCAGGCCTCAAAATCGCTTGAAAAATGCCAAAAAGACGAAATTTTCGCAAATTTCTGTTCCCGAATACCGAAATTTTTTGAGGTGTCACAACAATTTTGCTGTTACCGAAATGTCGAATTGCTAAACTGGGTCACCCGTCACCCCCCATGTCGATTTGAAGGAAAAGATACAGTAGAGGATCATGATATAGGAGGAGAGTCAGACGGAGACACCGCAACTACAGAAGCAGTGTCTGCCAGTGTGGGAACTGTTCAACCACCACCGTTGGATTTAGAGTACCTTGCGTAGTGGAGGCAAACGTGCACGTCAATGCCGCGACGCGAGATGTGGACATGGACGCAGCTGGATCAGAATTTGCGGGAAGGGTTTCTGGCGCGGGCAGGGGCGTAACTGTGTTCAATGTGGACTTGAACGACTGTGACGAAGACGCTGCCAATGCGAAGAGCGTAGACGTGGATTCGGCTGAAGGAAAGTCGGACGGTGATGCTGCAAACGCACTGAATGTCGGCGCAAACAATGCAGCTAAGGACGTGGAAGCATGGGATGAAGACACCGCTGAGTCCTGACGTGGCAGTGGACCCGGATGCAGTCAGTGGAGAGTTGGTCTAACCGACCCTACCTCAGCTGCATCCACCCTTGAATCGCACGCATCTTCGTCCCAGAGATGGAGATGGTATGGACCCAGATCCAGATGTGGGAGTGGAGGCAACCGATGTGGACTGGGGCAGCGACGCCATCGAGAGAGAGTTGGGTTCTTCGGCGTTTAGAGTAAGGCACCTTCCACAGCTGGTGGAGCACACATACCCGAAAGCGTTGACGTTCAAATCGGCGGAGATGACTGTGAGGTCCGTTCACGATACACCGGCCAAAATCAAACTCCATGTGATCGTTGTATGTAACCGTGATCGAATGCGGCGACCTTTGGTACGCATTATTATCAGTTTCCGTGCGCCAGCTAGCGACATTGGAAGTGGTAGGATACGGAGCGTGGATTACTAGTGAGAAAGGTGGCATCAAATGGAGAGTGGGCGAGTGAGTGGGCTTGTGGTTTGAGTGCGTCCTAAATCGAAGTTTCAGCAAAGATTGTAATTCGAGTCACCAGCCCGCATTCAGGGTTCAACGCATCGTGGCTTGCGCGCCATAAATGCACGGTTCACTACTCGGCAACAGGAGTGAAGCGGTCCAGTCAAAGCGTCTAATCGAATACTGTAGTATTTCGTTCAATTCGTATAGTCACGCGTCACACGGCCAAAAACCTACGAAAATTTTCGTAAGTCACTCAGTGCCAAAGGCGATTTTGGCCTTAGCCGAGCTAGCCGAGCTTAGCCGAGCCGTTGCCGACGGATCAAATTGCCCAATTAGGGAATTATACGAAAGGTACAGTTCATAGAACGATGTCACACACCAAACCCCCTTACGAATTGAACGAAATACTACAGTATTCCCTCGGCATCAGAAATTCGCACGCCTTGCACATGCTTTGTCAACGTTTTGCTGGACGCTTTTGCCGGATTGTCAGACGAGTCCTTGATGCAAGCTGCGCGCTGAGCGCTGAATTCCACTGGCACTATGCATATACCAGTGGGAAGCCTCTGAGTTTTGTTCTCCTGATAACGTCCGTGGTCGTGAATATTGGACTCTGATGCGTCATGCGACGCACGGAGGAGCCGTGAAGAGCAGTAAACCAACCCGATGGCTATGAAAGTCATCCCTTGTTTATTATTGCACCTTCCTTCCAAGCCATCTGAAACTCGGCTGTCAGCGCTCCGGTCGGGGCTTCCCCCTTGCTGACGCACTGTCAAAGTTGGCGCACATGAAGCGTTTCATGGGTCATTTCGAGTTCTTGAACCGAAGTAGTGGGTGGAATGCGACAATTTGATGCACAACACCCGAGTCAGTGATTGACGCCCGCATCCTCTCGGCACTACTCTTGAGGGAAATGGAATCGCCAACAAGCCCTAGGACCGCTGTATATTTTGGGCCAGTTCACTTGATGACTTTTCCTGAGTGAAAATCTCCGTACTTGATGAAGAAGTCGCGCACGAGTGTTGAGTTGATGGTTTGATAATCGTTGCCTTTCTGGGGCATCGTGCAAGGGGCATCCGGCATTAAAACCGGCGACTAAGAGCTGGTTAGTTAGTCCGGCCGCCAGGCCGGAAAAAAAAAATTTTGACCCCCGAGTTTGGATGAAGTTTGGGTGTGGGGAGGTTAAAATTCGCATTTTAGGCTCTTCAAAGCGTGCTTATATGTATTCTGGAGCCTCAAACCTGATTCTAGAGGTAGGTGTCTATATATGGCAGCTGCCAACCATTCGTGTATCGGCGAGTTCAATGGGCAACTGGGCAAGCAATACATGCCAGAGACTGAGAAACAATGCAAAATGATGTGTTACGCAAATGCCATGCACGATATTTGGACGGCATCGCGATATTGCCTTGGATCCAGCAGTGTACGGCCCCATTCAACCAGAAATCTTGGTTGGAAGCGACTTGGACAGCCAAGATATCTGTTTCACTGGCCACAAAAATGTTTCTACGATGTATTGTAATTATATTTCCCACATCCTTTCATCCGGGCCTCAGGGACTGAGCAAAATCAAGAGTACTGTACTATTTCATTCAATTCGTTGTCACGCGTCACACCCACTTTTTTTTTATTGCGGCAATAATTTTTTCTTGATTTGTCGGATTGCTTTTGGATTTTAATTGTATCAAAAATTCCGGATCGAACGCGAATTGATCGAAATAGTACAGTAACTTGGCATTGTGGTACACAACGAGCACAAAAGCACGTGAATAATTACCTTTTATGGTGCGTGGGAACAATTACGTAGTTGTCCCCGGTCGAGGGCTGAAAAAAGAAAATCGGCCCCATATCTTTTTTTTTAAATGCCCTTGTCGTCGTGGGGCGTAAGTATTGTGTTCGCTCACCCTTGCGCGAAGCAGCCCACGGCATTCCAGAAGGCGGTCCGTGTTCCCCATCAACAGCCTCAATTTTCTTCCCGGTCGCGTCGCGCACATACTGTTACTTATATGTTGTCGGCTGTCGAGGTTACGACGTGTTCGTGGCTTGTGCTCGAAAACAATCCTGGGAATGATCAGCCGAGTTTGACAGCTCTGATCGGCTGAAAAGCCATGGTCTTTGGCCTGCGGCCAAAGCCAGAACATCACGAAGTACGTTAGAAGAGGAGTAGATGTATATGCAGGTTATAGCGGTGTTTGACGCAGCGGAAAGCACCGCCGATATTGGCGAGGTTGAGATCGATGATTCGGAAGGCCTTATCTCAAGACCTGAACCTTAAGCTAAGCCTTAGCTTGCCAGCAGGCTGATGTTTTAGACTTTCAAGCGAACACTGACCTGGTCTTGTCTACTTAAGTGTCAAGCATCCAACTCGCATTGCGGCATAAATCATTTCAATAGCCAAATATTTGTACCGTTTCTTGTTTGGATCTCTCGCCAGCCCTGCGATCGTCCTCCTGTCCCCAGCCTCCACGCAACATCTCTCACGCGTTGACCGCCCAGAGTTACCATCCCAGCTATATTACGATCGATCTACATCTTTTCATCACGAATGACTGGACTGACGTGGCACGACTTCGCATTTTTTGGGGCCATGCAAAGAATTCCGATCCCGAATCGAGTTCCCCGTTACCAAGTTCGCCTCTGGCACGAGTCAAACTCGATCCCGATGTCTCTGATGCCTCAATCACGCGTGTGTTGGTTCCAGAACGCATCAAAACTCCTGCCTCCACCCCTGTTGTGAACATGCGAATTGTACAAGGGGGACCAGAAATGGTGGAGATGCTGTCCGATTCTGAGGCGGATTCCGACTCGGAAGAGACTGTCGGACGCGGTGAGGATCCTGCCATATCATTATCTGCCACGTTGAAAGCATGCAATGCAACGTCGTCTCTCCCAGCGCTTCCAGCAGCGCCCCTCCTGCACCCCGAGGACAAGATGCGGAGTCCGATCCGAAACCTCCCCCTAATAAGTCTTGGCACTTCATCAAAATTTATAAAGCGCGGAAAAAAACGCGGAGCGCCAATCTTTTCGGGAAAGGCTGTAATGCCGACCGGCGCCTTCCAAATTACATGCCTTGCATCCAAGCTGCCTAGACTTCATCTCCGTCGTCTCAGAGTCTCGGGTTGTGCATCTTAACTCCGATGTCGAATTGCAGAGCGGCAAATGGAAACGCCATCGTCAGACAGCTGTAGCGCTGTGTGACTGAAGTAAACCCTTTGAATTTTGGGGGTTCGGTGCCTAATTAACAAGACAGTGAGACCCATGTATGCATGGTGATGTTCTACAACACACCACTGGACCCAGGTTTGTCTACATTGGTGTCTACTGAATTTGTGTTCTGGGCCGACGCCCGTCAGCTAGACATACAACCACCACTGGCTGCCCACCTCATTCCAGACCTCGAAATATGTGGATTTTAACCTATTTGAGGCATAGCATGTCGTCTATGAGCCTCTAGAAGCTCCTTCCACCACTGGGAAGCCTTCAAACGAAGTCTGACAAACTACGAGTAATCCTCGGTGCTATTAGGGGAGGTCAAAGTTCGCTTACAGGGCCGATTCACACGTCGATCCACGAGTCAATTTTGCCGCCGATTCAGATGTCAATTCTCGTCGATTCTCCACCAAGAATCGTGGGAGAATCGCGGTTGCCGTCGATTCTCGTGTCAAGAATCGACATCAGAATCGAATCGACCGCTTAAGCGAACTTTGACCTCCTCTATTCCCATAGAGTTAGCGCTGAATCAAGCGCCTAATCGAGCGCCCGTGGACCTCAACCAAAGTGGTGGGCCGCTTCGCGAAGCGGCTCGCCGCGCTCTTGTTATATTTTATAAAGCGTGGAAAGGCGCAGTGTCAATCTTTTCGGTAACAGCTGTGACAGCATCCTGTTATTTCACCCCTTCCTTCATCGATAACTGTTCATGCAGCATCTGGTTGGTGAATCCTCGGGCGTTAGCTTCTATGGTGCGAGGGAGACCAGTACACTGAAATTATCATTGATTCCACGTAGGAGGCAACGGGGGCGCCGGTGGAGGGGGTGGCGTGCACGGCGGGGGTGGAGGGCCTGGAATGGGTCCCAGTACCGGGGGTATGCAGTTTGTAATCCGGAATTCCTCACAGGACAACACCTACCCAAATGCTGGGCCAACTGGCCCGTCTCAGACTGTGGCAGCCAGCTCTCAATCTTCCGCTTCGGGGACCCCAAACAGTACGCTAATTTTGATTTCCTACTTTCTCAGCCAAACACATCCTCAGTAGATCCCGCAGTTCATCCAGAGAGCGAAACTTATTGCAGCGAGCTGCTACGTCAGGGCCGAGGATTTCCTCTTTTTATCCCTGAACCTCAGTCCAATCCCCCCGAGTGGCGGAAGAAAGGGGGCATTGCCATAGGGGACGTCGGTCGAATCACCCCCGAAGGAAGCTTTGACTTCTTCTTCAACATCTACCTCCCTGCAACGGATCTCATCAATGCCAACGGTGTTCCCGAGGGTTTCGAGCCATTGACGGGTTACAATACGATCCAAGTCAACCCCCTTGACTGTCGCCCTGGAAATCATGTCTGCAGTCGCACTGTGACTCGTACTGAGGTCGACGGTAAATTTCAGGAGTAAGTCAACAACAGTGCCACAATGAAAAATAAATATCCATGTATATTTCCACAGATTTCCTGGTGGGAGATTCGATTTCAATTGTCAGCAGCCCACTGGCGCTGTTCTGACCCTACCTCATGGCGCACAATTGGTAAAACTCGAAAACTTGGCAAGAATGGAACGATATGCAGCGGAACATGCTGAAAGCTGGTATAAATATGCCAACGTAACGAGAGGACGACGACTAGCGAACGGCCACCTTTATCTCATCACAGGATGGGAAAAGGCGAAATCGTGGGGCATCGCCTACTTCCGTGATGTTTCCGTTCAGAGCGAGTTCAAGCTCTCGTTTGGACCAACAGCAGATGCTGTAAATCGCTACAGATACCGCTGGAATGGCAGCCACTGCCACTATAAGCAAGCCGATTCGCCGCTGGACGATGGAACTCCTCTCAATCAGACCACTTTCATTCACGCATTTACGGTTTCTGTCGGTGAACGCATCTGGGAAAAGCTTTTTGGCGATGGACTTGGAATTTGCAAGCCATTGAACTGGTCAATTTTTCAGAAAAATTCGGGACGTAGTTTGGTATCGTACAGGTCTCCGGGATCTTCATTCCCATGGTCCATCTTCGCCGGGGGTAGTGCACTGAACAATGAGGATCGTAGTTCTGCACCGCAAGGGTCCTCATTCCCGTGGCCCTTCCTCACCGAGGGTAGTGCTTACAACGGGGGAAGACAAGCCACCACGTCAGCACCCGGGGATGGTATCATAACCGACGCTCTTCCAATTCTCCAGGTATGTCAAAGGGAAAGTGATTTCAAGCTTGTACTCATCTTTTTCTTTCGAGATCATTCATCCATCGCAAATCATCCATCAGCGCATTCTTCGTGAGGTGATGTTTATTCATATACACTTTCTCCTTGGTATTGAACCAACCACTAGGCTCCTCAGGCAGGGGTTGTGGTAACCCATGATGACGCCTGGCGCGATGTTTTCAAAGAAGTATGTTTCTCTGTGTTTATTTCATTCTTCTAAACTTTAATAAGGATGGCACGCGAATGTCAGGGCAAACTGCGTCGGAACTGCAGCAAGCTATTTTTGATCGCTTCCAAATCATCGAAGAGGATGGTTAGCCTTCCCGTGTTCATTCTATATATCCCCAAATTTGACTGTATGCAGGTGCAGTTTTTCTGAGGGCAAAAGCCAACTCCAACCACGTCGAGAAATGCCGCGACAGCGACAACAGAACAGCGCCCCATTTACGGCCTCCTCCAAACCGTTATACAGCATCCCAGTAGCGATGACCAAGTCCCTACATCCCAGCCCGGTAAAAAGCGACGGAGACAACAAAGATCCTGCGATATCTGCCGTCAAAGAAAAAGTGGTTTTCCATTGTCCACACAAGCTGTCGCTGACTTGTTACAGCTCGATGTGAGAAAAGACAGAAAGCTTTCCCGCTAAATAAAGTTGCTCATTGCACACAGGTGTTGGCTCAATGGCCAACGGGTCCTGCACAAATTGTATAGCATTTGGTCTGGCCTGCACTTATCTCCAACCGTCCAAGAAGCGCGGTCCGAAATACACAGAGAATCCTGCGTAGGTGTCCCGTCCGAATTTACTATCTCCGAGTGTTTACTCTTTTCAAGAACGATGGAAGACCTCAAAAGACAAATAACGCGCCTTGAAGCCAGATTACGATCTCTTTCCATTTGTTCCCTCTGTTCCGGATCCTTGCAATCCCAGAGGCAAGAAAGTGATTCCTGTCAGTCCAGGAGTACGTCCCCAATCCAAAAAGATGCGCCGAAGGAACCGCCGGACGAGGAGGAACTTACCAATGATGAGCTTGCCTCACGATTCAGTCAATTTTCGTTAACGCCGTTCAACGCCAATTACTTCGGGGCAGGAAGTGGATTTGCACTCGTGAATAATACGAGCATGGTGAACTTGAGCTTACATATGATCTTTTCCAACTCACACCGCATCTACAGATGAAAGAAGAATTCTTGGGGCCCTCATCAATAGCCCCTTCGCGGCGCCCGTACTTTTGGCAGGTGTTGCCTGTGAGTTCCAGATCATGGCTCAGCTCACAAACGCTTACCTACATGTTGACCGTTGCCAAAAGTGGGAGAACGAAGCGTTCTATCCGCAACCAGGCTACGTGTATCCCCCCGACGACCTGATAATTTCTCTTGTCGATCTCTACTTTATCAATGTTCATCCAACCATCCCCATCCTCCACCGCCCTTCATTCGAACGGTCTGTGGCGCAAGGCTTACACCGTACAGATATGTCATTCGGAGGAATGTTACTCTCCATGTTGGCCGTTGCATCGCGAGTGAGCGCATTCTTTGATATGAAGGATTGTTATATACAAATACCCTCTCAGTATTCGACAGACCCCAGGGTCTTCCTCCACGGTGCGCCCCTTTCAGCCGGTTGGAAATTTGCCAGCCAACTCTGGGGTGTTCGGAAATTCTTCCAATCGACTATATACGAGGTGCAGATGTACGCTGTACGCCTGCACTCCCTATTCTTCAGACGAATACTCATACCGGATGTTTTTAGTTTTTGACTTTCTTTGTTCTGGGAACATCTGTACCGCACATCGCCTGGTTGCACGTCGTAAGTCTGGTCTCGCTAGTGTCAAGAAAGACCTTTATGCCGCACAGGGACTTGGTATCCGTTGCGTTCAACAACGCGGCGAACATAGGCGAAAGCCCGAGGGCCACAAGTGGAGCCTCGAAGACGAACTGTGGAAACGATCGTTCTGGTATAACGCATTCCGACCCTTGGCTTCTCATCGTTCAACAGGCAGAGATAACTAGGTTTTTAGTTTCGATGGAGCGCATCATATGCGTTTTTCTCGGACGTCCATTGGGTATTCACATCGACGAATGTAAGTTTTTTCCTGCCACCTTTTTTCGCTCCTTTTACGCGCGTTAGACGACGTCGAATTTCCGCTGGCAGTGGATGATGAATACTTGGATCAAAGATTGGCGCAACCACCAGGAATTCCTTCTCAACTTTCGTATTTTGTGTATTACTCACAGCTTATCGACGTGCCTATACTCGCTCACAACCGAGAACCTTTCTGATGTGCGACACAGATATTGGGCGATGCGTTACAGCGACTATATGGCCCGAAAAAGGCGAAGATGGCGATGGGCTGGGATGGCCCAGAGTGGGAACAACGCGCTGTTGCTGAGCTCGACTCGGCTATGAATCGGCTTTTGGATTCAATTCCCGCCTCATCGTACGGGACCACTGTATTGTGACCTAACCGCAGTTCCAACCTTCCTGTACAGTTCGCTGGGACCCTGAAAATTTGACACAAGACATCGTCTTTTTCGACCAATCCGCGCAACTCCATATAACTTACAACTATATCCTGATCGCGGTCAGAACTTCAGGCCTGCTGTCCACCGCTCAGTCTTAATCTTCAAATTCAGATCCACCGGCGCTACATTCAAAGCCCATCCGCCCCGTCACTTTCGATCTGTGCAACGGCAGCCCGCACCATTCTTCATACAGCAGATATCTGGCTCAGCACACTACAACGTTTGCCTGTTCCCAATGTCACTGTACGTGTCTCTTCCGCGGCTCAACCTTTGGCTCCACGTTTTTTTGAACAGAACCCCGTTTTCGTATCGGGCGTAATTTTGGTTCTGCATATCCTGGCAACCAAGCGTGCGGGTTTCTCCGTGGACAAGAACCAGGATCTACATCGTGTTGCAATAGCGTTAGAGATCCTCAAGTTTGCTGAATCAAGGTACATATACGGTTTGGCTGCGATTTCGCTGATGAAGGTATAGGCTGCAACCCATCGGCCGACTATGGGAACTGTTGCGCGAATTATCAGCTCTCGACGGTCCTCTGCCCCTTGACAATCTGCCAAAGAGTGATTCCCATTCTAATGCTCGCTCTGCGGACGTTCACGTTTCTGCTGTCTCCAATGGGCAATACTACTACCCGCAACTCGAACAGCCCCTCGACTACAGTATGCTCGCCGGTAACCAGCCCTCGGAGTTGCTCGTATCAGATGTCGCCGAGCCCCACTCTTCCACTGCTGACGGCGGGCTCGATGATGAGCTCATGTCAATGTGGATGGCTGCACCTACAGATATCGTGTACGTACAATTTTTCATGGGTGATCCATGTCCCTATACTGAATCCGCGCAGGAACCCTCAGCACTGGAATGCATTCATGCAATATAGGAATGCGAATGGTGCGGAAGTGAACTGGTTCCATGGCTTTGGTCAACAAGATGCGTAGTGAATAAATATGTGTGTATGTTGTGGAATATTGTAAAAGTTTCTTCATTTTCGAACAGGCGTCAGTGGTGGGTACCGATCTGTTCCGACATACTACTCAGAGCAACGAGATTCATAGGTGCCACAAATGAGGCGCAAGCGAGATGGTATCCGGCTGAGTTCAACCTGAATTAGACTTGAAAAATTTGTTAACTACCTGGTCTTCATTCGAGGCAACGGTCTTCTGTGGATGGATTGGTCGGCTTAGCTCTGATTATTAGCTTCCGAATGGCTTGCGCGTTGAAGCGTTTTCATAGGACTAATGGCATCGCCGTGGCATCGGTGGGCTTGGAGCTTCAGAAGCACCGTGAGGTTAATAAGTAAGGTCCCCACGAGGCTGCACCGGAGGAATAGAACGGAGTATATCGGCGCTGAACCTGACAGACTCGGAGTCAAACAGACCGCCGTGTGTCACTGGCAGCATGACGTCGACGCTGGTCGCCCCATTATCTAGTAGAAATAGGAGTATGAGTATTCAGACATCCAGGAACAAAAAGAGTGTTTTGGCGCGATAGTAAAGGCTCATAGGCGACATACTATGCCTCAAATAGGGGGAAATTCACATATTTCGAGGTCTGGAATGAGCTGAGCAGCCAGTAGCGGGGCGTCGGACCAGAACACAAATCCAGTAAGTCTTGGCGCTTCATCAAAATTTATGAAGCGCGGAAAAAAAAACGCGGAGTATCAATTTTTTCGGGAACGGCTGTAAGCGCCCAACAAATATCCGAGGTCACACTGGCCACTATCACGCCACAATCATCGAGACGAGGCTGTTTTCCGCCTTCACCGCGCCCTGAACTACAAGGTGATATCGGCTACGACATTCTAGAAAAAATACGACCTCGAGGAACACAGGCCTAGGCCCTATCCTGCTGCAGAATCTGCACATGTCGCTTATCACCTTGTGTTCCGTACTAACGTTCTGCGTCCTACCACCCCAGGTTCGAGCAAGTCTATAGTCCTGCAGGCTGCAGCGGCACTCCACATTCCGCCGCCGCGAGCGCGCAAAACGCGACGCGACGCGTTTGTCTGCGCACACGTGGCACTGTCGTGATACAATGTCGTACGACTTTCATAGCACGACAACGCCCTACAACTGAGCTCTTGCCCACTGTCCTGCTAAAGTCTTATCTAAAGTTTTAAGATGAGGGAAGCCGCTCGTCCCCGCTTTCAGAAATCGTGGATAGAATCGTGGTGAGCTCTAGTGTTACTATCCCCACCGCCTTCCCGGACATACCTAGTACTGTACCATTTCATTCAATTCGAATGTCACGCGTCACAGGCCCCCGAATTTTCGAAAATTTTCGAACATGTCACAAGTCACCAAGACGATTTTCGAATGTGCCCAAAAGGTCACAAAATCGACGAAAAATGGCTGAAAAATACGATTTTTTGCTGTCTTGCATCGTAAACTGCTTAATTCGACTTCTTTTCAGGCCAACATGATTAAAACCCCTGTCTCCCCAGTTCAACCCGAATTCAACCTCAACACCACTGTTTCTTGGCTGAAAACCTTGATTTTCCTCACTCCACAGCAGCATTGAAAAAATTCTGCTTCGCATGGAAGAGTATGGCTCATAATCTCCAGGAGGGAGAGGTACCATTTTCAGATGAGTTTATGAACATTTTCGAAATTTTTTAGGTGTCACGCTGTCCCCGGCGCATTTTCGAAATCTAAAGTTCGAATCGAGCGGTCACAGGTCACACCCCCATTCGAATTGAATGAAATGGTACAGTACTCGGACACACATCAATATCTCGCCCATTTTTGATTCGTTTGACTAGAACCTTGGTGTTCTGTGAAGCCTAGGGTCTGGGCTACAAGATCCATACAGCACATGCACCCCAAGCATTCCAATTGCCCCGGGAAATCCAAACAATTCGGCAGGTCAGCTATTTTTGGACAAATGCGTTTTCCGCACGCGCTGTGAGAATGTAAACATGGACCATTGCACTTGAGATTGTTGATGGAGTGTCAATGAACACCTACACCAAGTTTCATAATATTCTGGAGGTTAGTTCCCTCACAATGTTGATTTTATGATGTTGTCTGATGTTTGGTCCCACCTATTATATTGAGCAGAGCACTATTGTAGGTCTCGAACTGATATGGGTAAAATTTGAGACTGTCATTGTGTTGTGTGAAACGGGTTGGTGAGCGCTGGGGCATGTTAAGATGGGAATCAAAACACCAACATACAGACACTCCATGGATGGGTTAATAAAGCCTAGCAAATAGCCAAGTGGCATTGGATGTCGCTTTAGGACTCCTAGAGAACATTTCAAACGTGCCATTGTGGCTATAATATTGCAAGGGACCCGTACAGAACACTGTGAAGGCTTGGTACTGAGAATATCGTAAAAGCACCCCTTTGTGCATTGAACCTATCCCATCGAAGCTTCAGAGAACCCTCTTAGTCCAAAAATACAATTCAAAGTTGGGCTAGACAGAAAGGAAGTACTGTAAAAAGTTTCGTGGGTATCCATTGAGAAATGGGCGAGAGAGGACAAAAGCAATACCAAGTTGGGCAGTTACCTAGAACTCGGACACGTGAACCTGCCGTAAAGAATGCTGTTGTTTGCTCAATTCTCGGCCGTTCTCCTTGAAGTAAAAACTGGGACCAAGGTAAAAGACCAAATGCTCGCGATTTACGTACTTGGTTTGGCGCTCACTCATGTATGTTAAAAGATATTGACAGTTCTTCCTTAACTGTCCGGGTTCTAGGGGGAGGATAGTACCACGGTTCGATTCTGAACGGAATATTCCCAGAGACTCGCAAGCCAGGAAACACAGCGCGTCAGCTCCATGTTGCGCTCTGGAAGCTTGGCGCAGTCAGATCTGGGCTTGAAAATATACGTATTTTTTTCGACCTTTTTTTTATTGCCTATAATGCATTTTCAGGCCATTCTAGACTTGGGTCGGAAAAGTGGACTCGGTGTGAGGCAACGGAGTTTCTTGATGGAAAGTCGTTGCACACAAGGATCCAAGTCGGGGGAGTTTACTTAGACTGAGCTGTTGAGTCGGTAAAGCTCCGTGTTTGACGAGAATAATGAGAATCCTAGCTACTGGTAAGTACTCAGTCTTTATACTATCTACAGAGTCTCTCGGAACCGGGGAACTGACTACTACTGACAATACAACTAACTACGGAATGGACTGCGGCTGCGGCAAGTGACTACGCCGCTGCCGGTGCTACTGCGCCCCTGTCTGCGGATCTGCGGCCCAGTAGACTTCGGGACCGAGGCCGAGACCGAACCCTTACACTCGGGACCCACCCACCCACCGACCCGGTGTCTCGGCATTTGCCGGTGCACATCCCTTGATTGTACCTCGAAATTAACCAGCACGGGAGCAGCTTATTAATTTACACAAAGTTCCCCAGGTCCCCAATTAGTGTATTAAACCAATCCAGGAGCTTGCCGATATCGATATCTAGCAATCCGTCTTCAGTTCGAACGGAAACTTGAAGTTGACGAGAGTTGAACATGAGGCAGCGCGAGGCCTGAAAACTCGGATCAAACCGACACAGCCGCTGATCGGGGTCTCTCTCCTTGCCTCCGAGTCGTTCTCCGGCTCGTCCTGCGTTGCATCCTCCTTGAACTTACGGTACGGCTTCCTTGACGACGGGACAGGAGCATGCCATGCGATGGATAGAGATGAACGGCCCAGCTACAGCAAGGCGGCACAACATCCGCATCGAAGTACACCTCGACGGGTTGTGTCGACCGGCGGCCCAAACAGATTGCGAGCGGGCAGCGCGTGATAAAGACCACGGAGGCGTATTCGCTGCAAGGCGCGACTGCTGAGTCTGGGGATGGCGCTGGCGCTGGGCGGTGGTGCGCAGATTGTCCATTACTCTCACTGTCGGTGCGTCCCTCCCCTTCCTCCTATTCGTCTCCGTTGTCGGGTCCCGCAGAAAGCCCGCCTCATGCAACCATCCTCGAGGCTGGCCCCCTGATTCGTCTCCGTTTTCGCTTCTCGACGCCATTTGCCGTTCCTTCCCTCTACCCACCTACTACGGCCCTTTTCCCTCTACGTAATTCCGCGCACCACCCTGCATCGTCCACCTCCGTCCTAACCGACGCCAATTCACGACTTGTCGCCCTCTGCGACCGCAAGCGCCATCCTCATCTCACTCCGCGTGTATCGGGAGTTCGTGCCCCCTCTGCGTGAACGGATTCGAATTCGCTACGCGATCTGTGACTGCATTTGGATTTCTTGGCACACTCGAATCTTCCCTTCGTTCTCCGAGCGGGCGATACTGTATCTCGATGAAGCGCCCGGAATCCTCCTGCCCTCTACTTCTCGTTCTTTCTCCCTTCTCTTTCGCATACAGATAGATTCGGGCTCGGCCCCCGGCGCCGTGCGGGCAGTCTCCTTCCCTCTTTTCCTCCCCTTGGACATGTGCGGCGGCGGCGAACCTTCTTGCGATTCGGGAACATCGTACGCTGTCGTTTTCCCCTTCTTCCTCTAGTTCCCGTGGTTCGTTGCCGTCCGCAGACAGTAACGTCCCATCCATCCGCTCTCGCTCTCGCTGTCTCTGTCCCCCTTTCCCGTTCTCGTCACCACTTCCCCTCCCTGTCCGCCTGAAATTGAGACCGATACCGCCGGGATCCGACGGCGCATACACCTCCCTACGCTGCCCTCTTACATGCTCCCATTCAGCCGCCCGCAGACCTCTCCTTCGACCACGCCGCCTCCTCCCTCTTCTCCCGCGTCTCCCAGAACCCAATCTATACGTTCCTCGCATCGCAAGCAAAACCGAAGCCGGGATGAACTCCCCATGGAGGGAGGGGCGGCCGACCCGACGTGCAAGCGCAGGTGCAGGCGGTACCCAGACGGCCGTGCACACATTCAAATCGGCGTCTCCCTCGCCTTCTCCTTGTCCGGTCGGCCCACAGCGGACACCGACGTTCCTCGGGCCCGACCTCCAGCAGTCGTGCAAAATATCCGTTCGACCCGGGGCCGGGTCGCGCCGCGTGAGATGTAGTTTTTTTTTTTTTTTTTGCTTCCTCGGTTTTAGTTTTTTGCTTGCTCGTGTACATCTTCTCACTTCAAGAATCACGAGTTCAGTCTGTGCCGCCCGTTACATCAGGGAGGACCGGGGGCTCACTCTGCCTCTATACCCTCCCAGATTGCTTGCTGCGGAGTGTGAAACCGGTAAAGCAGCCCGTTTGAATCAGGCTGAGATCATTGGGTATCTCTTGCGGGTTATTTTGCCATTGTTGTTAGCGTATGGATTTTGGGGCAAGTCGGCGCGGAGGCGAGCTCGTACGCGACGCCAGTGTGCGAGCCACCTGTCGGTAATTATCCCCATTATAAATAGCCACGTAGCATACGGCGCTCTTCGTTCTGCCCCCATCCACGGCTGAACGAAGAGCGTACGTCCACTCATTATATTTCCCTTACCCATACTTACATTATACCTACAGTAATAAGTATATTTATCTAGGTAAATAATATATTGGTTCTGCCCCCATCCACGGCTGAACGAAGAGCTAATAAGTATATTTATCTAGCTGCCCGCGCATCGACGGGATTCAGCGCTCGTCCGCGCCCCACGCTCCTTACCTTTCCCACGCCGAACCCTCCAGCTGCTTTCGTCCCCACATATCTTTAACAATTGTACTATGTGTTTTCGAGCGCATGAATTCCCAAACAATATAATGATGTTCAAACTATGTCAGGCGTCGAGGCCGTCCTGCGCATCGAGTTGCCGAGAGGTGAACAAGGAAAGCATGTTCGGTTGTCTCTGCTGTATAAGACTTCAACTGTTTTTGTCTTAAACTGTTTAAAACAATTGTAACTGTTTACCCAGGATGACAAACAGTAAAAAAACAGTTTAAACAGTTTACACAGTTTCGCCGCAAGTGGTGGAGGAGCTGGGCCTGTGGCGGTAAGTTTGTTTGGCTTCCGTTAACCGTATAACTCCGAATTCTGCGTGTTTGTTCGGGAGCAAGTCAGCACGGAGGCGAATCGATTCTTGTACTGCGTAGATAGCGCCAACGTGTCGTACCACAAGAATCCAGCGAAAGAGTCGATTGGTGAAGGTAAGTGTGTGAGAAGAGAGCTGTGCCGGATCACACGGCATCAATGGCTTAACTCAATCCGGCGGTTACGTGACTTACAGCTGTTTAACAGTTTAACAGAGTGATATTCGTCTACGTATGAAATACTTAGGTACAGGTACCTCGCTGTTCTGGAAAACCTTGAGACTGATCGAATTTTTTCCGCGATCGGTGCCAAAAATGGACAGTTCCCAAACTTTTTCGCCTTTTGCTTCAGAATACCACTTGGACGCCTCCATGGGCCATCTGAACATATATCTGAACATATTCAGATGCCTAAGAGTGCATGCTTGATGTATTACTGACGCTCAATACTCGAAGGAAGACAACAAAGAGGCCAAACGGATCGCTCACGTGGTGACGTCATCTAATGAATATGTCTGAACTCGCACAGCCTGATTGGGAAGTCTGAAAATCGCAGAAAAGACGCGTCGTGTTTGCGTTGTGCAGCCAGGCTGGAGTATGGGGTGTAGAATGTGTTGGATAAATATGCTGTAGGCCCATATTCCTCTTTCCAACAGTTTCAAAGACATAGGTGGGAAAACAAGTCAGATTGGGCTCAAATCCATTTTTTGGCACCGATCGCGGAAAAAATTCGATCAGTCTCAAGGTTTTCCGGAACAGCTGTAAACCAACCACAGCCTTAAGCCTTGAGCCAAATTAGGGCTCTCTAAGACCATCTGTCACTCCGAGCGCATGGGCTGTCCGCCTGTCCGCCTACCTGTGCATGCGGTGCCACAGCCTCCCTCATTTCTTACGGGTGCAAGTATCCTTTAACTTGAAGCTAAAACACGGACGTTACTTGTCTCCACGGCGCCCCCTGCGATTGTTAATCGCGGGGTCACCTCATGAACAGTTACAACTACTACTTCGTAGGTGCGCGGTTGGTTGACATGCTGGTCTTGTTACTGATTTTTCGCAGGGGGCACAGGAGGCGCAGGAGGGCCAGGTTACAGAAACGGTGATGGTGGTGCTGGCGGTGATGGGATGGGTGCCAGCCTGAATTGCGAGATCCGTGGGAATGTCGTCATGAATAATTAGGGCTGTGCGCCGTAACCGTGAAGCACGGAATACGGCACCGTAATACGGTCACGGTACCGTGCCCGTGAGGCTTCTAGATATCTTTATGACGGCACGGACACGACGTGGGAGTGAACCGTGTTCACCGTGTCCGTGCACCCGTTACGGCCGTGTTTACGGTGTTACATATTACTGTGGATTGGAGCAGAGATCTCTGGATCTCGATGCACAAATGGCGCTTCCCTCCAAATCGCCCCCACAAATCGCACCCACAAATCGCACATTATTCTTACCATGTGATCAAGATCCTAGGGTTACGCCCACCCGACCTGGTCCTACCCGCGCCCAATTGCGCTCAATCAAGTCAATCAATATTTGTTTACAGTTTCTGGCACAGATATGTATATTGTACTCTCTATTGACTCTCTCGCTGTACTTGGAGGACTGGGCTATCCTGCGGAATTGAATTATGACCCTGTAACTTGCGCCACGATTTCCAATCCGACTTTTTCGCCTGCTTGTTGAATTTTCTCTGTCTCTCAACCCCTTACCTCCTCTGGTTAAATTATCCTCAACCCTGACGGTGAACTCAGTTTATTTGCCAGCCTCTGTCTTTCTCAGTCACTTGGAGCCAACATGATTTTGTCGATGTTCTTGCCTACCTCCTTACTATACATTCTCGTGGTCTCTGGAATTTCTTCCGATTAACAGACCAGCCCCTTCCTTGGGATACAGACCCGATTGTGTGGTGGAATAGCTATGAGAAAGCTTCCCAAATTTATATCGGCTTGTTCGAGATGTACTTTGCATTCCTGGTAAGTTTTTTCCGTCACAACTGACAACATCACTCACCTCTCCTCCAGGCTCGGCAGTTGCTGTCGAACGTGTCTTCTCTGGAGGTCGTGATCTTATTGATATCCGCCGTGCCAGTCTTCATGCCGATACCATTCGAAGCCTCATGCTAATCAAAGCACAACTCCCCGGGCTCCATCGCAAAGCAGTCATTGACCTCACCAGGGATGATATATAGTATTCCACTCGACATTTGTAGTCTAGTAGTGATCTTACATTCCAATGTCAGTTGATTTTGCATCAGACACGGCCGCCTGACCGTATACGGCCGTAAACGGACGGTCGCCGTACCGTCTCAAGTTCCCCTGGCCCTCCCTCGGACCGTAGCAGCACGACCGTATGCTTACACGGCCGTGTTGGTCACGGCCGTGGCCGTATACGGCACGGCATGCAGCCCTATGAATAATGCGTACCACCGTGGCGAAAAAGGTACGTCGCACACTACGTCCGACATCTCGCATAAAGCTGAGGGTGAGCGAAGGGATCCATATTCTGCATCGCGCAGCAGCATTGGCGGCATTTCACGACTCAGCGGAAAGCTTCCCACAACCAAAATGCCATCCAGAAACACGCACGAAAATGCTTGATGATCTGCGCGAATGGGCGCTGGACAGCACTACAGGGCCCGCCATCACTTGGGTGTATGGCCCAGCAGGCGCTGGAAAAACTGCTATCATGCAGACTCTTGAGCCCCAACTCCGAGATGCTGGCAGACTTGGTGCTTGCTTCTTCTTCAAACGAGGCCATAATACACGTGGCAATGGCCGGACTCTTTTCTCGACACTCGCGTATCAGCTCGCGCTTAACATTCCTTGGCTCCAGACCGTCATTTCTACAGTTGTCGAGATTGATCCGTCCATCGTCGCGCGATCCCTTGAGACCCAAATGCAGGCGCTGATTTCCGAGCCTTGCTGGCTTTTCGGGATTTGCGACCCTCTCACCATTATCATTGACGGCCTAGACGAATGCGAAGGTCAGAGCGTACAGGAGAACATACTGCGCGTACTTCAGAGCTCGTGCTCTGATTACACCATCCCCTTCTCTTTCTTTGTGGCCAGTCGCCCGGAACCGCATATCCGGGAGGTGTTCGAGTCGTCATTCTATTCTGGGCACTATCGTTCGGTCAATGTGGAGCAATCCTTCCTTGATGTTCACAAGTATCTCTGCGATGAGTTTTCGAGAATTCACCGCGAGCACGACACGATGGCGAATATCCCGCCCCCATGGCCTTCGTTTGACGTCCTGTGGAAGTTGGTCCAGAAATCCTCCGGCCATTTCATCTATGCATCCACCATCATCAAGTTCATTGACGATAAAAACCATAGACCAACGCAACAGCTAGCGATCATTCAAGACGCCGAGAGTATTGGCTCCTATCCGGAGTCACCGTTTGAAGCACTCGACCAGCTCTACGTGACCATTCTCAGTTCTGCTCCCAGGCGCAGGCAGTCTGAGCTCATTTCGATCCTCTGTGCCATCGCCAACTTCGAACTCGGAGTCACTGAAATTGATCAACTTTTTTCGGTTTCCGGCGGGAGAAACACTGCTACTACTGCGTGGTCTCCATTCCGTGCTTAACATACCTTCGGACGACAGTAACAACATTTATTCGTATCATGCTTCATTCTTGGACTTCCTCGATGATGTCAACCGCTCCCGCAACTTCTGTGTAGGCGGTGTACGTTGTCGAATTGATTTGGCTCAGGCTGTCCTGGAGGTTTGGGCAGGCCACTTTGAGAACACAAACCTTCGGTCCAAGTACGTCCAGTTGCTTCTGCGACCACGATCCATGCCATACTAATATGAAAGGCTTTCCTACGCGCTGGTACCCTTCATCATCTCGTTGCCTCATACACTTGAGGTGGCTGAGCTATTTCCACTGATTGGATCCATGAATCCAGATTACATCTTTGAGCACGATGCGTCCGATTTCGACATTGGTCTGAAATCCTTGTTATGTTGGCTGAAGGTTAGTCGAGGAGCCTTCTCAGCTTCTGAGTCAGATACTAATGTTCCGCAGAAAGTACCCTCTGTCCCCCAAGATTTGATCAAGCTGTGGGAGGACTATGCATACATGTTTGCCTTACAGAAAACGTTGCTCGGCGGGCAGTGGGAGGGTGACATAAACCCTTTAATGTCTGGGAACTTCGCCGTCCCACCCAGCACAGAATTTCTTCAGACTCTCGTACCGCTGGCCCTGTTCCCCACCGAGCTCTGGAACCTCCGTCACCGGTTGGGCTTAACATGGACCGAGCTCCGAACTTTTATTTGTGGCCCTTGTTCAAATATTGCCCAGGATAAGTGTCCGCTGCCTGCATTAGACATCCGCCTGTCATGCCGTGACGCAGCGTTGCGATACATTCGCACCATGGTCAAAAATCACGTCGATGCTGGTGGTGAAGTTTATCCTTGGGAATCTCGGAAGATACTAGTAGCGTTGGAATCCATTCGCAAAATGGGAAATCCGATGAATAGCAGCGACAGAGCCAACGATATGGAGCGGTTGGTATCCTTGCTCCTGGTGAATTCTGTTCACAATTTATCCAGATATGACATCGGATACGGGATTGCACATCTGGTTAGGTTATCCCCTCCCTGTCCAGTACTCTATAGGGAGCTTTTGTCCATCCCGTGGTCCTGTATTGAGCCAAGCGGAGAACTGCTCATCCATCACGTTTGCAATGGCTCGAGGTAATCCGTAAATATATTCGTCAATAATTTGGTGACGAGTCGTTGTTTAGTCCTTCCGCGATCAAAGCCTGATGGAACTCATCATATTTTGGAAGGAAGCTGCGTCACTACATTCACGTAATTCCTCTGGCAAAATTAACATCCAATACGCCGAGAGTCGATGGAGCGAAATGATAAAGCGCTGGAATGACACAGTAGTTCCAAGGCTACACCTCTCCTACGATCTTAAATTTCCTCCATACACCGCTCCAGAACCTTCGTCCCAGCGGCAGACAATCGCATTGGCTTGAATTCAAATGGGTGGGAAATCACAGTAATTTTACCATGTATTTTTTGCTGCACCTTTTCTATCAGAAGTTTAATTGGGATTTAAACTTGCCCACTTCGCAGACGATGGAGAGCCAACATAGAGCTCTAGCAAATTATTCAGGAGACTGTTCTACTAAGTGGAATGGTGAATCAGAGTATGGACTAAAGCAAGATAAGAGCCCCCATGTTTTACGCATCGGTTGATTTTTGTGTTCAGATTTATAGTAGTAATAGTGTAGCAGTATTATTACAATCTGATCGAAATTTACGTACCTTTGTTGGGAGAAAAACACACAACATCATGCTAGTTTAACCTAGTATTAGTATAATCTCATATATGTTTCTGTTCCATCTGGGCGCTTCCTGAATACAATCTGGCATGGCATCAAGCTTATTACTGTGCTCAGTCGACTTCTTGATGCGAGAAACTTGGACTCATGCAGATATAACTATCTTTCTCTAATTTCGAGGTCTGTGCAATGCTTATCGCTCGTGGTTGTCCGCCAGCCGCCAGCATTGTCACGATGTGACTCCAATCTGGAGACATAAGTTGTGTGATTTTGTATCCCCGAAGGCAGTAGTTTTTGGCTCCCAGGAGGATGAATGGTGTTCATTTTCCACTTGTACATATAGTGCATTCAAGAGCCAGTGGTTTTCTCCCTTCTACTCGATACGTGGTGTCAGAAAATTTGCCAAATGTGAAGTGGTAGCGTGTTCGACTTAACAGGTGTTATTTCTGGGGATTTGCGCCGCAAATATATGGCAGTAATAGTGTAACAGTATTATTGCAATCAGATCCAAATTCACGCACCTTTGTTAGGAGAAAAACACACAACCTCATGCTGATTTACTAGACCAGAAAACAAACACAACTTGCATGTTTGAGAAAATACACAAGTGCTGAGGTGCTGAAAAACACACAGGTGTCCACGGAGTAAAAGTCGTTTGTGGGGTGCGAAGGGAGAAAAAAAGAACACCTGGTCCGCGACCGTGACATTTGCCGAGTTGCCATCAACCGATCAAATGATCCACAAACACGGCAACTTCTGTTCTTAACATTTACCTATTAATACAATCTCATACATGTTTCTGTCCCATCTGGGCACCTTCTAGGTGCAATCCAACATTATTTTTTGAAGAAATCAAGTCCATCACTGTGTTCAGTCAACTTCTTGATGCGAGAGATTGGGATTCATACAGATATGACTATTTTTCCTCCAATTTTGAGGTCTGTGCGATGCTTATTGCCCATGGATGTAGATTCCATCAACATTTGCTTTTTAATAGTGACTGGACCATATCTCTGAAGTGCTTACTTCGAGATCACCACTTACCTGTAATCTGCTTCGTGCCGAATTCAAAGTCCGACAGTCGCCAACACTGTCACAATGTGACTCCGATTTAGAGACATAACTTGTACCCGAGAAGGCGGTGTTTTTTTTTGCTCTCGAAAAGATGAATGGTGGTTATTTTCTATCTGTACATTCAGGGCATTGAAGAGCCTGTGCTATTTTCCCCTTCACTGTTATAGGTGGTGTCATAAAATTTGCCAAATGTAAAGTTGTGCATTTTTGGAGTGTGTCCGACTTAGCTAGCATCATTTTTTAGCCAAACAATGAAAGTTGTGTGGAAAATAATATTGTTACACTATTACAACCATACATTATTAAGGAAATTTGTATGACCTTCCTGCGGAAAAACACACAACACAACCGGGTTCACAAGACCTAGAAAAATACACAGGTTAGATTTTTGGTGAAAAACACAGCATTGGAAAAATACCCAGGTGTCTATCTTTACACAAAAATAAACACGCCACATGGTATGCAAAAGGGAATCGCACACAGCTTTGTCTCGCCTTGTGTGATAATCTGCCGATGTGGCATCAACTGATCAGCTGATGCTTGAACACGGCAGTCCCAAATATGATGGCTATTGTAAATTCAAAGGATGCTTAATATGCAGTTCCAGTCATTATCTGTTCACAACTCATGTGTGGACTGTATCTTGTGGAGTGCACACATCGATATCACCTCCACTCATGTAAACCGTGTTGTGCCGAAATCAAAGTCCGACATCTTCCATGATGGTCACATTGTGACCTTGATTCATTGAAGTTGAAGCTGTGCGATTTCCATGCGCATGAAAGTGGTGTTTCTATGTCCTGGGAGGATGAGCGGTGTACATTTTTACCCTGTACACATTCTGAGTGGGAGAGACCAGCAGTTTTTTTTCTCTCGCCGTAAATACGTGGTGTCGCAAAATGGGTGGAATTGAGGTTGTGCATTTTTTCGTGCTATTCGGGTGAAGTGATGTTAATTTCGACCAAACATCACAAGTTGTGCTGTAAATAATATTGTTACACTATTACAACCATACAAATAATATTGTTAGACTATTACCACCATACTAATAGAATTAGAAATGAAATGAAAGTACCGCACTTGAACAACTACAGCCCCAAAACCAACGTCGTCCTTCCCCGGCCGTGGATTGCTCCTCATGTGGATGGATGGGCCCTTTCTTCTCACAGCCCGCGGGGGGAAATGAAACACAGGCGAAAGAAAATTACAAACGAGGCTTTCCGCGCCGACCTGATCCCGAGTCGCACAGGACACTTTATTTTGCCTGATCTTGCTTACACATTCAGGACGGCACTTTGTAGCAGTGGGGCCCTCAAGCTTCCGCGGCATGTCTTGCCCAGACAGCGGTACAATGGGTATTTACTGTGCCAATGCCAAGCAGGAGTCGTAGTGAATTCAAATTGAAGCGGTTCAGGAACTGATTCAAGCTCTTCAACACCTCCCACGTCAGGTTGCAAAGGTGAAAAAAGGATGGAAATTGGTCTGGATTCGAGGATGGCTGAGGCCCAGTTGGAGTCAATAGGGGAGGTCAAAGATCACTTAAGAGGTCGATTCGCGCATCGATTCTCATGAATCGATGGAAATCCAAGAATCTACTCTTGGATTCAGCTCGAGTCTTGATGAATCCACAACTTCAATTCTCCATCGATTCTTGGTCGAGAATCGACGGGAATTGACCTCTGAATCGGTGGTTGAATCGAAACCTGAATCGATACGAGAATCAACCCCGTAAGCGATCTTTGACCTCCCTAATACTGAGTCCGATGGCTTCAAGCAACGCCAAGATGATTCCAGCAGCAGATGATGCTCTCAGCGGAGACTCGAAGAGACGATTACAGTAATATTTGCGAATTTTATTCTTGAATACTTATGGGGAAACGCCGAAGAAGGGTATGCAAATTACAAGTACTCTAGTAGTCATTCTTAATATTTCCGTAACAGGCAGATCACGCGGCCTAATTATTTACGGTAGACTTTTATCTTTGGTGGCTGAGCCCTCAATATCCGACTTTCGTTTTCTGACTTCAACACTGAAGGTTTTGATAGGATTTCTTCATCCTGACATCGTTGAATACCTCACCAATTACCCACCCATTTAAGTTTGGCCATAGTTGCGACAATCCCCATGCTTTCGTAACTTTCGTTGACTTCTACTGATATCCTAATATTCATCTCAATTTGCTGGAAAAATCAGTAACAAGAAATTAAAAATAGCCATCTCTTCACTATCTACAATCTGTTCATTTTTCCAAGCCTTTTAGTATTGGTTGGGCTGAGGAACAAAATGGATTGGCAAATGCCCACCTCCAGAATTGAACGCACGTTCTGTGCTGGGGATTATGTACTCTGAGGCGGTCGTTACTATTAAAATGTGCCAAAATGACCCGGGAAGAGAACGAGAACATATCCTCTGCATGCAGTGTTCAAGGTGAAACAAAAGCAAGTACTCGCTACTGCCGCACATCGCGACGGCCCTTACCCACCAAGTTACCCGATGGTGGTGGCTGGTTTTGAAGCGGCGCAAGGATGTGTATGGCAGTAATAGTGTAACAGTAATAGTGTAACAGTATTATTGCATTCTGACCAAAATTTACGCACCCTTGTCAGGAGAAAAACGCACAACATCACTGTTGCATCAGGCCTGTTTACTAGACTGAAACACAAGCACAACTTGAAAGTTTGAGAAACAACACAGGTGCTGAGGTGTTTAAAGATACACGGGTGTCCACGGGATAAAAATCGCCTGTGTGGTGTGTACAGAGAAAAAAGCAACATCTAGTCGGCCAGCGTGACATCTGCCGAGCTGCCATCAACAGATCAAATGATTCCCAGACACGGCACCGTCAGTTCTGGACATTTGCCTATTCATGTACATTGGTATAATGTCATACATGTTTCTATTTCATCCGTGCACCTTCAAAGTACACTCTGGTATCATCTGTCGAGATAATCAAGCTAATTAACGCGCTTAGTTAACTTCTTCATGCGAGAATCTTGGATTCATCGAACTACAATATATTTCTTTGCTTTTGAGGTCTGTACAATGCGTAATGCTCGTAGTTGCAGATTCCATTGACATTCGCTTTTGTGACTGGATCATATCTCTGAAGTGTTTACCGCGAGATTTTCACTTGCCATGTACTCCGCTTCGTGCCGAATTCAAAGTCCAATAGCCGCCAACATTGTCACGATGTGACTCCGATTTGAAGACATGTGCGATTTCCCGCTCACGGAGGCGATGGTTTTTTTGTCCCGGGAAGATGGATGATGGTTATTTTCTACCTGTGCAATTATTGCATTGGAGCGCCAGTGCTTTTTCCCCTTTCACTGTAATAAGTAGTGTCACAAAATTTACCAAATGTGAAGTTGTGTTTTTTTGGAATGTGTTCGAGTCAACTGACGGCATTTTCAGCCAAACAAGGAAACTTGTGTGGTCAATAATATTGTTACACTATTACAACCATAGATGTGTTCAGATCCTTGCGTTGGATGCCGGAGCTGTTATTCAACCCACCTCCGAATCACTTTTTTCAATTAATTTTGGCTCAAGGGCTCATCTCCCCGTGCTAACATGAACATTGAACGAGACCGCGCCTACTGTCCGTATGCAATCGTGTACGTAGATATGACCACGCAGAGATGGTGCATTCGAGTTGGGATCAGGTCATGGGTTAGTCCGAGCTTCTGATTTTTTTTGAGATATCGCAAAACATCATTGCTCAAATTGCTGTTCAACTGTCCAATGGAGTCTGAATCATAACTTTTAGGTCGGAGGCTCGGAGCATGTCGAACACGAGCCGACTCGGATCAAACTGACACAGCCGCTGATCGGCCCCGAATTCATCGCGCTCTTTCTCTCTCTTTTCGTCCGTGCGTCGTTCTCTGGCCCGCCCCTCGACTGGATGCGACCTCGCCGTTTGCTTCGGATGCCGCGCGCTATTCTACTCTAGACGACTTGCAGCAGGGCTTCCTCAACTGAACAGGCACTCGCATGCGGTGAGATCACCAGCAAGAGCGGGACGACATCGAAGGACTGTACATCAACCGCGCACTGAAACAGATAGGCAACCACAGAGCGGGATGGAGAAGACCTGATCGATCGCGAGCATGATGAAGACCACGGAAGCGGGCTCGTTGCAAGATGCGACTGCTGAATCTGGGGATGGTGCTGGCGCTGCGTCCCTCCCTCGCTCCTATCTATTTATTTCCGTTGTCGGGGCCCGCGGAAAGCTTCTCGACGCCGTTTCCCTTTCCTTCTACGTCCTACGGTGCATCGCCTGCCAGCGTCTACCTCCGTTCTCACCGACGCCAATTCACGACTCGTCGCCTTCTGCAACCGCAAGTGCATCCTCGTGTCACTTGGCGTTGAGTGGGGGTTGGTGCCGGGTCCGCGTGAACGGATTCGAATTCGCTACGCGATCTGTGACTACATCTGGGTTCCGTGGCACATTCGATCCTTCCCTTCGCTCTCCGAGCGGGCGATACTAGATCTCGACGCCACCATCCTGCCCTCCGCTTTTCATTCTTTTTCCCTTATCCTTCGCATACAGATAGATTCGGGCTCGGCCTCGGTGGCGCGCGGGCAGGCTCCCTTCCTCTTTTCCTTCCCTTAGACATTTGCGGCAGCGGTGCGCCTTGTTGCGATTCGGGAAGATCGTACGCCGTCGTTCTCCCCTTCTTCCTCTAATCCCCGTGGTTTGTTGCTGCCCGCAGACAGTGACGTCCCATCGACCCGCTCTCGCTGTCTCTGTCCTCCTTTCCCGTTCCCGTCACCACTTCCCCTCCCTGAAATTGAGACCGGTACCGCCGGGATTCGACGGCGCATACACCTCCCTGCGCTGCCCTCTTCCATGCTCCCATTCAGCCGCCCGCAAACCTCCCCCTTCGACCACGCCGCCTTCTCTCTATTCTCCCGCGCCTCACAGGACCCAATCTACACGTTTCTCGCATCGCAGGCAAAACCGCAGACGGGACGAACTCCCTTGGGAGGGAGGGGGCGGCCGACCCGACGTGCAAGCGCATATGCCGGCGGTACCCAGACAGCCGTACATACATTTAAATCGGCGTCTCCCTCGCCTTCTCCTTGTCCGGCCCATGTCCGGTCAGCCCACAGCGCACACCGACGTTCCTCCGCCCTGATCTCCAGCAGTTGTGCGTTCGATTCGGGGTTGGGTCACGCCGCGTGAGATGTAGTTTTTTCGTTCTTGCTCCCTCGGTTTTATTTTTATTTTTATTTTGGCTTGCTCGAGTACATGAACAACGCTCTTCCGGTCCTCCAGCAAAAATAGTCAAACTCGGGCAGCTCGAAGAGGAAGCATGACGATGAGATTCAGAATGGTTCTTTTCCGTGTTTCTTCTCACTTCGAGTTCAGTCTCCAGAATGTGCCGCCCGATACATCCGGGAGGGCCGGGGGCTCACTCCGCCTCTGCACCCTCCCAGGATGCTTGCTGCGGAGTGTGAAACCGGTGAAGCAGCCCGTTTGAATCGGGCTGAGATCATTGGGTATCTCTTGCGGGTTATTTTGACATTCCACTATGTGTTTTCAAGCGCATAAATTCCCAAACAATATAATGAATGATGTTCAAACTATGCCAGGCGTCGAGGCTGTCCTGCGCATCGAGTTTCCGAGAGGTTAACAAGGAAAGCATGCCCCGAGTTCATCATTTCGGCACAAACGCGAGACATAAGAAGTTGGGAACTTTATCCATATCTACGTCAGAGGGGAGAAATCGTCCGCCGAAAATTATGCAGACAGAAGATTTCCAACTTTCAGGTCAACTGAAATGTAATCTGAAATTCGAAGTTTCCAATAGAGATTCAAAGCTGAATTTTAAACATTCGGCTCTGATGTCGCCTTGACCGGTACCGAAACTGAAATAGAAACATGTTGAATCACATTAAATTTCAGCTCGATTGTTTCCTTATTTGAGAGCATTTCAATTCAGGTTTCGGTTGGCCCCAAGTCCAGCAAACCTACGTGTGAGAGGAAAGATTGCTGGGGCGGCGATTTAAATTTGCCCGCGGATCCTGAAAATGCCTCGGACGGACTTATAAATGGAAGGTCAATCAAGTGATTCCAGACAATCACTATCAGTCTTCCACTGAAACACTTCTCCTGGATATCACGAAGCACACGCTCGTACATCGTTACATAAGAGACACCCGGAAATCCGTTGCACGAGGGCTTCGAACAATAATTGGTTTCAGGAACCGTTCCCGTGAGACCAGGTACTGTTACTCGATCCTTCCCAGAAACTCACCAGCTCAATTGAGAATCACCCAGCGGCCGCCGCATATCCAACGGCCGGTTTTGGGCAGTTTATATAACCCAGATCCGACCGCACCCCACACATGCAGGAAATGTCCCCTTCTGCGCGCATTATCACCGTCTTTGGCGCCACTGGGCAGCAAGGTGCGTTGCATCCCCGCCATTCCGCAACACGACATTCATTGGGATTGCATTCGTGCAATTTCCAGGATCATCAGTTTTAAACGCCGTCCTCGCAGACGGGACGTTCACCCCCCGTGCTATATCTTGGAATGCCGACTCTGAGCGCGTGAGTGCGCTTAGGGTGAAGGGTGTCGAGGTCGTCAAGGCGGATTTGTTTGATATTGAATCTTTGAAGGAGGCGATAAAAGGGAGCGAGGCGGTGTTTGGTGTGCGTACGCGTTCCCTCACTCTTTCTACATTCAATCTTCCTGCCGTGCTACCTAGAGCCAGCGATCACTCTTCGTTCACTAATTATTTCAATATTGTTTGATCGACGGAAAATTTTATTTTGTTTTCCAGGTGACGAACTTCTGGGACCCCGCTGTCTTTCCCGCTACGCCGAACGGAATCGGTGAAGTCGAGCAGGGAAAGAATTTGGTTAACGCGGCGAAGGCGGTCGGCATCAAGCTGTTTATTTGGAGGTGAGTTTCCATGCCACGCGCTTGAAAGGAGAATCAACGTCTTCTCCTTCAGCAATGTCGCTAGTTCTACCGTTAATTCGAATGGGAAGCATGATAAAGTGTATCACATCGATCGTAAGCCGTGATAAAATTTTCTTTCTAATTATCTTGATACAAGATTGACCCGCGGTTGCGCAGACAAAGCGACGGTGTGGGAATACCTCAAAGCCTCCGGCGTACCCTGTGTAGCGCTCGACATGGGTTTTTTCCCTGATAATTTTTGGGTGTGCGTTGACTCCCTTATCCTCTCTCCTTCCATTTTGTTTTCCAATTTCCACGCCCTCTCCGAATTTCAACTAACAAGTTCTTAATCTCGGAAAAACAGCCTCGGTATACTCACGAAACCTCCCTCCCCTGCCGGCGCCACCAGCCCCGACTACATCCTCCCAGTCTCGAACTTCCGGCCCGAGGCAACACAGACGTTCACTTGGACAAGGGACATTGGGCCCGCCGCTGTTGCTTTGTTGAAAAATTACACCTCGTGTGTTATTCCCACTTCCGCTTTGACGCGCACCCTGACGTTGCGTATTCGAGTAGTATCAGTAACAGTGTGCTGGGGAAGGCGTTCCCGGTGGTGACTGGAATTATGACGTACCCAGAGGTGGCAGGGAAGATCTCCGCAGGTGTGTGGAATTGTCAAACGGCAGTGCCGAATATTGATTGATAATTACAGCGCTCGGGAAAGAGGTCGTGTTCACGCCCATAGAGACCACGGGGCTCGCGGAGCTGGATCGTATGGTGTGTATGTTCTTTGCCCTGTCCTGCCCGACCCTACCACGCCGCTTGGACTTCTCTCCGTTTTGTTCCACTCACTATGTTCGAACAGTACGCATACCAATCCGACTGCGGAATGTACAAAGACACCCCGGTGCCGAACCCGGAGTTGGTTGCGCTTGGTGCGAAGCTTAGCACGATGGATGAGATGATCGAAGCGGAGATTGTGCCGCGGTTTTCGTAATTTGCATTTTGCTCATGTTTCCGATTGTGTTGCTCAACGATTGTTTGTGGAGCTCTTCGGCTCAAGTCGATTTGCGTTTTTCACGTTAAATTCAGTAGCCTTCTGTTGTTTCAAATCAGTTACCTTCAAAGACGCTTGTTCCTGCGGTCAATATTATGTAACGTTGAACGTTGAACTAACCGGAATGCAGTTTTGGTGTTCAGTTACTGAGCAGGCTAAGACCTGCGCATCTCAAACAGCATTCTATGCTGTTTAATTCGGGATATATAAGGTCATAGAGTGATAGCTAAAGCGGGCCTTTTTCCTGTTTCATCCAAGACTTTGTGTTCCTCGCAGCCAAAAAGTACAGAATAGGAGTAAGGATAAATATACATGAACCAGAAGGACGAGGTAATGCACAAACCAGTGCTAAAATAAATAAGTACAGGGGGCAGGGCGATGAGGGGAGTGGAATGCGGAATATATGAGCGAAACAGGGCAAGACAGATGGATGGATGGAATATGTGAAACTGTGGAAAATATGTCGTGCCTGGCGCGCGAGCGTGCGCGACACTGAAGCTCTGGTCAGTGGCGGCAACGTCCCAGATCTAAACTGTTACCGTTTGCTCTGGTTACTCCTGTGCAATCACAGTCGGATTGCCGGGCTTGGAAATCAGTGCTGAAACTGCTTGATCTTCTGTTGCCACCTCAGCTAGCCTATGCTCAATTTCAGCAGCCGCCTTCCTCTGCAATGACTGCTGGAACAGTGGTCTAGCATCCGTCCACAGAGCAAATGCTTCAGCACGGTCTCCTCGTTGGAAATACAGGTCGCCCAGTGTGCGCATGCATTCGGCCCGACTGTGATGCGCATCCATCCAGGTGAATGCTTCAAGTGCAACGACCAGGACACTGAGTGCTTCATCGACCATGCCATATCGTACGAGAACATTTCCGAAGCACCGTAGTGCCTGGTGTAGCATAACTACATTCCGTGTTGGTGGGCGGCTTGTGAATGCAAGGAAGATCACAGCCCATTGCAGAACCTCTGAATCACCAAGCATGTGATGAATCGGGTCGGCCAGCTTTTCGAGACAAAGGCACGCAAGGTCCTTGTTCGTGCTCCATTCATTTGCAAATATCCGGATATACTCTGTGCACGCACGAGCAACATTTCCTTCCCGTAGCTCCATGTCCGCACGACACTGCTCGCACGCGGAGACGCCACGTGTGTGTTGCCGTTGTTCGAAGAGGGAAAGCGCAATTGTCAGGGTGGGGGACACCATTTCGGTGCTGGTGCCACTCAGAATATCTATAGCCGCGAGATTGAGAAGAGCGTATCCGTGCTGAAGAGGAGAGAGTGTAGAAGATGTTTGATGCAGAATGGTCTCATGAATTTGGCGCGCTTCAGTGTACTCTCCCTTGAGCCTGTACGCAGCCGCCTCGATATTCATGATCATATTCTCCAGTGCTCCACCCTGCATACCTGCCGAAATCAGCAGCTCTCTCCCTTCTTTGATGACCTGTAGGCTGTGGTTGAGGTCTCCAAGTACCAAGTAACAGACAGCCTGGTGGCGCAATCCGTTTAATTGCGCGCGGGAATCTCCCCTGATAACTCCTATTTTCTGAGCTTCTCTGGCAAGCCGTAGGCCTTTCGAGTAATCCCCTCGCAAAGTGTGTGTGGTTGCCAGGCCACTAATTCCTTGGGCAAGCACTTTATCAGATTGGCACTGTAATGCCAAGGAGATTGCACAGTTATAAAAATTGTCTGCTTTTGAGAGGTTGCCGGTGTGAAGAAAATACTCCCCGACAGTGGCATGGAGTTGAGCTAGACGAGGCTAAAAACCACTGATTCTTTCAATAGCCGTAGCACTCACCTTCGCCGTTGAGGTCTCCGCTCATGCGGAAATGCGTGATGGCTTCTTCGATCGACTTCAGCGGATGAGATAACGGATAGAGCTCCCACGCCCGGAATGTTTCAGTAATGAACTTCCCATGGATTTCGTGGTCATCAAGTTTTTCGAGCATTCCTGGCACACGCAGCATGAGTGGAGTAAGACCCCGGTTCATTAAAACGTTGAAGTGGTTGAGTAGAATTATGGCATGTATAGTCTCCCCGCAAGTCCGCATTATCTGAATCCAGTTCGGCACCCAGAACATTGCAAAGATTCCCCAGATTCGAGGTGATGCGAGGTGTCAGGTCCCCGCCAAATACACAATGGTCATGGTCGTTTTCCCATAACTTGAGAAGATGGTTGAAGTGTTCTCGTACAGGCTGCACGAGTAGTAGAGACGGAGGTCGGTCCTTGTGAACGTACTCCCGAATTGGAGCCAGCACTTTGAATCTTCCGGCATGATCCACATATGCAAGTGAGGTTCGAATCAATATTGCTTTTGAGTTTAAAATCCCAGGAATTGGGATTTTACTTTGCCCCAAATCCAGGTCAGTGATGCCATCCGAGAATAATGACATCAGACTCAAGAGGTCAAATGCCTGAGGGGAGGACTGCATTCGGGGACTGGAGAGAGAGAGCATGATAGACAGCTCCAAGTTGGAACGTTTATCATGGCCGGCAGATAGAAGCTTGACATTTTCCAGTCTCCAACGGTCTAGGGTGGGTCGAACACCTTCGGACGCCGCAGCTGCAGCGACAAGCTGAACGGCGAGAGGCATGTTATCTGCTAACCCTAGAAGCTGGTCGACGTCTCCATCGTTGCCCCAATTATCAACAATTTCGGTGAAGATTTGACGTGCAGCAGTTGATGGCAATGGACCTAATGGGCGGAGGAATGGATGTGACCATTGAACTTTGCTTGGCCGCTCAGCACCGCGCATGGTGATCTGAGTATCAATGAGTAGGCATTAACAGATGAGAAAGTATCGTACAACAAGTGCCACATGAGGGTTATCCGTGAGCATGGAAAGAAAGTTCTCAACCTTTCCTCGAGTACCCACGGGTTCCCAGGGGGTCTCAAAATTATCCAGAATGACCAGGCATGCTGGGCCTTTCGACAAATGGTGAATAACGTGTCTTGCTGAACTCTGAGTGGGATCGAGTCCGAGATGGGATGCCATTAAGGAAACCAGGGACTCATCACTGATAGCAGAGTCGCACGGGATGAAGTGGCGAGATGGGTATCTGTCGGCCACTTCTTGGCTATGAACGGCCGCCAAAGCTAATGCCGTCTTGCCCATGCCACCGGGGCCCAATATTGCAACACACGCCGATGCATTCAGAAGGGAGTTAACGGTCTGTTCAAGCTCAGACTCTCGGCCATGGAATATCTGTGGCGATGCAGGTAGTAACGAAAATGAGCCTGAGCTGCTTGAGCCAAAAGATAAGTGGATGTCCTATTGTATCGGGCAAGCGCGTCACCTTGTATTTAAGGAACTCGGCGAAATCTGGGAATCCGGTGAGACTTTGGGGAAAGAAAGACAGTGGATCTCACTGAAGAAACTCTGTCAAGTGAACTACTTTGGGTTGAGATCAACTCCAGCAGTTCTTGGTGCCGACGCTCGGTTTCAATATCGAACTCTACGGTTGCAGAAGCGATTCCAACCGTACATGTCATCTTGGAAATGGGGTTAGCTGTGGGCCCCCCAAAATTGGGAACACACCGTCAAATTACTCAATGCCTCTTTCAACTCCGCGGCACAATTATCTAATTGCGCAGCAATTTCGCTTTGCTTGAATAGTCGCTTGATTGTTCCCAGCTCGCGCTGGACCCGCAGACACGATTCAATCTTTTGCAGTGACCTATGGCCGGAGAATGAATGCAAAGCAACACCCTCTTGCTATCCTTGTGACTCACCGCGCACTCTGAGCTAGACCGTTCAAAATCGTCGGGGCTTCGATGTTGACGGAGCCAATTGCCAGGGACGTGAGCACACAGAGAAAATGATGAATATCCTCCAGAATTCGGAAACATCGATCCCTTTGAAACTTGGTGTTCTGTGGTGGAAGTTTAGTTCAATCCACGGTTGCATTGGAATTGCCCACCTCCACCATGGGAATGATCGATAAAGTAAGCGTGCACAGTGTGCCAATGAATGGTATTCGATTTGCTGCTGCAAGGTCCTGAAGCGCGGTTGCAGCCACCGTGGTATAAGGAAGAATCTTGTGAGGTGCGGGGATTGGCATTTTAACCGATACCCGATCCACACTTCTGCGTATATATGCAGGCCGTATATTTTTGAAGCAGTGCAAATTTGGCTGATACCCGATCCACACTTCTGTGTATATATGCAGGTCGTATATTTTTGAAGCGGTTCGAAGACGCCCGATTGGAGATGAATATGCTTCTGAGATCAATTCCCGCTGGTTCTACCCCTTCGTACCTACCAGTGTAACGTCAAAAAATCACCGAGGCGTCGCTAATCTTGGGCTCCACTCAATGCACTTGAGACGAATCTCGTCTATCTACGTGTCCTTCCACAGAAAATAATGGGCAAAGGCTGAGTGTAGCCACGCTGCAAGATGACCATGGGTGCTGATATGTGCCGAATCTGGGCTGAAGAGCTTCCGACTCCCATCGGTGGGAGGAAGAAGAATTTACCATGACGGGATCAAAGGTAAATGGTGTTCCTATTGGTGTGGGTCGCCGCGGAGAGATTTGTACGTTTGAGAATGTAGCGGATGCGGTTTTCTCCCGTTGAATAAGTCTATAAAAATTTGTACGTTGATGCGGGCCAACCGTGGAGTTCCGTGTTCAAAAATGTGCACAAGGAGAATGAGAACAACTCGCACGCTGGCCTGAGCTGTTCTCGTCCTGTACGACTATTAACGAACATCACTTCGCTCGCTTGCTGTTTACGAAAACACCAGGAAGTATTTCAATTTGCGGGACATCTCTTGCCTGGTGAGTCGCAAGTGGGGATTAAGTTTCATTCAAGGTGAGAAATGTACTCAGATCGGTTCTGACAGAATCCGGACTAATCGTTCAACCATTCAAGGCAACTCCAGTCGACTGCACGTTTGACCACGTCCTAATGTTCTACTTCTTTCAAGCATTTTTGCTTCCCTGATTTAATCATTTTGTTGCAGAACCCGCGGCAGACACGCGCACGCCTTCAATCGCGCTCCTACCACTGACGGTGTCGGCGTGAGAGAGTGACGCTGTATATGTCATGTAAGAAACTCATCCATACTCTTTTCCACATCTCACCTGAGATCCTACCGCTCCTTAAGAATGCTCTTTTTGTGAGCGCAGGGGTCGAGCTATATAGAGCATGAGGCGCACGCGAGTGATGCAAGCATATACCAGATGGAAGTAGTGGCGAGGGTTGGGTGACAGAATGGATATTACATGCATCTGTACTGCCCACATGAGTGTGACGAGGAAAATGAAAAAGTACAGTATTTGCCTTCAAACTCTTTATAAAATCTTTGCGTCTTTTACCTTCCTTTTTCGGAGGGTGCAAGCATTATTTCCGGTAGTCTGTTTCATCTTTTGATTCACCGTTGCTCATTCAATCGCCTTCATTGCTAGCCACTTCCGCTGAACTCCCGCGGCCCTTCGCTGAGTTCACCTTGAAACAGAATCTACATTGCAGTCTCAACATTTCAGTCTCAATTACAGCAACCTGCTTGATAACCTGACTCATGCACAGTTCCCTGCTCAAACAGCCAAATTCCAATCTCGATTGACAATTGATTTTCTGTCAATCGCGAATTTCGCGATCGTTCTGTACGGACAAATTCGAAATCTGGCTAGATCAAGACAAAAAGCCGGCCATTCCGCAATTCGTCGAATAGATACCCGGACGGCATCTCTCGGCACACGCTTGGCACTGTCGGTAACACCTTCAATTGCCAACAGACCTGCGAACCAGGAGTTTAGTTTGACTTACGACCCTATTGGTTTCACTGGCAAACATTTCAGAAGGAAGGGGGGAGGCGGGCGGAGGCCGCCGACCACCTTGTTGATGTAAACTATTACGGTTCCTCTTAAAAAAACAATATACATGACCCGGCTGAGGTGTACATGCGGAGCGTTGAATGTTGAACGTTCACTGTACCTAAATTTTCGCAAAAAAGTAGCTATAATCTCAAACTACAACAACATAATCATCGATTACACCCTACATACACCCACAACCTCGTTTACTACGGCGGCTTACTTTTTTTTGCCATTGTTGATTCCACTAAATCGCTCACCACGGTGTGCCGTCAAGCAGCTCACCAACCTCTTTCCCAAAGATAACCTGGGCCGCGGAAACAGGGTGAAGCCAATTACTGCAAGATTCCATATATCAGCTCCCTTGGCAAGGCGGAAACAACGTGGCGACGTACTACCAAAACTGGCCTGGCGTCACTCCGTCGTCCCCGGTTATGTTGTTGAATCCATACTGCAGTCACATATAAGGTCACTCCTCATGTCCGCGATGTTACCGAATGACGGACCTGCTCTGGGTGATCAAGAACCTGCTCGAACGCTGCATGTGCGTCGTATTGCCACGTCTGGACGCCGTTGTGGCTGGCCTTGAACTTGTCGACGCCGGCAGCGAGCTGAGCGTTGTAGTACGCGATGATGCGCGCTTCGGACTCGCGCACGGTGATATTCTGAACGAGTAGCTCAGGGGTGCGATCGAGTGGAGGGACCTGCAAAGTGTGCATATCAAGGACTGAGGGTTGTCTAATAGGAGGAAGGCATACGTTCAGGAAAAGGAAATTACGGCCGCCAAGGTCGCTAAAGATGTTGTTCAATATTTAGGCTCCGTCAAGTATCTGCTCAGGCTCACTACTGTAAACACGCCGCGTAGCTTCAGTTTGCGATGTCATCAGAGTGTAGGTGAGAAGAGTGACGTACAAGTCGTTGTATATACTGGAAGTAGCGGGTGATCAACTGGTCAGTCAACCTAAATTATCAGCTGGAACTTTAGTCGCTCCGTGTATTGTCTCTGGGCCGAGCAGCACTAACGCGGAGTGATCTATGTCCTGCGCATAGGTCAGGTCAATGTCATTTATCCCAATCTACAAGTGGACGCTTTCAAGTCAGTATCTATCTGCTGAATGTTTGTCCTGGAACACGCCGACGCACCCAGATAGAGAATAGCGCATTTGAGCTTGTCCATGGTTGCGGGTGCTGAGCCGTGTTCCATTCAACTAGTTCGTCGATCTGGTCCGGTAGTGTGCGAACATAGTCTGCGAAAGGTGGAACGATGTCGCGCGAGACCGTCGCGCCGCTGTATCCAAAGTTGTACCTGGAGATGTGAACCTCAGAGGTGATATAGAGCCTTCTGAAGCTTCACATACGTGAGGACTAGCGAGTTGTTGTATTTTGTCGTAGCGACATCGATCCAGTTCTCACCAGGTGTCGCTGTGTCGCCCTGCAGAAGCTAAATATTCCTATTCTTCAATGGAACGGAGCCGAGATTGGCATACCGGGTAAGGAGGGTTTCCCATCGGGTTCCCCGGCGAGGGCAATGGTCCAGTGGTGATGTTAAACCCAGTTTGAGTGTAAGAGTCGCCACTAGTCACTAAGCATGAGCATGTATCACCCCTCTCCATTCGAGACGAACAAGCTAAACCAATAGAAAGGCTTGTTCAATGCAGGACTTGCGATGATTTTGGGAAGTAGCGCAAGCGACGCGGTGAATGCGAATCCGAAGACCACCATGGTCACGGTCAGGCAGCGAACGCGCGGCTGGGGGCGCAGTCGATGGCAGCTTTTATGTTGTTCGTTAACTTCAACCGGGTGACTCGCAAGAACCCCGGAGAAACGGGGCGGGCATAGCGGGCCGAAGCAGCAGGGCGCGTCAGAAGACAAGCGTAAGGGTCTTCTGACCCGAAAATATCAATGCATGCGCGGACGTGCTGAGAAGGATGGATGTCTGCGAGGGGCCCGGGTGCTATATATAGATTCATCTATATATCGGTTTCGTGATGGAGACCAAGTAGATGAGGATGGCTTATTAATAGCATATCACGTGATCGCGTTTTCAAACTCCGACGTCGTGCCTCGCGGAGACGGCACAGCCGCTGATCGAGCAGCGCTTGTCCTTTTTTTTCGTCCTGGGACCTGGCTCCTTCAAGTTCGGTTATTGGCTGGTCTGCCACAGCCTCCTCCTCGATTCATCTGGAGTGCTTCCTCAACGACTTCTCCTCGACGTCTCCCGTGCAAGAAACCCGCGCTGTTCTAGCCGACTTGGGGTTTCACGTCGAGCAGCAGCGCCGACAAGGCGACGAAGGGAACGAGCCATGCACGGCATCCCGTGCGCGAAGCGCAAGATGATACACTTGTCCATCGACCGACCCGCCTAACTAGGCCTAACTGTGTGTTTCCTTGGACCGCGTTTGCCTTCAGTGTCGGCCTCCTCTGCATCACCATACCCGTCCTGTTCCGTCTCGACGGTGTTTTGCCTTCCTTTCCTCTCTTCCTTTCCTCCTCCTCCCTTTTCTCTCTTCCGTATCGAGTACCCGCCAAATGCAGCGCACCTCGATATCTTTTGCCCGCTCTGACCTGCCCCATTCATCTTCGTCGTCGACTTCATTAGCTGGCGCAATACCGTCCTGCCTCAGCTCTATCCCCTGGTGCGATCTCAGTCTCAACGCATTTTACCCTCCCTGCTTGCTTTGACCTCACAGAGCCGCTGCATCAATTGAGGGCTGCATCAGATCGCTAAGATCAAGGCGGAGAAAGGTGCACGATCCTTGTCGTCCTCGCATTCGCGCTTAGCCTTAAGCTTCCGGTGCTGAACCACCCGCTCCGTGCGTCCTTCTTCCCTCCTCGTCTCACCCTGCCATTGTAAGAGGAGTGACTGGTAGTGGTAGTGATATGATGGACGATGAGCGGAGAATTCAATCTGTCTGCTGCCAATGAGTTCCGAAGAGCCACCCGTTCGACTTGAGGCAGCTTGTGCAATTGTTAATGATGATTTTCTTTTCTTTTTTTCTTCCAAATATTTTATCCGCCAATTGCAACGCAAGTCAAGTACGCGACCCACTCCCTATTGCAAACTGTTTTTCAGATGACGCCAGAGGTGCAGCACAGCACACTGTGGGGTTCAACCCAATCAAACCCCGAGTCGACGCCATTAATTTCCCTTTCTCGGCTGGACGTCTCAGAACACGGCCTGCAGATGGAGAGTTCGCATCTGCCATCGTGTTTGATAATGATACTACGAATACGCAGCGGAAGCCCGTTCGACTCGGGAGCAGGTCATCATATTCACGCCCTTCTCTTGACGTTTTTTGTTTGGCTTTTCTGTTATATTATCTATTTACTCTGTCATATGGACAATCATACAGGTGCTGACTTTGAACCCCTCCGATCTGTCGATATCGAGTCAATTTTCGTACTAATTCCGAGCATTGGCCTTGAGACAAGGTTGGAAGTGTAACAGGCTGTTCAACTCACCTCAAGACACCAATTTGGACCGGTTTATTCAGGGTAGGTGTTATTCAAGGACGTAGAACAGGAACGGGACCTGTACCAATAGTTTGCATCTAGCTTCCATAATAGAATTTAATCAAACACGCCCGTTCGAATCGAGAGCAGGTCATACCATTACTGAGCTTTTTTTCTGTCCTTCATGTGCAAAAATCGTGATAACCTTAGGGAAAAGTTACTTCCATCCGAGAAAAGTTCAATCCAATTCCGCTCCGAAGGAATTTCAACGCGGTACACTATAGACTTCGTACCTCGAACAAGGCCTATAAATTGAAGGTCCGCATCTGCGGTCTGTACCGGTTCCAACGAGTAAGCCGACTATTCCCGTTCGATTCGGGAGCAGGCCACATAGAACCTTTATGAATGCACTTTTTTGCTGTATTTCTTCGGTTCTGGATTTAATGCTCTGAAGCACATTGAGTATGTACAGAGATAAATTGATCTGGATTCTGCCTGTCGATTCAACTCTGAGGTATTCAACTTGTATGCAACGAGGTCCGAGCTACGCTAGCGAGTTAGATCCGTAACAAGGCCTGCCTTAATAAAAATGGGATGCTTTAGTCCTACACCTTTCCTTTACTCCGCACACAAAGTTCAAGTCGGCTCAGAAGTGAATATAATCTCTTGCACGCAATGTTTGCCCCTGTTGTGCTTCAGTTCGAGACGCGAATGGGTCACGTGCAGGCTAGAGCTGGTCTGGGACAGGACCAGTGTTTATTGGGTCTGAGGTTGTCTCAAAAGTTCGGACGGATTTTGGAATTTTGACCTCGAGGGTTGGGCCAAAGTTCGGACAAATTTGGGCACCCAGGCCACAAGGTCGGATCAGAAGTTCGGACAATGAGGGCGCTTTGACGAAGGTCGGATGCCATTCGGACATCTTGTGCCTGAGGCCACTGATTAACTTCCCAAACTAGTCGAGCTTAGTTTTGCGTTTTGATTGGGACAATAGCTAGCTGAATATAGAAACAAAGCATTTGAATTAACTACGGTGCTGGTTGCATTGAGTGTATTAATAGGCAAACTGAAGTGCTCATCAACTGTTGCTGAAGCAGGCATTGGAATCAATTCTGTTCTCGAGAATGGATCATACAGCTTTGTTCAGAGCGGCTCCGACATTGTCCTGACCCGAGGTACGTTGGTTCGTATTTCGTGTATATATAATGTTACTAATGAGTGTCCATAGTCGTCACAGTCACAAGGTACACAAAAGGTGACGGCAAAGCTGGACCCCACGCAATAGCTCACCGTTGTGAGAACATTGGCACACTTTCATACCTTCTGGCTTTACTTCCGGTGGACGAAAACATCAAAGTGTTTCCAAATCACATTGAGATTGGATTCCGAGGATACAGTCTTTTTGACATGTTGATAGGGGAGAAGGAGGTGCTGTGCAAGGCGGTTGCAAGCTTGAATACAGTACGGCGGAAGGGCAAGAAGAATATTAGCCCTGTGGATGTTCCAGAGAATGACGGGATAGCAAAAAAAAAAAAAAAATTGCGATTTTTAGGGAATTTTTTCGATTTTTTTGAGGTTGGAAGCAAAGTTCGGACAAATTTTGGGAGCCAGGGAGGTCGGACACAGAATTCGGACGAATTCCGAGGCCCGAGGTACGTCAAAAGTTCGGACGGATTTTTATTTTAGCCAAATCTGTGGGACGACCTCAGACCCAATAAACACCGGTCCTTCTGGGACGAGCGAACATTCATTTCGCCTGCGAGATGATGGTAGCGAATCTCTGGGCTCAGAGACAACTCAAAGCAATTCAAGCTACTATTACATTGATCTCGTGATGTTGAGAGCGACAAACTGACACAAGGTTTAATATTTTCTGAGTGAAGACGACGTCTGTAGCAGTGGGTCCGAACAATGATTGATCTATGCCGTTCTTGTGTGACCAAATGTACACTCAGAAGCAGCCGCGCACTTTTGCTTTGGTGCTCGAGGTGGGGTATCTCAACAAAAGCCCACTCAGCAATAATCCAAACTTGTTCAATCAACCGAACGAGTATGTCGTTGACTGAGGTCGATGGTTGATTTATTTGCTTGAGATGTGTTCAGCTTCATGATAATCTGACACGTAGAAAGGAAGACCTGTAGCGGAAGGCCCACATTTGCCAGAATCCTGGCACCCCTTGTACGCAGATCACCGGCTTGCCTCGGGATCAGGTCATGCATGATGGAGCTGAAAATTTTGAACTGATCAACACAGTCCTCAAATTGTTCACTCAAGGCTAGGTTTGGATGATATTCAGGACATTTAACTGTTTGAACTTTACTGAACCGCACATGGGCAGATATCACACCAGCCTCATTCTGAACACAGGGAAGTGCTTTGAACAAAAAGACCTGTTGCGGAGATCTGCATCTGCTAATTAATGGGGCGAGTTCCTGTTTCTTTGCGCAGCGCACCAGTTCAATTCGATACAGGCCCCTATTCAGAATGTTCTCTTCCTTTCAAATATTTTCTGATTTTGTCCCTACACCTCATCCGCGCCCAATAAGTACTGGGGTTAACTCTCTCAAGCTTTCGAGGCAGCTATTCTGGAAGGTTGTTTTACGTTGCTCTTTTTCTGGTACGGTTACGACTCGTTACGCCCGAAATCCCGATGATTTCAGCGCATCCTCTGGTCGGCAACCCATTGCAGAGGTCCTCAGGCAGACTGAGCTGACGTGCGTCAATGATCACTCTGGAATATGAGTCCCATTCGACTCGGGGTCAGGATATTCCCACCTGGGTTCTAGGTTCATTTTTACCTGTCTATAGCTGAACTTGAATTCGTGACCTCAAAACCTCGGCTACGGACAGTTTCGCCCATGGCCACCAAAATTGGTTTGGGCGGTTGTCGATTGTTAAATATTTATCTGCCTGGCCTATTTGCAGTCCAGCATCAAATTGTTCCGTTGGATCCTGATCCACAGCAGAGCCGCCAGGACAGTTTGAGAAAGAGCGAACGCAGTCGAGGCCAACAACGGCACGTGCCGCAGAAAAGGATCAATCCGGGACAGCCAGTGATCTCTCGTCGACTCGGCCATTTGGCTGAAATCTCCTCGACTTGGAGCCCATCGCTGGTAGCAAAGTGCACCTCCTCGAGTCTTGACGCTCTTCACAAGGCTAGGCCCAAGCTGGCCGACACCTCGCCTCTGATCAGCTACCCAGTGATAACGATTGGTTTGCAACCGGCCATCGTCGTAACTGCGGGCGTTAGTGGAGACCGGCATTGGGTATCTCGGTGTGCCGATGGCCCCAAAATCTCATATAGACGTCAGTGAAAAGAGCAAAAACGGTTTGCGCCGTCATTTGCGTTTCACTTTCCCCCTTCGTAGATGAGCGTCCTTCTTTTCCCCTCGGTATGTTGCGCTCGCAAGCCCACATCCGCAGTCGCTGATAGGCATAAAAATCCGATTTATTCACCCAGATTACATATAGTTGCCGGTAGTATCAAAAGATCTTGTCCCAAGCACAGGTTTTCGAAGCTTCCTTCAAGCCTTCATGTCTCCCTCTCATGTGTCCACCGAACGAGATGCGCTGCTTCCCCGAAATATCCGGTCGAGGGACGAGGGCAAAATGTATGTCCTTGAATTCCTCTCTGGCCATTGCTGAGTCTCCCGCTGCTTGCAGAATAGTCAAATTCCTGCCAGTTGTAGTGTTTGCGTCCGTCTGCGTGCGTACAGCAACCAATACGCTCCCTGAGACTTGAAATCATCCATTAACTTCCAGCGCGGATTATCTCTGTTCGCGCGATATGAATATTACCACCGATGGCCAGCTCGTAAGCCACCACCATTCTTCTGTAGATCATTCTCTATGAAACTATCTCCGCTCAGACTCCCCGTCAAGACGGTTCGATACCTGGTTCCAAATGGGAGGGGTTGTACTCAAAGTGGACATGTGTATGGCTCACCCCGAAAGTGCCGAGATATACATGATTTATTTCTCTCAGCTGCAATGGCATTGTCCATTTTTGTCAGTTTTGTGAGCGTCGGTTGGTGGAGCGCGATTGGCGACCGCCATGGCCGAAAATGCGTCTTGTTGATATCGATTCTGGGATCCTTGCTTCGGTGGGTTATTTCTCAGCGCGGTGGGATGGGTTTAATTTCTGGGTCAGGGACCTCATCTATTTGGCTGTGGCGCAGAGTGAACTTCAAGAGCATGGCGTGGTCATGGCGCTCGTTATCGACGGGCTTCTCGGTGGATTTGTTACATTCACCGGTGTTGCACATGCGTGCGTTTTTCATCTGGGCGAGACGAACTTACCGTCAGCACATTTTCCAGATATATTTCGGACGCATCAGCTAGTTATTCATCAAAGTAAGATTTCATTCAGCGTGCCATCATTGACTCTCTTTTACCCGCTGACGTCCACCCTCAGGACACTCGATTTCTGTTTATTGCACGCTGTAACGTTTGTTTCATTTCGACTCGGAGCCTTTGTGAGTTGCCTTCATACCTAAGCCGTTGATGAGAGTTCATCTCATCTTCAGCTCGGCTATGTTGCTGGGTACACCTCGGTGCACAGTAATGCCGCCTTTGGCGGCAGCGTCTTCCTGGCCTTTTATAACATGGTATACATTTATTTTCTGCTCCCCGAATCCTTGGTACCCCAGTCGGCGTCACTCACCCCTGAAGATACCCCAATCACCGGTCTCAAGTCGGCGATCGTAGACATCGCATCCCCGGTCACCATATTTTTTCGCTCCAATCCGTGGCGCAGTCCACTGGTTTGCTTCGCCTTATTTGCGTTCTCAGGGTCACTGGTGAGCAGCATGCGATTTTCGAGGGCGCGGGTGATTGTGATTTTCTAGGCATACGGCGTATTGGTGGAAACATCAGTGTCATCCTCGAATCAAAACCTTGTAAGCACTTCGACTGTTCCGATAAGGTATCGCGGCCCAACCAATTGATCAGACAGACCTCATGATTCCCAGCATCCTACGCGTCGTAACTTGGGTTTGTATCGTACCTGGTATGTATTGATGTCATGGCCTCAAATCTCGGTCTCCTCTGAGTCGTCTCGCCACAGCCGCGGCTTTCTTCTTCAAGCGCACCGAACACCACGATGATCACTTCCTCTTCGCCAAAGTAGTGGCATTGTGGTCCATTGCTTTTGCCCTCCTCGCGATCTCCATTTTTGGCGTGTGGGCATCGATCCTGCTTTGGATTTGGTTCAAATCCCCGTACCCACCGGGCTTCTTCCTCTACCCACTTAGCGTCGCGGCTATTCCCGCACTTTACTCCGCAGCGGTGTCCCTCACATCCAGCGATAGTGAGCGCGGCGCGTTGTTTGGATCGTTGTCAGTGTGGGCTGCGCTAGGCGAATACCTTTCGGTGCGTGGCCGACGGCGTCTTGTTGTACTCAAACTTATCCTTGTGGTCTGTCACTTCCCATAGTACTATTTCGCAGGAAACAGAGTCGATATCGGATATTACTGGGCCTGGGTGGCGAGTGTTTTGGTGTTCTCATTTATTTCGTTGGCTTCCCAAGACTCGCCCATACCAGATATTCTCCCGTGAAGTTCCTGTTCCGATCCTTTCAATCTATAAATATTGCTTTCGCGACGAAAACCCTTTTGATGTCAAGCATTCCATCCTTTTTCAGTGTCAGCTTGGGTCTCCCATACTCAACACGGTGAGCGTATCTATTCCTCTAGATCAATAGGAAACAACGAGCAAAATATGAGAACTGCGCAACCATGTACAAGAACAGAATCGGTGGAACAATAACTGCGTGCTACATCGTGTCTTTTGCGACATGTCCCTTCGTCCCAAGAAATATTTGACTGCAGCTTATTTCGAGATTCGTGCTGTCGTCGTTAGTCGCAGTGCTGCGGACAGAACTTCCGCAGAAAGTCTTCCACCGTCTTTGTCGGGTCGAATGACTTCCAGAGATCGATCTCCTTTGTTTCTCGTTCTCCTGTCAATCAATATGCATGAGGAAGATTAAACCAAGCGCTATGCCGAACGCACTTTGTTCGAAAATTGCCAAATGCTTGGAAATGAGCCTGACCATCTTGCTAGGGTCGACCAGCTGCTTCTTGAACTCTTCAGCGCCGTCGTAATCTGTCTCGCGAGGTGCGCAGCGACGGAAATGGCCGCTGTTGTCCCACTTGTAAACGGGTTCTCGGGTGCCATCTCGTGCAATACGGCCAATGATGTTCTGCCCGCCTTTCATGCCTCCCAGTCGTTTATGGTGCCGGGCAACATAATCCCACCATGCCTCGGGCATTTCCATCGACTCGATGTCGGCCTCGGTAATGTTCCGCGGAAGAGGGACCCAGGAGGCATGGAAGTGAGTAATCCCTCGGTTCACGTGGCTGACATAGCGATTCAAGTCGAACCCAGGTGGCAGGACGTGCTCAGCGACCTCGGACGCCTCAAATGCCCACATTTGCGTCCCAGACGATTTACCGTTCGGCAGCGCACACCACCCCACCATGACCTTGAAGTGCTCGATGTCGGTCCGTTCCGCCGTTTTCCGAGTCTCGGACGCCGTGAAGGAACCCTTCGTCCAGCCGCTGAATTGTGCTGCAGCGTTACTCGCTTCTCGGTCCAGCAATAAAACCTCGTCGATGAAAAATGTGCGATGGGCGTACTTGGAACCTGTATGGTCTGGGGAAAATGACAGCAGAATTGCCACGTTTTTCGTCCCAGCGAATCCTGGGTCGTTCTTCAAAGCCGCAGCGGCAATGACGAGGTGATTGGCAGTGTTCAAAAAATTCCTGTACGCGAATCCTTCGGAAGAAGTCTGAAGTCACGATTTGAACGTACCACTCTGCAAGCTTCTCCTCTAAAGTAAAAGTAGGATCATTCAGGGTCCTAGACGAAGAACGTGCGATCTGAAACTCCAGGGCTACACCCATTGAAGAAAAACCAACCCTGGTCCAAGAGATTTTGCAAACACGCTCGATAGTTTTCTGTTGGCTTCATAAAGATGGCATTGATTCTTGTGGCCTCCGCGCCAGTCCATCTGCTGACATTCTTTCTATCGGAGATGGTTAGCGACTGGGGTTCCTCCAGCGGACGCGAAACTCACGGAACAATATTTAGCCACTAGACATCCAGCGCAATTCAAAAGCTGACTCTTTGGCGCCTTGGACTCTATGCGACCACAGGTATCACAAGCTGGCTCCCATTCATCCGACACGGTCTCTTTTCCATTCCATATTTCCACATTGCAGATCCTGTGTATATCAGAGTCGTCCACTCGAGAAGACATTGCAAGGGAAGGATCAAACCTGAGGCCTGAGAGTAAGAGGCGAAGAGTAAGGAGCAAAATTTTGACCTTCGAAAATTTCGAAGCCAGCGGCACGTGGCATTCGCACGAAGTGAGCACGAGGAAAAAGATTCTGAACCAGCATGGGGGGCCTTCATCCGCTGAAGAAATAAGATAAGGATTTAACGGTTCATGCAAAGTACCTGAGTCAGGTCACCTCTTCTTCTGGTATATAGTTAGGTGAATGCGACGGCCACTGTCCTCAACACGTGCTGTCGCCAGCATTCAACCAACACGATCCGTAGCATCCTCCCGCGTCTGTTCCGGGCAATGAGAAGCTTGTATGGTTTCACACAGCACTCAATAACATCCGTTCCATTCGGTTCGGTCATGTATTGTGAAAGTAAACATTTTTCCCTTTTAGTCTTCAGACCTACTTACCCAAACATTGCTGCAACTGCAATATCACGGCCGTGATTGAGGTGTCGCTGAAGTTCGTTCGCTGCAAGTTTGCTTGTCATCAGTCGTCAATGATCTGAATAGACGGACGCGATCTGGAGGAGTAAACGCTCTTGACCACATCGCGCGGATCATCAAAGTTGATTCCGAGTTGAACGGAGATCAATTCATCATGCACAGCCGCAGATCAGAAAGATCCGGCTCTCGGCGAAATCCGGCCCTTTCTCCTCTTGCATTTGCCTTCCTCGTCGCTCTGGCGGCCACCTCTTAGACTCGGACCCTAAATGGCGACACATGCGCCTCCTTGGCACCCATACCCACGTCCTCACTCCGCGTTGACCCGCGGCTGTCCCATGGGCACGATCGCCCTGGTGGCAGGTGGCAAGTGCGCACACCGAAACCACCAAACCAAAGCTCCGCGCGTCTTTTCCGTCCAAGTCCGCTTATTTTGTCCCTCTTTTGAGTGGCAAGTGCCCTCCTATTCCTGTATCCGATGCGCCCAATTCATTCGCCGTGCGGTCAAGAATTTGGGGAGACCAACTGCGTGAGCTTGGTGAAGGAGAATCTGCGTCCTCCGCGTGCATCAGCATCGTCGAAACCTCGCTACCGCAAGAGCGCAATACTTCTCCCGTTCCGGACTCTGGCGCAACGTCGTGGCGCTTCTTGCTGCTCTCACCGTTTGCATGTTGCACCCTCAACCAACGCTAATCCCCGCGCCAAAAGAAATACACTCCTGATTCTTGCTGTTTTTCTCAGTTCGGAGTTTCGGAGTTTATCAGCCTTTGAGACCAAGGTACGTACACCACGCTCTTATGACATGACTTTGGCCCTCATGAAATGCGTTCCAAACGGCAAACTGGAATGCGAACTAGCATCCACCGCGATCCTATCCGTTTGAACCGTTAGCAAAAGCGGATTTTCGTCAATCCGAACTCGAGCTGGATCTCGCTGAGCCGATCCAAATTCATATGTACTTCTCCCCGGTCAACATCATTCTGCAAAGATTTCAGATTTGGTCGCTGTTAATGCAAGAACTCAAAATAACGCACGCAGGACCCCTTCTTTCCTCAGCACAGTGAACTTTGCACATACATTGTGATCATTATGATCCTGGTGCCTCACCTGACTTTTCCGCACTTCGTTTCCTCTGACGTCGTCCTGTCTCGTGATCGCAATGGGCAACAATTATCGCCGCCGGTGTCGTCGCGTACGTGGCTGGTCTCGCTGCCAACTCATCGCTCTCTTGCTGCCACGGCATTCCGCTTACTTAACTGTTTTTTTTTGTTGATCTCCTTTCTCTTCCGTGGCGGTTTCGTACATTACGCAACATTGTATTGATCTTCGTCTTCTTCCATGGGCCTTCAGGGTCTTCCTAGATCCGATTGTGTCCTATTGTGAACGGCAGAATCTTGGAGACCGTCGAATCCGTTGGGATCAATTCTACCCAGAGACTCGGGTAGAATTTGAATGTACAGCTTGTAATCAAAGTTATGTACGGCTAGAATTGATGCGAAGCTCGGCTCCAAGAACTTTGCAGAAAGTCACCTCGGCGGCGAGCTCAAAAGAAACGATGCTTGAGGCTGAAAGCATCCAAAATAATTGCAGTAAGTTTACTCGGGTGCGAAAGTGGAACCAAAATCATACACTGAATGCATGGAAGGCGGCATTGGGCTACCAGCGTCGTAGGAAAGCCCGGACAGTGTGCTCGAGTCACGTTCTATTTCATTTTCTGATGCTTCCAAGCAAGGGCAAATGGATTGGAATGATTTGACAACAAAGAGCAGCCAGAAGCCAAGAGCTAGGTATACGGCAGCACAGAAGTGAGCAAGCAAAGTCGCTGAACCATCGGCAGTGCAAGATAGCGATGCCGTGCAAGCTGGTGGACATGGCTTCGGCAGACCGGAGCATCATTCTACGCGGATGCGGAATTCCCCAGTAGATTTGATACGCGACATCGATTCTACGCGAGTCTACGCAGAGAATTTGATCCCAACGCATTCGACCTTCTGGAATCTTGGGATGTTCGGCTGAGAAGACGAGGCTTCGGCAGTGTTCGTGACTCTATATACGTGTCTTTCACCGGGAAAATTCCTGGAACTGGGGTTATCGGCAGCGTAATGATACCTACCTACCTGTCGACGGTATCATCTACTGAGCATCGTCACAGTTCTGCCACACGTATGTTCGCCTTACAGTATAGTTCGTATCGGAAGTCGAGCAGAAAATTTCGCAGAACATTATTGGACTGAAAGCGTTGCCGCTGACGGTGCGTACTGTAGGTCGGACGACCATATTTTCTGATTCTCGGCAACACTGCCTTCCGTTCAGTTCTTCACCACACCGCCGGAATAATGAGTGCCCCGCAGCTCAAGCTTCGTGGTACGCGCAAGTTGAAAACTTTTACAAAAGGATCGAACCGTTAAAGAGTGTAGGTAAATACAGTGGGGATGTTTCTGGTTCAAGTCAGAGCTTTCCCTTTTCAACATCGTCGGGAGGGGTAGAAGCGATGTTGAAATTCTAACAAAGCTCTGTGAGTCGATTCATCTTGGAAGCGTACCACCTACAGTCATAACGATAGAGTCCGGGGAATGGTCGACATAAATGTTGCGCGACACATGTACTGCACCTGCAGATTGAGTCCCGGTAATCCCTCCTTTCGGTTCAGGCTCAGCCCAAAATGCGGATTGAACCTGGGGTTTGGCTGTCGACGACGACGCTGCGCTCATGTAATTTTGACTCGTCGCGAGGAATAGCGGATTTCTGCAGTTGAGCGTTGCCATCAAGACATTCGAGTAACTGTATGTATGAAGTCAGTATCTGCACAGAAATAATGTCCATCTGCTCACAGTTTGCCCAGTACGAGAAACCTATTGATCATGAGGATGAGCATTCAGAACACTGGCGATGGGCAGACGAACGGAATAAAATGATAGTAAACTGATTGGAAACAGAGCCAAAGGATGATCTCCAGGATGGCAGCACCACTCGTGAGCGCACCGGTCTCGACGCTCAGACGAATCAGTCGGTTTAGTATTCCTGTTGTTTCCGTGAATTTGGTTTGTCTTTTACGTCGCCAGAGCTATGACATGGTGATGTCAGACGGTGTGATGTTCAAGGGCGGGTACCTACAATCCCGATCAAAGCCAGCGTGATGAACACATCGCACGCCGCACTACCGACGAGCCAGACCTATGGGACGGAATTTCACTTCACGCAACAGTGACGGAGGATCTTGACGTACAGTCACCGCGCCCGAAAGCGGGGGCAAAGACGCGATGCGCCAATGTGCAATGTTGAACTGGAGGAGATATAACAAACCGGAAGAAGTGGCTTCCAAATTTCTTACCTTGACTGCAAACCAGTACAATCCGAAGAGTTGAGTGAACACACCCTAGAACCACCATGAATACAAGGTGGACCATGTGCTGCAGGACCTACGAGGCCAATGGGGACAGGAAGCCAGAGTTTCTTTGTGAGATGCCAAATGCGCCAGATGTAGAAGCCTTGGGCCATCCCGGAATCTACAAATATTTTGGTCAACGCTGAGACGGATGTCTATTATGGTTTAGTTTCACTCACGAATACCGCTCAGTAAGGGCAGGATTCCCCACGTCCAATTGAACTGAAGAATCGCCTGTGGATCCCCCCAGCCGCTTCCAAACATGCTCCATGCCGCTATAGTCATCAAGACAGTGAACAATGTCTCGAAGAAGAACATAGTCCAGACTGGAGGATGAAATATTTGGGTAAGCCGGCAGAGAGAAAGTCGAAAGGGAACATACCGAGAATTTTGAGCCCGCGGCGGTCATTCGGGAACATCTCAGTGTACATGTCTTTCTGAAGATTCAGATGTGTGGTATGAGTAGCGAAAGAAACCCACAGGTTTGGACCAGAAGCACGCCATAGAGACAATAGCTCCACATATACCCCAAGACCTGGAGAACATCAAAGTTAATTGGGTATGGATGGATGAAGGAGACAATCCTTCATACCAATGGCCCGGTCCTGACGGCTCGTAAGACTCAAAATGGTACATTTTTGAGAGTCGCACTCACAGCTTGGCAATATCTACACCAGGAATTATTGAGGGCGCCATCGCAGTTGATCGGGTACAGGGAGGTCGAGAGCGACGATTACTTATAGTGTATAGTATGATAAATGGGAAAGGAAGCACACTGCTTACACGCCGCGGCATTGCTTTTCCGTTTCTAGATTCATGCTGGATTCATGGGTTCTTGCGGATGTTACGGTGCACAAAGATGATCACGAATAGTGAGCCAAGAGATGGCAGATCGGGTCAACTATCAGCAAACTAGTGATGTTCCGTGGGCTGATGTGATGGAGGTCACCGTAAGAGCCTGAGTGCGTAATCATTGAATTAATCCTAGTATGCTCGGAAGTTGTCTGTGATGTTGAACAACAGGTAGCTTCTTTCTGGCGAACCAGATGTGATCCGAAGCTACGAACTTTTGCCCACTTTGCTCACGTTCCTCGCTTTATAAACTTGTGAATCTTTTGTCAGATGTAAGTTGTGACGACATTTGAGAAGTCTCACCGGATTTCTCCGTTCCCGTGAGGTGGGAATTCACGGTATCCGCGGCGTAGGGAGTAATACGGCATCTGCAGAAATTTCAACGCTTAGATAGCGCGCTACCTGCTCGCCTAGATCGCTAGCAGAAAGTCGCCCGAACGGTTCCACTCAGCCACAATTCGAAAATATTCGTGGCTGACCAGTGTATTAAATGGTAGGTAGGTGCTACCGTGGCTTCCACCAATTCAATGGATCAAAACGTCTATCAAATTACTGATATCATCCCGTCATCTGCCAGTGTTCATATGCATGCGGAAACTCGCCGTTTGTTACGATTGGATACCGCGCGTGTGCCTATGCGGGCTGAGGTGCACCAAGGAGCGTACCACGACAGGTCGCAGATAGTAAATAACATAAAATCTGTCTATACCTTGTTCTGTTCACACGACCCCGAAGTTGACATCGTTCTACTGTTTCCCGATGTCCATCACCTTTGTATATATATATTCCACCCAACCTAACCTCGATCCTTGGAGGTTTTCGAGCATGCTCAGAGGCGACCGATCAATGGTATTTGGCAGTCACCAAGTAACCAATCCCGCAGGTGGAGATCAGAAGGACTTCCGGGAGTGCTTCGAAATCTGGACCGATGCAATCTATTGGAATCATCTGATTGGACAAAGCGTGAGTACCGGAACTGCACCGAGGATCCCCACAGCGCCGTCGTCAACCTGACTATCGAATCACATTCTTCAGCGCCCATTCAATTTCCGGCGCCATTGACAAAATTCAAAACTGTCAGCACCACATCGACGCTTCCCGCTGCTCACCATTTCGAAATCCATGTCTTCATCTTCTTCGCTGGTCCATCCACGCGGTCCCCATTCATTTCTGCTTCTTAGAAGTGGCCGAGTATCGTCAAGCACGGAAGTGTTAACAGTACGAGCGAATGAGATACAAACGGCTCATGACGCGGGAGTTTGCGGGAGCGTGGGGACCGGCGGCGAAACTCCGAGGAGCCAGGTCGCCCGCATTATATTGAAGCGTTCGAATCTGGTCCCGCTGCCTGCGAATTCGTCAAAGAGACAGAAATAAAAGTAGAAGTATCAAGGCACATCAGAACCAACAGACGAATATTTAGGGCGGAAGTCGATCATGACAGCCAAAGTCTATCGGCGGAACTAAATCCGCTGTTAAAATGTTCACCATGGTGGCGCAAATGGCAGGTAGTTCGTGGCGCACCGCAACACCCAGCGTTCCGATCAGGGGAGTCAGCCCGACCAGGGTGTGCAAGAGCGCAGCAGTAGCTCAGACGTTGGAATTGAGGCAGAGATTCCGGATTCCAACGTAGGAGCCAGCAGACTGAGATGAATTCTTCGAGCTCGAAGAGATAGTCGCCGATGAAGATATGTAAGGGGGGTGTGCTCAAATCGTCTGCTCTGGCCCGGGTACAGTTGTTTTGGTTTCTAAAATGTGAGTTTAAACATTTTCCACCCGCTAAACTACAGGACAGGTATGGCGAGTCGCGGGGACTTGTGGGCCGTCTTTGGGTCAATTGGCGGGCCACACCCGCGCCACGGGTCCCGTTCAAGGGCGGGTATGGGTACGGGTCGCTGTCAGGTTGCCGGGGATGAGTGCTGATCACTATGTGTGAGTATGGGTCAGCGAATGAGCGGAGTTGCGCGTGTACAAGTAGACCGAAGTTGGTTCTGAAAGATTGGGAGCTGTGTAGAGATGCTGACGGCGTGGGTGCAAACAAAGGGAAGCAGAGCTGTGTGAAGAGTAAGAAACGAGAAGCAGGGAATTTCGACACGAACATGAAACACATTCAGATCCAGGGTCAGCGGGTGGTTCGAGGTTCGGGGTTCGAGGAACTATGCCAATATGCAGATATGATGCACTCCCGAAACTGATAGCACGGAGGCTCACACCCCGGTGCGTACCTGAGCGAATTTGTATGGTGGTTCGTGATAGAAGACGATGCGGAGAGCAACGAGACCGAGCTACTCAAGTAGCTGCATGGACATGGGAAGCAGGAAATTGATTTCGAAACAGAAAAGATGGGTGACGAGAGAGCCAGAAATCGTGAAGACTTGCCGGTTTCGAGGACGAGAAGAATCGCGTCAATCCGCGCGGAGAAGAGTGTTGCCGGAAGTGAGCGGACGGCATGGTGGAGCCATCAATATTAAGCATCTTTGGAGGCGCATCTTTAGTTATGATACGAGGCATTTTCCAGGGCCAGAGCCAAAGATGCCGTCAACATGAGAGACGGATATCAGGTCGTTCGAGTCGCAAATGATCCTGCAGCTGGGTGCGTGATTGGTGTGCGAATGGACACGGATGGCAAGGAAAGCAGGCTGGATAGTCCGGGTACGAGAGAGAAAAAATCATTGCAGTGCAGTGGGTGGAGAGACCCAGACGCGACATGAAAAGGGAGGACAAGAGGCGCTGATCGCCGATCAGTGGCAGTGCATCTGTCGTTCACTGAATCACTCCTTCATGACGCCATGCCCAGCATTTTCTCCCCAGCCAATGCTCGTCCATCGTCCCGTGAAAGCTGAGATGAGTATTCGCCATGCTAGGAATGACGCCGCGTGCCGCTCTTGGATGATATCCTCCTTTTCCTCGTCGATTAGCTCCTCTGACGGCATCGTTCTTGGCTCGTAATCTGCCTACTGCGACATCTCCGCACGTCTTCAACGCGCATAACCAGGTCCTCGCCCCGTAGCTATCGATTGAAGTATCAGATCGCCTCGTTCGAGTCGGTGTGCGCTGCCCAAGACGAAGAAACCAACGCTTGTTTGACTCGTCCAAACCTGTGTCTGTATCTCCGGGGATTTCCGCGACGGCGGACAAGAAGCCGACGACTGATGCAGGCGGAAAGCTTGCGCGCCAGCACTGCTGAGCCCTCGCTATTCGGATCCGCGCGTGCATACACCCGCCCTGTAAGCGCGACCTTGCTGCCTCTTTCGATCCTCGTTGCTGACTCCGCGGAAATCGTTTGGTCGTTTCTTTCTACTCCCCTGATTCCTTCTGCTCTCGACTGACGTGCCGCCGGCGATGTTCTCTCGCGAGTTATTCGTTCAACCGACTTGAATTCACATCCACTCATTCCAGCTATTGGAGCTCTGCATCAAGGCGACTTGTGACAGACGGCCCGCCTCTGTTACCAATATCTCGGTCGATTTGGGGTCAGGGCGTGTGCAAGGATATCCTTCGCCATTGGTTTTTTTTATCCATATCCTTTCGTCTTGTCTTCGAGCGACCGCATGTCATGGTTATACTTATGGGTGTATCCTGCGGAAACGAAAACGGCTTCTTAAAGTAACCTCGATTGTTGCAATGCATTCAATCAATTTGGAATCGAATCAATTCACCTTAGTTCATGGCTTGCTGAATGGGGAAGACCTGACGCGAAATGGCCCGCACCAGCTCACAGTGCGCTCGCTTTGTCTTCCATTATTTGGCGGGATCTCGTTGGATTCGGTGTCTGGCCATGCCCCAGTATATCCTCGATCTTTTTCGCCCTTCATTCCCGCTTCGAGTGATCCCATGGTGCATAGTTATAGGACAATGCCGTTGGAATCGACTGAACCACATTGAAAGCCTTGCTTCAAATCCCCTGCTGACGGTCGCTAATCGCTCGCTTGGACGGCGCTGGAGTCGGCTGGCGTCCCCTGTGGCTCTCCACAATCTCGAGAGCTCTCGGCATGCATGCCGGAAGTGTCCAAAACCATCCGATGCTGCACTGGTCCAACACTGACCTGCCGGCAACTCGCCTTCATGAACCCTAGAAGTTGTTTCAGACAGTAACCCCATAACTCAAGGCTCAAAGGTTGTTGATCTTACCGCATCACTCGACCACCCGTAAATTACGCTCGTCTACAGCTATACGCACGGGACCCGTCTCTGTGACCTCCGAGATGCCAAGTTACGCACGGGTCGGGCCGTCCCGTAGGCCAAATACGAGCGCAATTTTATGTCCTTGGGCGTATTGCCCACAGTTTGATGCCCTATTCGTCCAGCTATACTCTCGGCTTTCTGCGTGGAGTCGTGCGAGGCGATGCCCCATAGAAGCTGCCACCAAATTGAACCAACTCGAACAAGGCAGGTTCTAAACCCTTGAAATATTCCTCCGGACCCTTTTTGGTCCAAAGCAGCTGGAAACCGTTGAACCCCTTCATGCCAGAGGATGCCGGCAGGCATTTGCCAACCCCGCATGTCAATGAATCGATACGGCATGTTCCGGCTGCCATGCTCGAAATTTTCTAAGTACATGATCGTTCAACCTTTGGAGTATTACACCTGCTCCGTTGCACAATAAAAGGTTCTGTGGACCTAATTAACATCATTTTATCGCCATTTGCGAACTTTCGAAGTGGAAATCATCCGAATAACATACTGTGAATGTCGACCAGGAGGAATTCACCGACCCATGGCGCAGCGTATGGATCGAGTTTATCAAGGCCCATTCTGGAATCTGCATTTCGGGCATTGTCCATCAAACAGCACTACAAGTTGGGAATCTCGCCCACTCCCAACCCAATGATACGAAGTTGAAAATTGGAGATAGCTGTTGACCCGGCTTCGGAAATTTCGGTGCGAGCGTTTATTGACGGCAAAGGAGCAATACAGATCGGGTGGTGGTAGATACAGCAGGTAGAAAATTAGTATTGCGGGCCTCCACCGCGCAAGCGAAAAATGGGTGCAAACATAACGTATGGTATCGTACTAGACGGTGAATAATAGAGAAAGGAATGTGCAAGTTCAGATGGAGAGTTGCGAAGTTTACGACTCATACAGTCTCCACGGTCCGAGTCATGGATATCCCATCGGTGCGAGCGAGCGTCTCGCTCCTCTTGAGCGGTCGCACGACGGGTTTGCGCGGCATGCTCTGTGCTCTCCGCGGCGGCGGCGGGATCCCGGGAGGCGTGGCCGGGAACCGTGTACGTTCGAAGAGCGCCAGTGTCGGCGACTGCACGCGCGCAGGCAGCTGGACGGGTGAAGCGGGCGGGAGTGGCCACGGCGCATCCCAAATGGACGAGATGGTCGACGCGGTGTCTTCGGGAATGGGCTGCCGCGGGGGATGCAAGTGGGTGGCTAGCAACGGCAGCGGCGAAGGTTGCATACGTCCACTCGGCGTAGGTGACGATTTACTTGTTGATGATGGCGTGAGAGGAACTGCCGCGGCCGAGGGTGAAGCTGCGGTGGGTGAGATGGGGCTCTCCAGGCCGAGCGCTTGGGCAACCGGGGACGCGAGATACGTGAGCGTCGACGACGTGAAAGCATCCTCCTCTTCTGGGCTGATAGGACTCGCGGTTGGAGAGTATCCCGCTGAATCTGAAACCGCGGACCTGCGATCTGGACTCGCGTGAAATCCAGGCGTTTCCGCTTGCCCGCGCCGACTGCCCGTCTTGACATCGAGCATTTCGTCCCAGCCGGAGCGCAGTTGGACGGGTTCTGGTGTCGTCAGCGTCGGAGTGCTGAGCGACAGCGATGAGGACTTTGCCGCCATCGAATGCGGGCTGATTGCGCGAATTCAAACCTCAACATCATAAAAAAATTTATGAAGGACTCACAACGTCAACAGACTCAACTCAGGGCGCGGCGGGCGCTGAATCGGAGCGGGCGCAAGGTGGCCAAAGCGTGTTCCTCTAAGGATCCAGTTGAGGATGTTCGGGGTCTCCTCGCCAAGCACGAGAGAAAGTGCCAAGTAGACAAGTGACACAACAGGGACGGACCACCATTCCAGCTCCTCGGCGAAGACCTCGATTGGCTTTTGCACAATATAGATAACGCTGAAATTGGCGTGGAATGAAGCCCAGTTCTCGGTATGCGGGCCCAAGAGCGGAAAAAGCGTGACGATCAGAACGGTCGCGGTGAGAAGGGTGGACTTCGTTAGGCGGCGGATGAAAATGGGTGCTGAGAGGGCGGAACGGGCAGAAAGATGCTGCGCGAAGTGTAGGGCAGAGATGCGCGTACAGTTCCAGATGGAGAGCACTGAACAAAATTGAGTCATGCAGAGTCAAACTTCTGGAGGGAATAAACGTACTGCAGAGGAGTAATGATATGCTACATAGAATCAGTGGAGGAATCACCATGATGAGGACAGCAGGCGTGGATCGCTGGATTGATGCTGAACAGCCGAAGTTCTGAACCAGATCAAACCGGTGATCTTGAACAGCGAAATCTGGATATTTCAGTCAGGGAAGACAAAGGCAGGACAGACGCAACGCACGGAGAGTCATGTAAATGAGTGGCAGGACAAAGCATAGGGCGACGTCTATGAGCGTGTGGATTCGTTTCGAGTACGTGTTGGGGTATATCTTGCGGGTGGAAGACAATAGCTCTAGGTACCGTGCGGAGCAGAGGCAGACCCCGGGCAGGGCAACGGTGATGCCTAGCAGTAGTTTCGTTACTGTAACCGAGAGACGATGAGTGAGCTTAAGTGATTCAGAGATATAGATGAACCGCGCATATACCTATGTCACACCAAACCGGAATCCGCAGCTCAACATTGGAGGACCATACGATTGCGTTGATGGCGTGCACCCCGTTCCCAAGCAGAAGCCAGAGAGCAATCGAGACGTTGGCAGTGTTAACCGCCGGGCGGCGGATCAGAAGAATTAAAAATACAGCAAGGAGGCCAGCACAGAGGAACGAAAGCACAGGAAGAACAAGGAGCATGTCTGTTTTTTGTCTTTATTTCTAGTGTTTAGGTATGGCGCCCTGCGAGTCGGCCTGAGGGCAACGGCGACGCAGACGTGGGTAGTGGATACAGTGATGAAGGTGCGGCTCAAGGGCTTGTGCCCGGATTATCTGTATATTAGGACAGCACGAAAACAAGGGCCTCGCTAATGGGCGTAGCATTCTCGCCGGTGCCGCCTGCGTGATGCCCAGAAGAACAACTGAGCAGCCAATTTGGACACAAGGTTAGCATGTTAGGCAATCATTCCGGGGGGAACCGTGGGCGCGACGGGTGGCATCAACACAAAGGAATGTGCAAAAGCGGATGAAATGGCCGAAAAAGGAAATCACAAGAGAAAAGGTGGCTGTGCAGAACTTCTAAAAAAGCTTCAGTGGTGGCACAAAGGGAGCGCCTGGGGAGACACGAGGATGTCTTTAGAGCGCAAGACGGGACTTCTGTATAGCAAAACGTGGGTTGGATATCGGCAACAGACGCGATAAAGGCACTGCTCCGAGTCGAAACTAGTCGGAACTAACTAAAAGACTTGTTAGGCTTGTCAAGGAACCAGTATGAGCATAAACTATGTAGGACCTGGCAACACTGACAGTGCAGATATTTCAGATCACAGGTCGGGAACAGCTGCCGTCATGGACAAACTGCCGCACTACTGTCGCTGTCTCGAGCGCTGCGACGACCAAGCGATTTCTAGCTCTAGCTTCTGACGGACAGGAGGAGGGGGAGGTGCCATAAGTATATAGTCTGGATTTATCGTCAGGAGTTGAGTAGAGCTCGTCGGGTGCTGGTTGTCGCTGCCAAGAAGGCGAAAGAGGCAAACAGATACAAATTTGATACCCAATCATTGATCCGCTGGCAATCGGACTTGGAAGCTGAAGCGTCCTGTTTATAATTCCTCAGGCGATTATAAACAATTTTAATTTCAGGACTCGTCCACGCCGTCAATTGGCGTTTATAAGCCGGCTCAGGAAATAGTCCAAAATCGGGTTTTTTGGTCAGTTTTTGTGATTTTGGCGCTCGACCTCGCTTCCAACAAGGCAGAAAAGTATGTACTGTGTTCTCAATCGATACCGACGGCCAAGTTTGAACGTGCGCACTGTATTTGGAGGTTCGGCAAGATGCATTCTGGGCAATTTGAAACAAGACTTATCAGAAAGCACGCCAGGCCTTACTTTGAACATATTTTTGGCCAGGAGTCCATTGAATTGTGATCTAGTTCGACGGAACTTGGCCAACCTCATTTAATACAGCCACCCAGAATTAAAACCGAAAGTTCTGACCAGACCCATTATAAAACGGTTTATAAACAACCGTTCATAAACATGTTTAAAAACAGACAATATAAACAAGAAGACCGCAGCGAGCGAACGCATCACCTCTATAGTACTTGTCGGACAACCGCAGCAGTCTGCATCAGCGACAGCCCGTCGGAACTGGAGTGTGGACGCCGCCCAAGATTAAAATTTAAATCCGTTGCAACATTGATCTGGTTCGACTTCGCGGGAGTAAGTAGTCTGACTTTCGTAAAATTCGAATCGTGCCGTCGTCTTTTGAATTGTGCCTTTCCCCTCATCAGCGAGCGCCTACCTTTTCCTCCCGTTTTTCGGATCGTCTACCGAGACGTGCTGCGCTTCCCGCAGTCGCGGATTGCCGTACAAACTTGGCCAAGTCAGTCGGATCTGATCATCCAAATTACCAAATAGTTCGCCTGTTTCGAGGACCTCATTCATTCTCAAGCACAGGCCTTCGCAGTCTCCTTCTTCATGTCTCCCTCTCATCCCTCCACCAAACAAGTTGCATTATCTCCAGGAAATTCCAAGTTCAAAGACGAGGGCAATTTGTATGGCATTTTTCTTTGAACTTTTTCTAGGCCATTGCTGATTCTTCCACCGCTAATGGCAGAATAGTAAAATTCCTGCCAGTCGTGGTGCTTGCGTCGGTCTGCGTGCGTCCAGAAACCGATATGCTCCGTGATACTTGATATATCCACTTCTAGCGCGGGTTGTCCCTGTTCGCGCGGTATAACTATTACCACCAGTGGCCAGCTCGTGAGCGACGTCGACCCCATTTCTTCCATGCATGATTTTTAACTACGTCGGGGCTCAGATTCCTCGTCAAGACGGTTCAATACCTGGCTTCACATGGGAGAGATCGTTCTCAAAGTGGACATGTGTATGAGCCATGGCGGAGCTGTGGACACAGAGCTGATTTATTCTCGCAGGGGCAATGGCGGTCTCTATCCTCGTCAGCTTCATCAGTGTCGGTTGGTGGGGTGCATTGGGCGACCGCCGTGGCCGAAAATGCGTCCTGTCAATCTCCATCCTCGGGGGACTGCTTAGGTGCGTTCGGCCTATCGGTGTGCAGTGCTACGTTTAATTTCTCGGTTCAGGGACCTCATTTATTTGGCCGTGGCGCAGACTGAATTTAAAGAACATGGCGCCGTCGTAGCGACCGTTATTGAGGGGCTTCTTGGTGGATATGCTACATTCGCCGGCGTCGCGCATGCGTACGCTTTCCTTCGGGCAACACCGACTCAATGTTGATAACTCCTCAGATATATCTCGGACGTATCGACAAGTCCGGTCTCTAGGTTCGAGCTTTAACTACCTCGCTGATTCGTTATTCCTAACGTTGGCATTCAGGACGCTCAATTTTTGCTTATTACACGCAGTCACCTTCTTTGCTTTTCGATTCGGTGCCATCGTGAGTTCTTGCTCTGTGAAGTGCTGGATGGTTAACTCATCTTACTCCCTAGGTGGGCTATGCTGCTAGGTATAACCTGATGCCCATAAAAGCCGCCTTTGGCGGCAGCGTCTTCCTGGCGAGCTCCAATTTGTTATACATTCACATGCTGCTTCCCGAATCCTCAACGCCGCCGCCCGCGGAACTCAAGCCTGAACGGATACCAAAAGTTGGCAAAAGGTCCTCTTTGGAGAGCGTCACATCCCCGGTAGCAATATTTTTTCGCTCGAGCCTCCGCCGCAGCCGATTCATTTGCCTGGCGCTGTTCGCATACTCAGCGTCATTGGTGAGAATTGCCCGATTCTCAATCACACCATAAGTGCTCAAGAATTCCTAGGCATACGGCGTCAAACTGGAAGCATTATTGGCATCCATGAATCAAAGCATTGTGAGCACATCCGGCTCTGAAGAGGTATCGTGGTTTTGTCTTGATGTTTTCCAGACAGGTTTCCTTCCAACAGTACCTAGCTTCCTCAGTGTCGTCACCTGGTCTTTATTGTCCCTGGTCTGTATCTACAACTGTCTTCTCAAGTCTGGTCTCTGAATTAAATCCTCCACAGCTGCGCTTTCCTCCTTCCAGGCCACTGAACATAATGATGACACGGAATTTGCCGGCTTCCTCTTCGCTAAAACTGTGGCATTATGCTCCATCGCCTTGGCGCTCCTCGCGATCTTTTTGGGGGAGTGGGCCTGGTATTCACTCTGGGTTTTGTTCAAGCTCCCGTATCCGCTATCCTTCTTCCTGTACCCACTCAGCGTGGCGGCACTTCCTGCGCTCTACTCCGTCGCAGCATCGGTAACGCCTCTTGAGCACGGCGGGTTATTCGGATCATTGTCAGTGTGGGTTTCGCTCGGCGAGTGCGTTTCGGTTCGTGCCTATTATCTCGTCGAGCTAAGATCTACCGTCATTCTGATCACATTTGCTTCACAGTACTACGTCGCTGGGGACGGCGCCCAGAGCCTTGATTATTGGGGGTGGGCGATCACTGTGTTGGTGTTGTCACTTGTTTCGTTAGCCGCCCAAGATCCTCCTGTATTATAATCCTCTTTGAAGTTATTTTTCAATTGGTTGTGTCGCATTTTATTTCATCTGGACTTCACCACCGTATAAAGTTTTGTGAAAAGTAGAACCGGACCCACCTTTTTAGAATAAGACCCTGCCGCTGAACCAACTCCCTCATGCCTTTGCTTTCTATAGCTTGTGATGAATTAGGACTTGCCAGGTGGTTCCCAGAATTTTTTTTTCGGCCTAGTGGCCGAACCAACCACAGTCCGGCAATTACGGCCCGGTATACCTTGGAAGGTTGTGTTCTGAAGATGATGATCCGCAAGCTCAAACCGCCCTCAACTGGTTGCGTAGTGTAGCGGTTATCACACCAGATTCTGATGCTTTGAGTTCTGGTAACCCCGGTTCGATTCCGGGCGCGACCTCGTTTTTTGGTTCGACGTGCAGCGCCTCGACCTGATCGCACCTGATAATCACCGTTCGCTCTGGTCCCCTCATGACCACCGTCCAGAACTTGAGTCTCACTTGCATTCTCGACATCGCACTTTTCTTTACCGTTTCCCATCTGTCTTCTTTCTAGAATTTAAGCCTACAGCATTTGCCTTCTCAATATTTGACGCTGTTGTGGCGTGAAACATGAACGCGAGAGATCACGTGGTTTTGCTCAACGCTGGTCCGACGTCGCGACGCTTGCTCGTCGACGTGTCTAGGAGCATGCACGGAAATAGCTGTTGTCTGACAGGAGTCCGGCACCTTGTCTCCTACCAGCACACAGCGCACGTATTCTCTACCTCAATCCATGCGCGCACTCAGCGCTCTGCCGTTCGACGATGACCTCCTTCACCTCCCTATTGTCCTTTTGTCCAACATTCGCCGACATGCAAGGCATGGCTCTTGTCTCAAAAGCTTTCTATCGCGTATATCAGACGCACCCGAAGGTGGGATTCCCATCCTCAACCTCGACATCATTGTGCGCCAATTCACGTCGTAGTCCATCAACAACGCGGTAGCCTGCAATCTTGTCGGCCCCGCGCTTCCGCAGGCCTTGCGCGTGATCCGATATCCATATCCTGCGGATAGGAGTGCCAGGGATGAACAAGGAGAAGAGCCCCTCGCGACGGCGTGCCCCGAGGCAGACATGGCTTGCGCTAGCGTTATCACACTGGAGGAGGAGAAACAGTTGTGTAGCAATGGGGAGATCGTCGAGGCGCTGGAGGATGCTTACAGCCTAACGTACGTCCTGCGTTTCTCCTGTCCATCCACCGCAACCGACTTGTGCGTTTTCATTTCGCAGGCAAAAAGACCGCACCTCCAAAAGAAGCGTCCTCACCTGGGAAGAATCTTTCCGTTTCCGACGCGCGATGTACAGAATTATGTTCTATTGCAAGCTTTTCAACGGCGACGTGGACGACCGCGAGGAGGACGTACAGCTCATTCGGCGCCAGCGCACCGCCGTGCTGAGCCAGTACCCGACGGACCAGCTCTTGCAGCTGTACGCCGTGGTCCAGTTCATGCGCGGCATTCTTCAAGAGGTATGCAATGAAGCCGATATCGGTGAGTTCCTCCTCGTCGTGATTTTGATCGCTCCCATACGAATTCTGTCCCAGCGAACGGGATGGTCGACCTCATGCTTAGTGCCGGGCCTGAGGGCCTCTCGTGGGTGTGGGAAGACGAGGCGTACGAAAGACTCAGCGAGCTCGATTTTGAGAGGCTAGACGAGGACGAAGAGGATCGGCTTTATGACGGCTACTTCTCCCGCGCGCTGGATAGTATTTGGGCCGCGCGCGAAGTGGAGGCGCCAAAAGACGTGGCCGACGCGCCTGCGTCGAAGTGGATTTTGGACACGGTTGTGGGGGGCGGAGGATACATGTAAGTACCATCGTCGCGCTGTTCGCATATTGCGAATACGAATTAATTGGTTTATGCGCAGGCTCGCAATGTACGACCCCCGGCGGGCTCAAGCTCCTCACCCAAGCCAGTGCGTCTTTTCCCTTCCACCAGTCCCTTCGTTCACAATACTTGATGTAAAAATCGCAGACTGGCACCGCATCCACTTCTCCCCCACCCAGTTCCTCAAAGGCGAGCTTCGGCACAACACCACCATCACCGAGTCTTTCCAAGATGTCGAGTACATGGGGCAGTACGAGCACGGGCCGTGGATTTCGAAGATGTTCGACTTCGCGTCCACCAGCACGAACGAAATGAAGGAAGGCGAATGGGCGGGATGGACGAAAGATCGCTCTTATTGCCAGCCGTGTCTCTTCAAATTCATGGAGGAACATGTTTGGCAGTGGTTCCGAGAGGAGCGAGTGAAGGGTGTGTGATTTTCTCTCCTTCCTTTCCATTCATCGTTTTCGTCATCGCGCTGGGCTGATGAATGGTCGGTTACAGATGGATGGGTGCCGCCGGCGGAGGATTGCCCGTAGGTTTTCTTGTCGCTTACTTTTGACGATACTGTTTATTGATTTCACGCGTGAACAGGTACGGCTATGATTGCAAGACCACGGGAGAGGACGAGGCGCATGCGATCGAGAAGAATGTGAGTCCGTTGGATTTATTTATAACTTGTGTATAGAGGATCTAACGACTTGATCTGCTGCAGCATTTGTGTGCACCAACGATGGGCGGGACTCAGGTTTTATAGAATGAAATTTATGCATTGAGTCGTAGAGATCTATTTTATCTGCCCTTCGCCGTCACCGATGGTTTATGATTGGTTGAGCCTAATCCCTTCTCCCGCGAAGTCGCCAAGGTTGCGAAGATCGCTTACCTACCGAGCCCCAGGCGGATACGATGCAAGACTTCTTCGATGCCATCCAGGGCCGGAAAATCTAGTCGGCTAATTTCTTGGCGGTGATGCGCCACAACGTGGTGCTTCGGTCCCGACCAGAGTCTACCAAGATGCGGACGCCGGCCCTCTTTAAGCGATCACCACTTTTTTTATTGCCGAATACAAAGGGTTGTTTCTGTCTGGCTAAAGTACAAGATCTCCATGAATGAACAAGCAAATAATCCAGGTATACCGAAGAAAGCGATCCAACATCCAGTCGAATTGAAAATCTCACAATCCGGTCCGGCTCTTTTTAGTGTCAAATTCAATCTACCATCGCGAGGTCATCTAATCTGTCTGCGAATGGGTGAAAAATGACTCACTGCAGAGGTGGTTTCCCCGGTTTCCATTTGCGTGTGGACATGTACCCCTCCCAACGAAGAAAGCTCTACTGGCGCGTTGGAACGCCACGGGCGACTACCGCTGGGAATGTTGCTGTTGCTGTTGCCCAATCCAGCGGAAGCGTCGGCGCTACGGACTGAACGACGCGTGTTGAGGATGTAAAGCATGCAGTTCCTGAATGAACGGCCGAGTTAATTCCGGTCGTGGCACTCAATGTGAGACGTACGCGTAGATAATGGGGATCACATCCAATAGGACCAGAATAATTGAATTGGTCGCCTGCGGTTTGAGGGACTTGCCTCCGATGCGCGAACAGACCAGTTCGATGAGCGTACTAAGTGTAGAATAAAATAAATACTCGCTCTTGATGATGCTACTAAAAGAAACGACGTACGCAGAGGTAGCCGGCAACGCGGTCTGGCAGCACAATTTAATCAAATTGCTGATGAGTTTTCTTGTACGGGAGAGCGCCTTTTGTCGGGCCTTCAGCAAGAAGAACGTTGATGCGCCGGTGATAAGGACGTCGGTAGCTATGAAGTATGAGTACGACTACCGCGCAAAAACAAGCCAGGCAACTAACCAAATGTACACGAAACGTGGACGGCGACTGCGCAGATATCAATATCCGAATAAGCTAGAAACTAATGCGACTTACACCAGTTGCTGGACTTTCCACTTTTCGCGATGACGGACCCCTTGCGGAACATGAGACTGGTAGTTTCGCGAATATTTGAACACTTACGGTGATGATCGCCGCCACCAGGCCCACAAGCATGACGGTCACAAGTGGTGCAACATACCACCATCGCCCGCTCAGTTTCCATCTAAGGCCCGCAGGATGAGTGGTGTTATATTTTGTGCCAAGCAATCCGCGTACAGTCGGTAACAATAGTAAGTCTGAACGTATGCTGCGATCAGCGCGCCCTGTGAATAGAGACTATGAGGATCTCGGCGAGCTTTCCAAGACTGAGACGCACAAAGGGGATGTTGACAACCTGATACCACTCCTTGTTGAGAGCAGTCGTACCGGCGGGGTCTTGCGTGTACAGAATACTATTGATCCAAGTGATTGCGCTTTGAACCACGTTGAATTCACGAGGAATGTGCATTCACGAGAGACGCTTACAATCCTTGTATCGTCTTCAGGACTGTGAGGAGGAAGAGAACCGCGACAGCAGTTTTCATGGCGAGCGAGTCTTCCGTGTACCAGGAATAGTAGTTGGATATCTGCTCCGCGTGTCATCGGGCTGCGAGATGCGAGAGGACTAAATTTCCCGTCAACACACCTGGGCAATGAGGATGCCCTCCAGTAGCATGACTACGCTCGACCCGATAAACTGAGGCATGGATCAGCCAAGAAGATAGGCCATAAGCGAAAGAAAATACCCATCCTCCCAAAACATAGTAGATTAATCCGAAAAGAGGGTCGTCGGGAGTTATCGCACCCAATACTTGAACGGCGGGCATCGTTGCTACAGCGTATGAGCGAAAAAGTGGGAAGGGCCGGAGACGATCGCACTTTCTTTCATCTTAAGTAGAGTGATCGGGGTAACACGCTGCATATAGGAGGCGGGTGGAGTCGCAATGTGAATCAGCGCTTCCATCAAACTTCTGGCGCATAGCTTAATGTGCCCCTGTTTTTCCTGATGTCGAGTTACCAAATCAAGTCTCGAATCAAAAGACAGGGCTCTAAGCGAGACTGGCAATAACTATCCGTGTGGACTAGAAGTCCTCGGTCTAGACTGAAAATCGAAACTGTCCTCCAGCCACAAGGTCGAAAATTTCAAATGCATGAGAGAAGTGAAATCATTTTTTTGCACCCGAGAGGGGACGATAGGTGACGATCCACGTGAGGTGGAAACCGACGTCAACCGAAGTTCGGAAAATTATTCAGTGGACAGGACTCACAGGAGCGACATTCATCCTGCAAGATCGGAGTGTTGAGGGTCGACGGGAGCAAAAGATGCAACAACATCATCCGCCTGGGTAGGTAAGTAAGTACTTAGAGAGCCTTTTGAAATCCGGAAATAAAGCGAACTTGGATTCGACAAGCTGACTGGACTGATTAATAAGTCAAACATGATAAGAGGATCGCAATAAATTCTGGACTCTGGAGACAAGCAAGTCTTGGCTACCAGCCCCTGTTCAAAGTCGAAAGGAGTCCGCCGCGATCAAGACATCTCGGTTGGCAGTAGTTGCGAGGACATCTTCAACACAATGCTCCTAGTCCCAGACTGGGCTCGATGTTGTCGTTCCCCGCCTTGATTCAATTCTTTTTTGCGGCTCGTGCCGAATCCACCGAATACCACGCATGTATACCAACTAGGTAATCAGATCGCGCCCCAAATTTTTGGCTGCAATGGTTCGACGATCGTACAACGATCAATTGATTGACATTGTGGCAATAGCGCCGGGCCGGATGCTGTGTTCTCTGTCCACGTCGACAAATGCCTCTGGACCTCGATATTGCGAAAGAGGTTGTGGACAACATCCTCGATTTCCTTCACGACGATCATTTGAGCCTGCTTTCGAGCAGCCTAGTTGCTCGGAAATGGGTGTCCACTCCTCGGTACCACCTTTTCAAGCGAATTACTATAAACCATTATTTTCCGGGGAGGGGCCATTCCTTCAAAGATAGCGCGCACAGTTTTCTAGATCTTTGCAAATCCCCTAACTGCACCATCCTTTCCTCCTTGCGGGGCGTGGTACTGAATGTCGATTCCGATTCAGCACCTACTCTGCTACAAGAACTCGTCGACGTCCTCGCTCGAGCGCCCGTGGCTAAATTGGTTTTCATAGATCATACTACATCATTCAGGCACCCCATCTCCTTGTCCTGGATGGCCCCACACTTCCCTGGTCTCCGCGAGTTCTCGTACAACTCGCTAGATCGCTTCGTGCTAGACATCTTCACGCTGGTGGCATCTTTCCCTCAGCTCCACACCTTGTCGCTGTATTCCAACACCAGAGATGCAGCGAAAAGCGCGATCACCCAGGCAAAACCGTATCCCACAGTCCCCCATACTGTCTTCGCCTTCCTACACACTCTGCGGCTACGGCTGTTTAGTCATCAATCCAACGAATTTATGGCATGGTTACAGACCTTTGGTGATCGCTTCCGGCTGGAGGTTTTGGATCTCGACATCTTCCACTCCTGTCATAACGGATGGGGGCCGATCACTGCTGTGAATACCTTCTTCGGCGCGAATGGGGCGCATCTACGAGCTGTCGGTCTCCGGATCCATTATGAAGACGATCGGGAAGTGGACGAAAATATTCTGCTTACCCAGGTCAGCGACGGTGATTGTACGTGGAATGCGTTATTGGACAACAATTTGATCTGATTTCCGCTCAGTGGATCTCAGCGGATTGACGAACTTGCGATCCCTCAGTCTCGGCAGCCATAATGTCGTGGCCATCTGCACTTCCCTCGCATCTCTGCCGAACAATTCGCAAGGGCTGGGGATGCTGCGAGTTTCCTTCCAGCCATGGATTCATTACGACGATTTCCCATGCACGTGCGATCCCCGTAGGCTCGTTGACGAATTCGTGGCCGTCATGCGAGGGGATCAGTTCGCGCACCTCACGGCGTTCACAATTCTGGTACCAGCCTTTTTCGGCGATATGGGAAGAGAAGCTCTGAGAGTGTACTTTCCACGGTGGAAGGACACGGATATTCTACACATCGGATTCATTGATCAAGTTCAGTTTTCCTCGCCGGACTCATGGGACGCTGGAGAAATATCGTTGGACGCGTTGGTAGAATAATGAAAAGTGCTTTGAATCCGAATCCAAATCAACCGCTTTATTATGCTTCTCCCCGGTCAATGTCCATCTCAGTCAACGAAAAATTCAGAACGAGATACATAATTCAGTTCTATCTGCGCGAAAATTCAAAACTACGCCTACTTCATGTCATATCGTTGAAGGAAAGCGACAGTCCGCTCATCCGCGAGAATCCCGAAGTGTCCAACGCCCTCAAGCACGTGTATTTCCACCTGTGTCGTGCACAAATGCGCGCCGAGATCTTCCCAGAATCCGCCTTCAGTGTCAGGCAGCATCGTCTTCATACCAGATTCTGCAATTAGCACGCTGAGGGGCGCTTTGACAGACGACACCCAGTGCATAAATTTGCCGCTGGGCTCCGAATAGAACGTGTCGACAAGGAACTGGAGGAGTGAAGCCGCCAGACGTCTGGTTATGGCAGCAGTCGACATATATGGCTCCTTCGCTTGAGGCGATCGTGCCCACGCCGCCTCCAGCTGTGTTATTTGCTCCGTACGATCGGCGTGGACGGGATCGCGGCGAAGGAGTTCGATCATGTAGGTCATGGCTTTGTCCGCCAACGCGGCCAATTTTTGCTCGCGTAGCAAGGGCGCTGTGGTTTCATGGGCCCAGACGAGGGGGAAGTGGTCGATGAATGTCAACTGCAAAACCGTTTGACCCTGATCCTCGAGTGATTTCGCCACTACAACGCTGACGACACTCGAGGCCGAGAAGGCAGCAAGGCGATACGGGCCATTGGGTTGTCTCTGGCGGATTTGTTCCACCCAAAATGCGGCGAGCATGGGAAGAGAGTCCATCGGCGCTTTGTCAGTGACCTGAATACCCCAGAGGGCGCCGGGAAAAATTGAACGAAGGGCCAAAAGAGGCGCAAGTTGTCCGTCCCCGCCGGGGAATAGGATAAGTGGCGTCCCACTACCCGGGCAGATTTCCACGATATTCTCCATGGCAGATCGGGAAAGGTCTACCGACATCTCCGTGACGGCGAGGTCTGTTCCAGCCAGCTGTGCGACGGAGTCAGCACCGGGGGCTGGACCTCGGGCCGCTAGACCAGTGCGTAATTCTGACCAGGATATTCCGGCTAGAAGTTGGATTTGGGAAACCTGTATGTGCGGCTGTAGAGCCGCAGAAAGCCGTGTTGCACTGAGGGAATCAAGGCCGTATGACAGAAGTGGTCGTTCGAAATCGAAATCTTCTTTTTGCACCTCCACGAATGATAACAATATCTGTAAAGTCTCTTCCTGCATATCGGTGGTGGTTCGTGTTTCCTCGACCGGTGCATGCGAGCGAGATGACAAGAGATGGTGAAAGCTGCGAGGCAACGGGTCCCGCGAGTGAAGTGCTGCCCAATCGAGATCAGGAATATAACGAGTAAAAGGGCGCGACCCATCCCTAAGACGTTGAAGACCGTCCTGAAGGCAGGCCCATAGATCTGGGAACTTCCTTAGGTCAAGTTGAAACAGCGTGCAGTACGACCTACGAGCGACAGGTATCATCAATTCAGGAGCAACACTGTTCTTTGAAGTCCGTTCCTTTCGAGGAATGAGAAAATGCATCGCGAAAATCGGAGGATCTCACCAAGTAGCCGGCGTCCAGTATGCCGGGAACCACGAGCGAGAATGTGTTATCGTAACGCGCGAGGGTGCCTTCTAGAGCCGTACATGCACTACCAGTCGAAAGTTGATGACTCTGATTTTATTTTCCAGTCAAAGTACATACCTTCCGTAATTGCTTTGTCCAGCGAGCCCCAGCAGTCCAGTGAATGACGAGAAGGCAACGTAGAAATCAAGTGAGGTTATATCGACTTCATTGGCGAATACTTCGAACACTTTGACCTTCGAGTCGTACGCAGCACAGAAATCGTCATGTGTTTGCTTCGAGAAAAGCCCGTCCGAGAGCACCAAAGTTAGCTGGAAGCAACCCGCAATGGGGAAACGAAGGCTATTGAGCAATAATGATGTCGCACACGCATTTGTTGCGTCGCATGTCTGGAGAATCAACTCTAGGTCTCTGCAGCTTTGAAGGTACGCAAGCTTGCACAGCGTTTCGTCATCTGTCTGGGGATCTAGGGATGCAATGCCTCTTCGAGACGTGAGAACGATATGCCTGGCGCCCCTCTGGAGGGAAATTTAAGCACAGAACTCCAGGGAGGCTCGTTGGACGAACCTCATACATCCAAACTGCAAGATCAACTCCGAGACCGCCAATCCCGCCGAGGAGAATGTAGCTCTTGTCGTGGAGGAACAATGGGGGTTGTAAATGACCGGTGGGTGCTTCCAAGGTGTCCATGGCTACTGAAGCCACGCGAGACAAGCAAGAATTCAAAGCATAGGCGATCTCCCAAGTACCATCCCGGAGATTATCCCGAATGATCGAATCCCAGAGAAGCAAGCGCCCCGGGCGCGAGACCAAATTTCGCATGCCGGGGTATCTAGTACTTGTCAAGGAGTCACTGATCACGACATCGACATGGCGCAATGGAATCCCGTCTCTGAAATCGCCGTCCACCAATGCGACCGACTCGAAACCTCCAAGATATTGAGAGAGGATCTGAGACATCGGCTCGTCCACAGTGGCAATGAGAACTTTGATGCGCGAACCGGGAGGGCCGATTCTTTTCGGGAGGCGGTCAAATACTAGTATGGGCGCAACCAAATTTATTAGGCCTCGAGGATCCGGGAGATGGTTGTTGTCGTGGACCCGTTCTGTGCAGAATGGAACGAGGCTTCCAATGTGTGCGACGAGGACGGGCCCATCGACGTGGTCAGCGATGCCCACCACGATGCTTCCTGGGGAAGGCGCTTCCAGATGGGTCATAACAACCCGGCCTACGAAACCCTGGCCGGGAGGGCTTGGCGTGCCCACAGCGATGATTTCGACGAGTAAGTGATCTACATCGTCCAAAGCGATCGAATAATCCTGCGGGATGGTGTCCAGTGCTGGCAAGAGGGCGACTCTCGAAACACAAGGTCCATCGTGCCGAAAGACGACAACCTGCTCCCCGTTCTGATAGAGATCGCGATGACTTGAGAGGAAGTGCCTGGCATCAGAAAGGTGGGTCGTCGACTCGAAAATAGCCAGGTTGATATTCCAGAACGGAAACTCGCGTCGAAGCGTTGCGCACAGCCCCATGGCAGAGTCCCCGTCTCGTCCCTCCAATGCGACCACATAAAGGTCAAGAGAGTCCATCGCTCTCATGGTGCTAATCCGAGAGCGAAGTTCCATCTCTGTTCCAAACGAGTAGTGCAGAACGCAGTGAGAGTCGATTTCCACGGAGTTCGAGATGGATGGTTCGTCGGAAGTGGTGGTTTTCTGTGCGGTGAAGAAGAAATTGTGACCCCCATCACCAATCGCATGGTTGTTGGTGAACCCCACATCTTTCAGCATTTCCAGCCATAAGGCCGAAGGCATGGTGCAGTGCGTACGTTCATCTGCGAATTCGAACCACTCGGAGAAGGAGCCAAAAACGCAGTCGAACCAGACGCTTCCGACTTTGTCCTCCCACGAAGTTCCGTCAAAATCGATGACGACAAGAGACCCCCCGGGAACCAGGAGCCTCTGAAGGGATTTAAGACAAGATCGAATGTCGGGGACTACGTGGAGGACGTGAAGAGCGACGATCACATCGTACGACTCCGGATCAAAGCCTTGGCCAAGTGCGTCTCGGGAAACGTCGTAGATTTTGGGAGTCATCTTGTTGTATGGGATATTGCGGGCGAGTTCAGCAGCCAAGCCCTACAATATTCCGAGCCTCAGTGAAGATCTGAGAGTGGGGACCAAGAATAATTACATATGACGCATCACTGACGGTATATTCAGCGAGAAGATCTGTTTTCCGCTGCAATTCTTCGATGAGATAGCGAGTTAACAAACCCGTTCCTATGGTGGAAGTGAGCGGCCATTGTCGGCGGAAGGACTGGACTCAAACCTGCTCCAACTTCGAGTATACTAATTGCACGTTTCCCGCTTTGTTGAAGTGAATCCAGGAGAGAAGAAAACTGTTTCGCGACCTCTGGATAGACCATGCTCGTCTGGCTATCGCGACTATAGAAGCGAGTCATCAGGTCGTCGGAGTACAGTGTTTCCACGGCTTTCTGGAGAGAAATGTCAGAATGTTTATAAACGGAGGTGGTCGGTACAGACCGACGATGAGTGGAAGACGGTTTCGTGGATATCCGCAATTCGGGCGGTGACCTCAAAGTGTGCCGGATACTTGGCGTACATCTCTTCACTGTCGCACAAGACTTCATCCGTTTTTCTGCTGCGTAAAGCACGTTTCGCGAACTCGAAGTAGCGTTGTCGGGAAAGCTGTCAGTTTGATTCAGTGCAGGGAATGGCGCCGCAACGAAATAGCGCACAGTATCTCCGACCACGATGTCTTGCATCAGGGACTTGGAAATCATCCTGAGCGCCAGGGAATCCAAAATCTGGAATAACGTTTCCTCATCGGAATTATGATCTATGCGTGAATATTCGGCTTGCGAACTCGACGCAGGAGCGGAGACCGCAACCGGCTGAAAGATGAGATCTAGACTACGACTGATAGCTGGAGGCTCAACGGCCACTCTTCGCACAAGCAGATCCCTGAATTCGCAAATTACCGCTCCCGAACTCTGCGTAATGACGATGTTGTACAATTTAGCGCCTGCGAAATGGTCAACGTTGAGCACTTGAGAGTTATTCGGAGCAAACCTGGGTACCAAGCACGACGTTTTATGTACGAAAACCAATTTCCCGCGACAGGTTTCGGGTTGTAGTACGCAAAATGGCCCAGCTTGGACGGTAAATACATAACCGGATTGCCATGATGCTTTGATAGGGCCGGGTGGAGCAGAATATGAAGACAGGCGTCCAGGGTTGCAGGATGTAACACATATTGGTCCGACCTAGATTGTATGGAGATGAGAAAATATTGCAGGACAGATCGACGTATGTCTCACGACTCGTCCAGCGAGGGACTCTGAATCTCGGCAATGACCTCAAGTGGAGACCCGTGGCATCGGGCCACTTTTTGATATACCGGTCCGAAATTTGCGACGCACGCGAGGGAACGATAGAAACCTTCTGAGTGTTAGTGATGTGAGCGGACGGTAGGGAATTCCCACCTTCCATTTCCAATTTTGGGAGTCGATCCCAGATTGCTTGTAGGTGAACGGGTTCTGGGGATACGCCGGGACGGGACGTGTCCAGCAGTCCATGGGCATGTTCTCGAGCCGTGGAGGACTGGGAGAAAAAAATAATGAGAGAAAGTTCACAGATAGGATTTGGTTATACCGATATCGTTGGATCAATGGATTTGAGAGACCAACTGCATTCCGAGCGTTCCAGAATCATGTACGCGGAATTCCTTGCCGACAACGAGAAAAATGACCTGAACTCCACGTCCCACAGAGCATGCACGCCATTTTCTAAGAGCTAGCGAAAGGTTATCAACGCACAGCGCATCATAAACTTATATGCATACGATCTCAATGAACCCGGTAGCTGGCAGAATCGGTTCTCCTACAGCGCTGTGAATTAAGAATCCTGATTGGCAGGAGAAAGGCTGACGAACCGTTGATAACATGTTGGGCCAAGAGCGGATGTGTAAGTTCGGTCATCGGCGCATTGAGAGCAAGTGGTCCGTTGACATGCGTGCTGCGCGGAGCATCTGAAAAATGGGTTTTCGGCTGAGGAATCGGCCGCGATATCAACGGGTGGTCAATGAAAGACGGTTTATACTCGGAAACGCCATAGAGTGCGCTGAGATCACAGGCATTGTATCCAAGAAGTGTAATCTGAGCCAAGGTCTCCGTGAACACTGTCTGTTCATGAACGTCCGTCCCCGTCGACCGACGACGCATGGGGCATAAGACTGACTTTTGAGGGACGTCGTGTTGAGAAATCGTGAAGGAGAGCACCGGGTGACAGGATATTTCAAGGAATGCAGGCTGAGAGGCGTCGGATCGGGATTTGAGAAGGCTGAAGATCGCAGGACTGAATGCAACGGGGTTTCGACAGTTGGCCCAGAAATACGACGGAGTAAACTCGTCCACAAGGACTTGTCCGATGCACGTAGAAAACACCGGAATACGAGGGATGTGAGGGCCAGGATGGCGAGCAAAGATCTCGGCCATTCGCGCCATATAATCATCTTGGATCTGGTCCATGAACGTCGAGTGTCCGGGAACCATGGTTCTGATCCGTTGCGCAAATATCCCTTGCGACCGGGCGAGGGTGATCGCAGCTTCAAGAAGCTCTCCGGACCCGGAAAGTGCGACCGAATCTGGGGAGTTGTAGCAGGATATTTCTAGTTGATTATTTGTGGATGAAATCTGGGCAATGATCTTGACTGCTACGTCAGCGCTGCAAGCCAAGGAGGCCATCCCGAGATCGGGGCTTTCCGTAACTGTCATAGCTTGGCCACGAGCTATTGCGATCTCGAGTGCCATGGCCTTAGACCCAGCGCCAGATGCGTAGATGATGGCCGTCTCTCCGGCCGAATGGCCCACTAAGAAAGTGGGCGAAATGCCAACAGACAGCAGGAGATCGAATAACGCTATTTGAACCATGGCAATGGCGGCGACCGTGATGGTTACCGGCCACCCAGTGGGAGCAAGAGGCAGAGACGGAGTTGACGCAAGAGGGATAAAGAGTCCGGTCGTTTCGAGCAGAGATTCACCCATTACTCGACGATAGACACCATCCAGTTCGAGGATGGTGGATCTGAAGACAGGAAAAGTGGCGAATAATCCGCGACCCATATCCAAATTTTGAGGCCCCTGACCGCTAAATACGAATGCGAGCGGAGGAGCGGACGGCGGAACGAGTGTTGCTGGCATGATTTCAGTGCCAGGAGAAATGGGCAGGGTGAAGTAAGTTCTCCAGGGAAGCTGTCGAGCCCGACGAGCCAGAGTAACTGCACAAGCACGCATGATCTCGACGCTAGAGAGATTCGCGTCGCAGATGGATTGGCAAATATGGGCAACGGCTTTGGGTGACATGCCACCGACCACGAATGTCGGTGTTATGTCGCCAAAATTTACGACAGCAGAGACAAACTTGGTGGGCGGGGCCTCTAAAACAACATGGCCTGTGGATCCACCGATACCTGCTCCGGAAAGTGAGATGACGGATCGTCCAGAGTCGGAGCGACACTCCAGCGCCTTCAATTCCGTCGGCACGCGAAGTCGATGTTTGTCCCAATTAATTGCGCATGAGGGGTTGGAAAGATTCACGGTTGGGGGGTATGAGCCCTTTCTCGAACATGAGACAAGCCTTCAGCAGCGACACAAGGAAAGCGGCCGCTTCCAAGTGGCTGCAATATAAGTCAGCTACGGCTGCAGGTCGAGGCGGAGTACGGGACGCACCCGACATTGCCCTTGACTGTTCCGACATCAAGGAAGTCCTCGCGAGCAAATATCTCGCCAGCAGCGTTCCCTTCGATGGGATCGCCGACGGAAGTGCCTGCGGTTGCTGTTGAGCCACGTGATGTGTGGGAAGAAACACGCGCACCAGTGATGTGTAACTCGGCAAAATCCGCGTCGATTGGTTTTTTGCCCGCGCGCGCATAAGCTGACCGAATGCATTCTTTCTGAGCTATCGCGTTTGGAACATTGAGAGGCATTCCGGAACCAGTAGAATTGATCGCAGATCCCAACACCTGTTCGACGGTGATGTGGAATTTGAATCAGAGGTTGAGAATCGTGATTTGACTTACGACTGCATAGACGTGATCATTGTCCCGAAGAGCGTCTTCTAGCGGCTTCAAAACGACCACTACAGCTCCTTCTCCCCTTCCAAACCTACAGCCTATTTTTCAGGTTTCAATTATCGCAAAAATGTCGAAGCGCACCCATCAGCGCCGGCGTCGAAGGGTTTGGTGATGCCATCTGAGCTAAGAACACCGCTTAGACCGTAATTTTTCCACTCGGCCAGTCTGAACGAAATATTTATTGATATTCGCACAAAGTACACGGGACTCACTCTCGATTGATCTGAGCCCCTCCTACCAACGCTGCGGCACAGTCCCCCGCTTCTATAGCGCGTATTGCTAGGTGAAGGCCGGTCAAAGAAGAGCTGCAAGCCGTGTCAAGCTGAAGCGAGGGGCCGGTGATGTCGAGCATGTATGAGATCCGATTGGCCAATGCGCTGGGGATTGAGGCAAAACTGCCACCTGTGTCCACAGCGCCCTAAATTCGAAGTGATTGGGAGGGTGAAATTGACGTTCTCAGGTTGGGCTCACCGAAACCTCGAAAGTGACTGCGCCACTCATGAAGCACCCTATTTGCTTCCCACGATAATCGATACCGGAATCCGCGAGAGCCTCAAACGACAGTTCAAGCAGACGCCGCGCCGTAAAAGGCATGACCCGTGCGTCTTTTGGGCTGATTCCAAAAGTGACTGCGTCTAATTTGTCGTAGTTTTTCAAAAAAAGCACCCTTCGCAGGTAAATTCGATGTGTCGTGAAATCTACCAAATCTTCCAAGCTCTCAGTTGGAAATAGACGTCAATGGAAGCGTATGCGTACTCGCTAGAATTGAAATGTTCAGGAGTCACTGCCTGGTAGCCCTGTCCCTTTGCAGCGAGGAACTCCCAAAAGTCTTTGTAGTTCAGGTCATCGGGAGACAAGTCTCCCGACGGCAGCTGGGCCGCTACGCCCACCTGTAATGTGCCTCAGCCAATCATCCTCTGCGGACGAATGAACGACGCCGCTTACGATTGCAATTGGGGTTTGGTGAGACTTGACGGAGAGCATTACTATTGACGGAGAAAGAACTGGTCGATTATCGGATTCTGTATGTTGGTAGTTCTATTATATGTCCGGTACATGGTGTAAGTAGTTTGACAGAAAAGATCGGGAGCCCAACTTGAAGTTCATCGAAGTGTTCGTCGACTTCGGAGAACCAATGTGGAGGTTTGCTCCCACCAGATCGCTCTATTATCTCGCCTCAATAGAGTTTGCGCCAGAATTCTTCTGGCCATACGGAAGTTTGCTATTCCATCAAAACGGAATCTTCCTGTTGGTCTTCCTTTGGGTGTCGTTACCGCGGGTTCCTGTGCATTTCTCGTCAAATTTCAAATCCATGAGCGGTTGGATGATGTTCGCAATGATTATCCTTCTAGATTCCGAGACAGTACTTTCCTTGGCACGTTGGACCACTCTGGAGGACGGATGAGCTGCGGAAACCCTTGATGGATTTATATCCATTAGCACTCGGTCTAGATCGCGCGTTGTCAAGAGCACTTCAGCCGTTTAATGTCTGATTCGCAGCGGTTCTGTCATTCTTTCTGATTGATCTTACATGATATCTCAACAGCCGTTGTTCAACAGTTCAATATCTACGGTGCTTCCGTTTTATGTTCGTGCAGTCCCGAGGCGCATGACTTTGATTGCCGGCGTGGCGTTGATTTCGGGCGTGGCGTTGATTCACCGTGAATAATACTTGCAAACCCACACTGCGTTCATTCCGAATGTGAACAATCCCGACTCTGTCTCAGTCAACCTGCATCACGGAGAAGCCAGGTTGTTCATATTTCGAAACGGCGAGAATTTCTTCGTTCTTTGGAAAAGTCTGAAGAAGACGAGACATGGCTTCTCGGCGGCCTCCACCACGTCCCTTGAAAGAACATCGAGCATCCGAGAGTCAAGTATTTAGAGTGTGTATGCGATATCTTTGCGTCAAAAGAATTTGATGGCACGCATAGTGCACTGAAGTTCGTTCCAGAATCTGCTTCTTTCGAAGATCCGAATTCGAGCCACCTGATTCATTTTCGGCTGCCGACCGGAAGCCATCCGGTGACGGTTTCCCGGTGATATCAAATACTGAAGTTGGACCTCCAGAGCCCAGAACTTCTTTGTTATAGAAGTATCCGCCACGTGCACCCGCGACGACGAGACTCCACGCGTCCACGTCGTGTGGTGCCCGAACCCCGGGAAGGTGTGCAAATCAAGTTCATTATTTCTTCTTGAGGCATTCTCGGCGAGCATCATGGACTTTTCGGGAGAGGAAAACTCGCCATCTTTACGGCAGAACCGGAGCCGAAGTCGTCGAAATTCTTCTCGGGCTTTGTACCCTTCCCTCGAGAAAGGGTCGGGGCTCGGCGGTTCGGGCTACAAAATATGTTTGGGACTACGTGGATGTGAATGGTAAGATGTGCGTCGGGTGGTACAAGACTCGACATCACCAAGTCAATCAGTGATAGTGTTGAACGCCGTTGATCAACATACCGTAACTCAACTTATGGCTGTATTTTTCGTAAGGCACTCTAGGTTCTGGGGCTTTACGAAAAGGCCAGTTTAGCAGGCAGTGCCACACGCCAAACGCTCCTTACCACTTGAACAAAACATCAAGTATGGTACAAGTAACAACGGAACGCGAGAAGTCCCGAAGCTATATTGTTTACATTGTTGAGGTGAACGAGAAAGTGAGTGAACGTAATTTTCAGGCGATGTCGTTGGACAGTCCGTATGTAAAGGTCACTTTCACCGAGTATCGGTGCAGCCCTTGCCGTATTCGGCCATCATGCGAATCCGGTGATATCCGGTTCCGCCGCTCGGCAAATATTTGGAAGGGCCAACACCGCATTTGTTCTGGACACCGGGGTATATTTGTTCTGGCAGGCTAGGCAGACGATACAGAAGGAATTTCAAAGACACACTAACTATGCCACACGCCTAACACACAATTTTGCACCTTTTTCGCCGTTCACATCAATCGGTAGCAGTGTCGTCGCGAGCCGCGAGCGGATAGGACCCTGCTCCTTCTCGGGTACCGAAAATGCGAACTTGGTAATCAGCTCGCATAAGACTGTCTGCATCTCCAGAATGCTGCAATCATTGTGGTCCGCCATTGAGCCTCGCATCATGGAGAGGAGATGAACTTACGCAAATCGCCACCTACAAGCGGATCACCTGTTAGTCGCCAAGTTTGTTTAAGTTCGAGCGAGCTCACCCTAGACATGTGTGTGGGCCGTTGAAGAAACTGAGCCTGCGATCACAAAGAGGAACATCTCAGAAGGCACAAAAAATGTACAATTCCGAATGCACGTACAAGTTCGCATATGGCCCAAGGGTTGTGCCTTGGCGGACCCGTCCATCCAGCCACCGCTCTGGATCAAAGTCCTCGCTATTCGCACCCCAGCGAGAGTCGTGTCTAGACACATCTGTTCTTCAACAACTCTCGCGAATCCGGCTAGAACGCACCTCTGGTACGCAGCAATGCCAAGCACAACAACCTGCCCTTTGCTTACCGGAATTGCGTCTATTTTCTTCCCGGAACTGGTGGTTATTGCCTGTGTAAGCGGTATCACAGAGTCTTGTAACGCAACACGCTCAGAGAGAGCCGTGGCAGGATAAAACCGCAAGGTCTCCTAAACAAACAAATTAATTCCATGGACAACGACAGAGCACTGGTCCCGACCTTGATGAACGCATTAAGAAGAGGCATGTTGTCATACGCCACAGCGCCCCCAGACCCGGCGATAGTGGCGCCGATCTCATCGCGCAGTTTGTTTTGGAGGTCTGGGTGCCGCGCAAGCTCCAGAAGGCCAAAAGCGAGTGAGTTTGCCTGAAAAGAGTCAGGTCAGAAATAACTTGAGGGATTGATTGAGACACTAGCGCACCGTCGTGTCCTGTCCAGCGAGAAGAATGAGACTGGTCTGCGCGACCAGGTCTTTTTGGAAGTAGGCTCTTCTTCGTGCCATCTTTTTCATCCGAGTGCACTGTGGGCCGGTAACGGGCATCAGAGATGCAATGTAGGGATAAAAACGGCACGCACGCAACAAGCTATAAATATCCGCATCATAGCTTGCTTCTGGGGCCTGCAACTTCTCCCGAACGATACGCCAGCCTTCGCGCCGGCACAAGAACTTTGATGTTCGCAGTGCACGGAAAGCAGACGTCGGAAGGTGGATCAGGGTTCGTAGGAGCGGCTTAGGAATGTGCACCGCTATGGCGTCGAAGATGATCTGTCCTACTTTGCGCGTTGAGGCGATGTCCCTGTAAAAACGACAGCGATGAATGCATGGACTGGATAGCGATCTTGGGCGCGCACAGCAACCGAGTGTTGACCGACACGAATTCTGGCCCAAGATCTTCGAGGGGGCAACCCAGCGCAACTAAACAAAGATCAGAAGATTAATTTTAAAAAAATCCATGGCGAATGAATGCACCGTCCGTAATTGCTCTCAAAGCGCCAGTAGATAACATGGGGGGGAAACGTCCACTTCCATTGACTTCTCGACGGTGGCGTCGAGCTGGTCAGAAATCTAGGAGAGGGTAAATTTGATCACTCTTGACGTAGTCTAGTAGCACTCGCCCATTGGGCAATATTTTCGAAGACAGGTTGGTACTTGCGCACGGCGGAAGCAGTAAATCCGACGTTGAGCGCCGTACGAAGACGTCGATGCTCCTCTCCTTGGCAACATCCATGTGAGCTTCACTTGAACCGCACTACCGCACCCACCTCCGATAGTGACGACCGCGTTGTGATCGTACAGCCAGCTGCGCATCACAGCCAGTACCGGACCTAACTGGAAGCTCGAGCTGTTGGTAATATATTGCAATGCAATTGGATCAGAGACGACCAGGCGGTCTTGCTGACATTTTTCTCAGGGTCTACTTTCGATATGTAAAAGGGAAAACAGGCTTACACCAAAACATCCTTTGACGCGGTACACCGGCCCAAAGAACTTGGTCCACGCGAATTCATTCTGGCCGTAGGATGGCGGCAAGAGAAGGTCTGCTAGATTGCCTATCGAGATGTGCACCAGGTAAATACGGGGATGGAACGGCGCAGATGTATGTAAGTACGCACCAAATGCCCACGATTTGGACTCTGGACCAGGAATGTCACGGATGTTCGTCCTCTGTCGACGGATGAGTGCGCGCACCGACAAGAGGACGAAGACAGTGGCCGCAACGGTGAGGGAGGTCTTGGCGTCCATGGCCGTGGGTGACAAGGCGGGAAGGTGGGGTTATTGAAGTGTGCCGAATGCCGTAACTCCGTGGGCTATCTGTCAATCCATTATGTCCATTGTCGGCTCTCGCCGTGGCCAACTCCGACGGCACGGAGGGCCTGGGATTCGCACCGTGCCGTAACAACTCCTGCGCGCGCACATGGCTGTCGATGTCTACCGACCATGTTTGGATGTACCAGCTCATCGGCAAGCGGTCCGGCCTGCGGCCCACCTGGAGCCGACAGAGTCAATTAACAACCTGCGGACCTGAGAAACAACATATCAGGACGTCATTTCGCTGAATCCGCGAATTAACAAGCTGCATCGCTTGAATAGACAGCGACTGGGAATGCCTCATTTCCATTATTTCATATTTGTTACTACATGCGGCCTATCGGCTATGGTAGGGAGTGCCTCGGATGTCCATCTTTTCCGTTTGTTATAGCAGCCCGCAAGCTACCAACAAGGTTGGGTGTGGTGTTAACTCTATTTTTGCAGCCGACGATAGCGTGAGGGTGGAGCCAAGAGCTCTGCCATCAGTGGTCACTTCTACCACTGAATTCAAGAAGCCAGTGCGCGATCAAAGTTGTGGTAGCAACGCCGTCCACGAATGATGAATAAAGGGAAAAAGAACTATGCTTCGGCTCCCATTTGCAAAAGTTACAGCCAATTCCGAATCAATTCGTCAGTGAATGGATCCAGCCCTCTCCCACCATCGCCTTTCCCTGACAACGCCGACGCACCCGTACTTTTGATGCCTGTGTGAGAAAGGCTGGGCGACTTGAGTTTAAAAAAGTCGCAGATCGTTGGTATTAATTAATGTCAACGTAGATTTTGAAGTATGAAGAACGAATATATGCGAAATAGTGCATTTCCCAATGCATTCCTGATTTTCACCCGTGTCCGCGGCGAACGCGAATGCCGTCATCGATGGCGATCTGGCCGCGGATGGAGTGCGAGGACCGATACCCATCGGAACGTAACGAATCATGAGTGGAGTAGCCTGACATCGTAACCTTTGCTCCGTCGCTTCGGGGTGGCGTTTCTTTGCCACAACTTCCCCATATTTCCCGCACTTTCGATATTTTCAAGTTTTCCGTATCTTCGTTCTCAAGTCTTGGTTACTTGGTGGTCGATAGATAGTCTTGGTTCGTTGCGAGTACTGCAGACTGTCCGTTCGTTCTCCAGCGTAGCATACGCAGGCATCTCTGGGCGACCTCGTTTGTAGATATATAAATTGTATCCGTCAAACTTAATTGAAGATCTGAGCTGATTTTTCTCAGGGGCTCTGAAAATATCACGCCAATAGGGAAAGGTCATACGGGAGCACATCAATGTCATTTGATCTCGCCAAATTTACTACTTGCTCCAAATAACTTGTACCGTGGCAGAAAAACCGGCACGAAGACAAAAACAACTTTGTTCTCTTCCCGCCGTCAGCGATGCACGATCTGACCATCGACAGAGCCTCAGTGCGTTTTTTTATCTGCCTGTAATGGCTCGCGTGCTGGCTAAGAGCTTTTCTTCCTGCCATAGCTCATTGCTCTCATCATCGAGACGCTCAATATTGGTATGGTTCTTCTTTTGCTCGTGCGACATGCAGTTCTCCTGACAAACTGATAGGCATATCGACCACACTGTCTGCAGCCACTGCGCAGCTCATTCTCAAGAAGTCGGCTAGTAACTTGACACGCCACTTGCTCGTAACCCTCGGACTCATTTGGGTACTCTGCATTGCGGTATGTGTACCTTGACGTCCTATCTCGACCAAAACTGAAACAATGCTCAGCATTGGATCATCGACATCGTCCGCGCTTCCCAAGCGTTCATAGATACACCTGGGAAAGCCATCGAGTACTACAGTCTCGTATCGAACAGCCTAGAAGCGGCGAAGGATGGTGTCTATATTACGGTCACGCTGGTCGCTGATCACTTCATGGTAAGTTCAACCTCAGGATGTCTCTCTCACTGGATATGAATATTCCGTGTCTTAGATCTATCGACTCTACGTCGTATGGAACCGAAATTGGGTGATTGTGATTGTTCCGATGCTCGTATGGATTGGGGCTGCAAGTACGTAGCTCCCTTCCCAGCCTCGTCACGTCGACTGAACTTTTTCAGTTAGCGGGTACACTGTCACGCATCTGCTATTGCTCGCCGGCGACGGGAATCTGTTCATTTCGTCCCTCGCGCCATGGGCCCTGACATTCTTCGCCATGTCGTTGAGCTTGAACGTCATTTGCACTTGTGCGCCAAAACTCATCTCTCCCTTGAAGCTTCTGATAATACTTCCTCTGTGCATAGTTTTGATAGCAGGCCGAATCATCTGGACAAATAGTAGAGTGCGCACCGTGCGTTCTGGCCAAAATTATGTGCACACTGCTTTGGTATAACCTCCTTCACCTCGTATTTTATGGGGCTGACTGGCGGGGCTCAGATGATTCTTATCGAATCGGCGGCCTTGTACTCACTCTCCTTAACCGTACTTCTGGTCCTATACGATCTAGGCCTGAATTCTCAATACATTTTGCTTGACTGGGTATGTGGTTTCCCAGACTTTATACCAGAACGTTGATCGATTCCTTCCTGGATATAGACGACATCTCTGATCGTGCGTTTACCTGAACATTCTCCACGCATCGCCTTATCATCTCTTTGCAGGGGATTGCATTCAGCCTGATTATATATCGATTGGCTATGTCAACTGCCAACTCCACTCCTTCCGTGAGCGTTCGCTCGCGACCAGATGCGGGGTACCCGCTCACGAGGGTCAATGTCACCCATATTGTCGAAGTCGACAACGGCTTCGACCAAGAGAGTTCAACTGATAAGGGTGGAAGTAGGAAGCTTTCAAGTGTATGATCAAATCGGTGCATGAGCCATGGCTCGCGTTCCAAATGTAGCTCATTCATGATGTTTGCTCTCCAATTGATAGATTGGTGTGAAACAAAAGTTGTCCGCCGCACAACCGCCCCGTGCGTGCGGGAATGGTACTTAGGGCGTAGCTAGTGTGGATAGGAGCATGTAAATGACGTTCGTTAATCCCGTGGACTTTTGTACAAGGCGTCGTAAACCCGGTTTATTAGGGGTTCTTGGTGAGCACACATGCCGATAGATGCGGGTCGATGCCAACTGTCCATCGCTGATAGTCAGGGGTACACTGTGAGATGGAATGGGCCCATCGGATTGTTATTTTCCACTTCGCAGGAGTTACAAAATACGACGACGACTGATAAAAGCAACAGAAACATCAAGTGTTGAACTAATCTGTGGCTGTGCTCGGGCTTCTCGGTGAAGTTGAATATCGCCTCGTGTTACGAGTCTTGCACCATGTGATTCTTCGACTTTGTGGTGAAAGAGTAAGTGGTTGGACCTGGATTTATATATTTTCCCATGGAATTGAGACATGCAACAGCTAATTTCTTCAACTCTTCATCGTTGCTCTAGAAGCCACTTAAAATTTGTAAGTGCGTTGATGACCTTCGCACCGAAATGGATAGATACTCACGCGGAGGAACTAATGAGGTGAGGGATCGACTAGGTCATGAGTTACTGACACGAAGTTGCATGCATTTCCTCCGAATCTCAAATAACGGGTCCTTATTCCGCCTATTCTCCCCAGAGATTCGCTGAACAATCCGCGACATATCGAAGTGAAGAGTTGAAACAAACCGACAAATCCGGTTTTGATCTTACTCTACATCGGTTACTCGGGCGCCACCGTCAACCCAGCCGAGCCAAACGAATGAAGTCCACACTTATAAAATAAAGAGCCAAGCAAAAAGAAGTTACTGTCTCCATATTGAGTCGAGTATTTTGTCGAAAATGGGAAGAGAGGAAATTACCGTGCACATCCGTTTATAATGGTAATACAAGTGCACACGCTTCGAGAATCGTGAAGTTACGCCCACTGAACTTGCGCCATTCATTTACGGCTATTTCTCGAGTACCAGGACGTTGTGCCCGTGTTTCTTCAGCAAAATCAGAATTACTCGTGGCGGCCGTTCAGCTGTTCGAGAGAACATAGGAGAGGCAAATGGTACTATACGCGCTTGGAAAGCGAATATTTAGGAACTCATCTTCCGATGGGATATTCAGCACAGAGATCAAAGCTCCATCGCAAGCATATGATCGCTCAATTCATATTGGGGTAGGAGGCTGCGGGTATTTTGCGAGTGGCTTCATTTTGAACAAAGCCAAGTGGATAGCAGGAGGCAAAACACGGTCGACCGCGGCACGAAATACTCCGAAATCATTCTAGAAAATGACTGGCATTTGAAAAACGATAGACACCCTGTCGTTTTCACGAAAAGTTCGGCTAAGTTCGCGTCATATACGGCGCAGATACGCCGTCGCTTGAGGATGACAGGAAATGGCTGCAGCGCATGATAGCAACGCTCAAAAGCTCCACAACGACTAAATCGAGAGTTGGCCGAGCTTAGCCGAACTTTTCGTGAAAATGCGAGGATGTCTATCGTTTTTCACTTAGTTGCCATTCACACTCGCATGCGGAAGATCCGTCGAAAGCGAAATATCCGAAACAAGCTCGTCCCTGACCTCGTTTTTTAACGCAACTCGTGGAACGGTGTGGGTCCAAGGTGGGAAACTATAGCGATTCTGAAACTGGCGATTCTGAAACTGTGGCAACCGGATTCCGCGCAAAGAAGGCGAAAGGGGATAAAAGCAAGCCTCAAATGAGTTATGCCGACGGAACGTCGCTTCCTTGGACCACGGCTGAGGCGCGAGACAAGAGAATCAGATCAGTCACGTACCGTGACTGTGGCGAATTTCGTGCGCACCAAGTAACTTAGTAAGGACCCGGGATAATAGGTGCGAAGGCCTGTCCGGAATCCTGACAAACTGGGGTTTGGGAGTGGCATGCCTGTATGAAATTCCTGACAAAACTCCTGGCGGAGCGGGAATAGATCCAAATAAGGCAAAAAATGATGCCTGATACGAAAATCCTGACATTTTCGGCCGATTTTGGTGTCTAGGCCTATACTTTTCCTGGCATTTTTCGGCCGGATCTGTCCTAACATTTGGGGTCCGGAGAAATCTCAGGCCCTCTCACCTATTATCCAGGGTCCTACCAAGTATGGACTATCCTGCTTCGTAATTGAGTGACATGGGGCAGGAGATAAGCGAGCTCTCGACACTTGGCCCCGCCTGCCACTCCGCATATGATGGGGGCGGCCGAAGGGAAGCAGCCAAAAGCAAGGCTTCAGATAGCTGGGCAAAGAAGATGAGCACGCATGGGCACGCCGACAGCTCGTCCTCCGATGATTCACGATCCATTCAGATGTATCGAGTTCCCTGTCGCCGGTCGGCGAGGTCGAGGTACTATCGCGACTTCGGCGCAGACAGGTGAACGGGCTGGAAGCTCTCGGGAAGCGAGATGGCGTCCCCGGGAAAATGAGCAGAGCTGTTAATCACACCGGTGGCCTGAGAGCGCGCGGTGGTCAAAAGTCTGAGAAAAGGACAGAGGCGATATGCAGCCACAGCCGTGATAGTGTGACAGAAGTGTCACGAGATGTGAAGATCTGCAGACATTGCCGGCTCCCACGGTCCCAAAATTCAGCGGCAGCTTATCTGTCTGTCGTACCACAAATTCAGGCCCGATAGTAATGACAGTGGGGTGAAATGCGGAAAATAAATCGCAATAAAATTGCCGCAACTTGCCGATCATCTGCCTTACCTCAGTTTGATGTCCCGATATCACTATATCTCTCTTCCAGCAGTTTCAATCGAGCAAGTTTTCCCCTGCAAATTTTGGGGTTTGAGGAATGATTTATTTCAAAATTTTCTACGCCCTCATAATTGGTATCGGCCCAGAGGTTACTGAGAAAACTTGGAGAAAACAGAAAAAAATCGTGTGGATTTCTGATACCACTCCGCAGGTTCCCGGCGGAGTTTTGCTCAGACCAAACGGCAATCTTTCTTGGTTCGGAAGTCTTCCATCAACTCACTTCTTTTAAAGATTCCTCGTAGTTCTTCGCTCGCTGATATGGTTAGCAGAGAAGCAAAATTGGCCTGCCGGCGGCATCTAGATTCTCGTCAACTTCACATCATTTTGCATTATTCTACTCAACTTCTGCATGATGATGTGGCCAATCCTAGTTTTACCTCTCCCCAACACATCGCATTCACACTTTGTAGGCCAATAATGTGATAATATTTCTAGAACTCTTCTAAACAGCATTTTAATCACAGCATAACCTCTCAACTCAGCAAGTTCTTCGAACCTGCCGTTTAATCTATTATCTGGTTGCCCAAGCTGAAAAGTTCCTTGCACGGTTTACATTAAGATCCCGGTTCCACAATACTGAATTGCATGCTGACTTGATGCTTTGAACATCGCACCCTCTGCACTACGAACCGGCATGAAGATTATAGGTCTCGGACTGAGCGGGCCGGAGCCACGTGCATTTCAAACTCCACTGGTAGCGCAGTATCGAGCCCCAAATTCCAGGACTAATATATACAGACTCGGAACAGACAGCAATGATTATCTTCAAATAAAGCCAACACCGTGCCAATATTCCACCCAACCGTTAACGTCTTCCTCGGCGAGTTTCCTCGCGTTGCGCAGAGTGGGACTAAGTCTGTCGATTTTCCCGACAGAAAACCGGATACCTCCGAATTCCCCTCCGTCCATCAATACCGGAGAGTCTGCCAGGCGATTGAAGAAGTTCAGGAGCTTGAGGCCGGGCTAGTGGACGCGTTGGTTAAATAAATGCGATGTTCAGGATAAAGCATTAAACACCCACCAAGTTTTCTTTGGCGTCTGCTGCTTGCACCTCGCAAGCCTGGAGCTCTTTGCACCAGTCGGGAAAAGCTGTAAGATCGAGCTTTGAGCAACAGATCTCTTTCAGCTTATCTCGAACACTATTGATGACGAAATTCCAGGAGACGGGTTGTGGATGAACGAGATTCAGAACAATAGGGAGGCGCTCGGTATCTTGTATAGGAGCAAAGCCCACGTCAATCATGGCCTGTGCAACGGTTTCGCAATGTATCCAGGACACCAGCTGCGAACACAAAAAAAATGGATGAATTGAGATAGCGAACGTTTCGAGGAGTACTTACCCCTCCTCAGCTACCGGAAGGCGCCCGAGAGTCATACTTGTCTTGACCAAGATGGGGAACCAGTCGCTGGTAGCCCACGCACCCTTCGGTGGTGCTCCACAGACCTGACCGATTCGGAAACATGTTGCATTCAACCCGCTGTTGGCGAGAATCTACAAGTTTCCCTGGGTCACGACAGTGGCAAAAGAACGGAACGTGGAAACGTACCTGCTCTGCCACGTATTTACTCTGCCCATATCCGCCCATCGCAGTATCCGGTTCGCTCAGGATGTCCTCCGGACAAGGTCCCCGGCTGCCATCCCACCGCAGCCCGGCTGCGATCGAGGAGCTGAATAGGAACCTGGGTGAGCTTGGGCACGAGTGGGCGAGGTCAATGAGGTGGCGCGTTCCCAGGAGATGCGGCTCGAACGACGAGAGTACGCTGTTAAAATCGAGCGTCCACGCGTTGTGGATAATCAGCGTGACGGAATTCCGAATCTTATCCATGTGCGAGGCCGTGTCAGTAAAAATGAGACAGAAATTGAGGACGATTGAGGAGCGCACCTCTTCGTACAGCTCCGCGTTCAAACCCAAATTCGCCTGGTCAGACTGGCCTTCGACGAGAACAAGCTTCGAAGACGCCAGGAGGCATGTATCGAGTCCTCGTTGGTTGAAAATGTTGAAGTGGCGTTCAGCCAGTGTCTGTCCGGAGGGACGATTGAAAGCGTAAACCTTCACAACTCTGTCGTCAGTCAGCAGTGACGCCAAGAGCTGGGAGCCAAGATTCCCCCGTTGACCCAGTCAACAGAACAACAGCACTGGAAACATCCGGCGTAGAGACCTCGGCGCAAGCGACCCCAGATCGACTGTACTTGGTGATCAAAGATTCCACCTCCAGTGATACTCCAGAATCCATCACAGTTCCCCGAAGTAACCCATCCAGATACGCCGACAGCTTGGAAATTGTCGGATACGAATAAACGAGATTCGGGTCAACGGATTTGGCGAGACTGTCTGAAGCTAAAGCTTTCACGACGCGCAGCCGGAACACCGTCGCGATCAAGCTAACAGTCGAATATTCAGCGATTTAATGACACGGCACCAAATTTCCAACCTATCAAAACCTTGCTTGAAAAGATCCTCCGTCGGCGAAATCGTGCTGCCCGCACAAAGCGTCCCAGCAATCTTGAGAAGCAACTCTTGAATCTGAGGGACGTCCCACGCGACATGCCTCAGCCCAATTGAATCAGTGACGTAGATAGTTTGCTCTTCCACTGCGTTGTATCTGACCGGTGTAATAACGGTACATCAATGTTTGGACCGAGAAGTATCGACGCGACATACATGGCTTCGATCTCCGGCTCATACAAAGTGAGTGCGGCGCGGCGTAGAACTGTCCCTTTCCCCGCGCGGGGAAGGGGTTTGTCCTTGGATGTGAACAGTATCATCTCTTTGAAGATTCGACTGAACGCTGGCGCGTTCTTGTTCGCCTCCTCTATCACTGGCCTAATTTCACGAGATCATTAACCGCGATCGTGGAAAAACCATGCATTTTACGTACCAAACAACATTTCGGAGCTCTGCGAGCTTAATATCATCCGCGTCGCCGTCGGTTCGATGCGCTGGCGATGGTTCGATGAGGATGCCTGCCTGTGCGCGTTCACGTCCGAACATAACGGCACCTGCGACGCTAAGGGCTTACTGCATTAGCTCCAGAGAACAGAAAATAAATGGATGCTCACTGAGGACTGGCCAGAACGATATCTTCCATAGGGCCGGGCACTGTTTTCTCCCCGGAACTGTGCATAATCACGTCGTCCAGACGTCCAACCCTAGTCGTTTTCAGCTCTGCGCACTAAATATATTATTAAGGGAGTGAAACCAAGAACGTACAATCTCCACAGATGCTTTTTCTCGGGATGATTCACGCATAAATCGGACGTTGCGTACCCTTTGACGTCTTCCAAATTGTCTATCATCGCCCTGTGGTGTTCCCATGCCTGCCAGAAAATAAGATCAGAACCCAGTCGTAACGAGCGAGAGCACGAACCAGAAACTGGCATTCGAATATTCCGTCGCCCTGAGGCACCATCCGCACGTTGATGAGCGGTGAAAATCGGAACCAAGCCCACTCCTTTCTGTCTTCTTCGTAGTGCGTCATGGTTGAAACCGGAGCGAATTCAGTTCCGCCGTAGCCGGAAACCAAATGCAATCCCGCATCCACCAGCGCATCCCCGATTCGCTGCGGAAGCGGGCCTCCAGAATATAACTATGCGTGTGCTGCTGATCAGGGTGCGCACAATGGAGGAGGATGGGACGAACAATATTATCCAGGGTCTTGAGGAAGGCGATCGCAGCGGGAGAATGAGACCAAGCAACCAACAAGACCGGCACTGAGATAAGCGACCGGCATTTGGTTTTGCGAGCATGTTCGAGGATGTTGTCGGGGGAGGGCGTGACTGGGACCGCATTTGGATGAGTTACGATGGGTGGGTAAACCTGTTGCAAGCGTTCAGAATGCAGTATGCAAATTCCGACATCTCGTCAGGGACTTACTGCACAGCAGGTACCGGAGATGGGTTGCAGAAGTTGTTCGTACATTCCGTATATGTGGAATGAGGGCAGGGCCATGGCACCCATTGGGCTCCAGTGTTCAAAGTCGGCTTCGACTTCGGTGATTGCGGCTAGAGTGGGATAATAAATTCTCAGTGCGGTAGCGCTGAAATGGCGGGAAATTGACTTACGGAGGGTGAGCCATTGCTTGACCATTCGGTACGTCTGACCAACAGCTCTGGGTAATCCGGTACTCCCCGAGGAATGAATGTAAAACGAAATATCCTCAAGCGTTGCATTGAATGCGGGGGTAGGGTAGGGTTGGAATGGACAATCCGCTGTTTCGCCACCTAGATAGGGGTAAACTTGGTTCAACGAGGGAACCTCATCGATCTGCAAAGTGAATTCTGGATCGAATTCGGCGATGTGATTCTTAAGCTCCGTTAAGAGAGGTTCGAGCGTCGAACAAGTGGCCAAGACGCGATGGCAGGACGTTGCGCGTAGCAGCTGGAGGATCCCAGCAGGCGAGTTTCTCGGCGAAATGGGAAAGGGCTATCACCGAACTTGAGCAAAAGAAAATGCAGATGATGTCAATGAACACATACGATTAAACCCGCCGTCATCACGCCGGTGACAATGGCATGGTACAACACTGTATCCGCGAGCACAATGATGACAACCACTTCGCGATCTTTGTAGTCTTGTGGTTTCGGGCGAATGAGGCTGGCTGCGCGGTGACCCGCGCGACCAAATTCCAGGTGCGTGATGGTCGTAATCTCCTCGGAATCGGGCTGAGCATAGATGTAGAATGGACGCGTGGGATTGTTCTCGCAGTTGCGAGCGACGAGTTCGGGGACGGTGAGCATGAAGGCAAGATTGTCGAGGACTGGATAGGTTTCGGTGGGCGTTACAAAGCGCGGGATTGAGACCGAGCTGATATTCTGCCATCACCCCGGGGGCATCTAGGCTATAACTAGTTCTATCAGACATTGGCTAGTGTTCTGAGAAGTTGGTCGTCGGCATGCCAGCATTCGGCGGTGATTGATTCGGAAAAGTCCTGCGGACCGCGGTCTTCCAATAAGTAGATGCCCTGTCATTGCCTGCGGGTCCTTTCCATCTTCAGCTGTCAGTAAAACGGCTTCTGCATTCAAGTCCAAGGATCGCGCTGCCACCTCGAATGCAGCGGCGGACGAACTGGGGAAGAAACAAGAAGTCACGCGGATGGTGCCCACGTGGCACATTCGGCGGACTTCTATTAGTCAGACGGGATGACAGCATTGAAAATTTTCTGCGTGTGAAGATCTCGGTCCGCAACTCCGGGGCTTCCACTGTGCCCCAGACTTCTTCCAGACTACAAATAAAAATATTCGGCCTCGAAAATACGCTCTAAATTTTGGAGGCGACCGAGCTGACAAGCACGAAGGGCTGCTCTGATGGCGGAATTTGTGCAGAATCCCCATTGGACCTACAAATCACGTATTTCTCGCCACCCATGCCTGCTTCCACCCCATATACCGAAGCATGGCTTACCGGACCACAGAACACCCGCTTTTACACTCGAACGTACAAGGCTGACACTCCTACGGCAGTCCTCGTCTTCCTCCATGGCGCTGCTGAACACGCGGGTCGCTACACCGACATGCACACAAGCCTCGCATCGCAGGGCATCTCCGTGTTCATGTTCGACCAACGTGGTTTTGGGAAGACAGCCTTGGACAAGGAACACAGAAGCAAGGATTCTGCCTACGGTAAAACGGATGCGCAGTGCCAGCTGGACGATATGGAGTGGGCAATTGAGCACGTTCAGCTTGAATTTGGTGGTTTGCCCATTTTCGTGATGGGAGCGTCTATGGCCAGTGCATGCAACTCACATACATTCATGTCTGACTAAAGCCATTTTTTTCAGGGTGGGGGCCTTGTGCTAGGATTGATGTGCGACGAGAAACGGGCCAGCCACAAAGCTGTGGCGGCGATCCGTGGAGTTATCACTGGAAGCCCTTGTTTAACGCTCACGAAGGCGGCTCCGCGACTCGTTCTTTGGATTGTAAAATTCATGGCGTTCTTCAAACCATACATGCTTTACCCCATCAGAAATAAACCTGAGGTGTGTGGTCTGTCTGCTCAATGCTCTCTATAAAGATGACGACTGTCCAGGATCTCTCTCGCGACCCAGTAACTAATGCGCAATACCTTGCCGACCCTCTCATCAAAACACCTGGGAGTCTGCGAAGCATCCTCGATATGCTGGGTCTAGTTCGTCGCTGTCCAGTCGTCGTTATTCCCCGCGTAATCTGATTTAGGGCGCAGGGCGCTCATATCCTGTCGACCAGTTACATTAACTGGCCAAAGGACACACCCGTGAGCCGCGTCCGTCTGATGTCCACCTCAAACTGATACATTCAGGTTTTATTTCTGCATGGGACTGCTGATCCAGTGCGTACTGTTCGACTTTCCTGAGCCTTGATCCTCTGTCTCAATTGATATCATTCGTCTTGCAGGTAACTTCTTGCGAAAGTACGAAAGCTCTATTCGAAAAGCTTCAAGCAGAAGACAAAACAATGATCACATACCCGGTATGTATATCAACTGGATGTCGTCGTTCTCCTCTAAAAACTCATAGGGCGCCTATCACGAGCTGCACAACGAGCCAGACGATGTGCGCGAGAAATGCTTGGCTGATGTTGTGGCCTTTATTCAGTTGCATTGTCGTTAGATGCTAATGTTGGCTTGGTCTCTGCATTTTGCTTGCAAGTACTGTAGTATTTCGACCAAGTGTTCAGGTGACGGTGACGGCCTGATTTTTTTATGTGTTCAAAAATCGCCGTAATTCGAAAGCAAATTTTTCGGTCTTCTCGGTGAGTGAAAATTTCCAAAATCGTGAACACTTGGTCGAAATACTACACCACTGAGGATGAAACAAGAATATTTCGCTGCGAATAATTTTGTTTTTGCCCCAGACAAACCAACACGGATCATACGGCCAGCATGATCTCCGCCTATATTCGCTGCAGCAAGACTGGTGGCCGATCACTGCCGATGAACGTCTCTAGGGATGCCGCGCACAAGCCGTGGGTAAGACGCTGTTCCCATCATCGCAAACCGGCAATCGAGTAGAATCGAGTTCGCCGCGATTTCAGATGACTGTAATTGATTGCCGAGTCTACCGGAGCTTTCCGAAAGCCTTTTGTCCTTCCCCGCCATGACTTTCAATCTGCCGCCTGAGCTCTGGCTAGATGTGTTCAAGAGTCTGCCCCGGAGCTCACTTACCGATGTTCACGCCGTCTCCTCGCAGTTCTCGGAACTCTCCCGCCCGCTCCTCTTCTCCGACTTCATATTTTTTCCTCCTCACGCATATGACGAGCGATTGGAACGAGACGAGCGTGAGCTAGCTCGATTGACGTTCTGGTCTTCGCCCAAAATTGCACCCTATGTGCGCAGATGCGTCGTGAATCTCAACGGGGCTCAAGAATCTGTGCTCATGGACCCGCGCACGCCGTCGCTCATCCGGACTGGTCTCGAAGCAGTCGCACGAGCCACAAATCTGGCGGCGCTTGCTCGACGCGTTGTAAAACTCGCCGGTTTCGGCGAATCCGCCGACTCGCGCTGGCGCTCGCTGCCCCTCGTCTGGGCCTGCTTCGAGGCGGTGTCGCGATTTACGAATCTAGAGAAGCTTACGTGCCACACCTGTCGCACCCTTGGAGTGGAACTTCCCGCCCTTCGCGTGCACGACCTTCCGTCTCTCAAATCGCTCCATATCGGCACCGCGCACCTCATCCCCTCCGTTATCTCTCCGCCCATCAAAATCCGGATCGAGCACTTCACGCACACAGGAATGCCGTTCCCAGAACCCGGACGGCGCTCGCAGATGCTTTCTCTCGATACAAGTACGCTCTGCCGCGTCGACCTCGCCTCCGACGCGATGTTCGCGGTGCAGCACTTCCTGGAGGATACGCACGCACAGGCCTCGTTCCGAAATCTCCAGGTCGTCAATATCACGGTATTTGAGACCACGTTCGCGGAGCTGCATGCCTCCATTGCGCCTTTCCCCGCCATCCGTGAGCTCGGCGTGAAAATACGCAGCCGCTCTTTGGAGTTGGGCGACCTCCCGTCACCTCTCACACCGATTGCGCCCCATCTTTCGAAATTCCAAGGTCCAGCAGATCTCCTTCCGCTTATCCTCGTGGGTTCCGCCCCTCGCACCCTACACATCTCCCGCGGTCCCGCTTTGGAGTTATTGCGCGGATTGCACAGCTCTGGACGAACGACGATCGACTCGGTCATGTCCTTGGTTGTTACAACCCAATATCCCGACATCGCGGAGGGCTCCATCCTAAGCGATTCGCTTGCATTCTTCCCGGCGCTTGAGGAATTGAGGGTGGTGGTGCACTCGGGACCATATTGTGCTGTGGCGGTACGTCGACCCTAGATTGTGTGATCTTCATTGACCATTGCCGCTACTACTAACAGCCGATCACCCGCGAAGCGCTCTGCGCCCACATCGCCGCAACTCTGCGTCCGTTCAATGCCCTGCGGAAGGCTGTCTTCGACTGGGGGCTGAAACTCGACGACCCATCTGAAAATGTTCCTCCGTTGCCGATGTTGGACAGCGCGCTGCGAGAGGCGATGCCTGGTTTCGAGAGCGTGAAATACGAGCGTTTCAATCCGTGGGCGTAAGGATCGGGTGTGTAGGCGAATTTCTCGAAGATGTGATAGACAATTCATTTGTCAATGTGCGAACGTCTGATCAAGAATCCAAAGGGCTGGATTACGTGGAGAGAAGACGTATCTACCATTCAATAAGTTTAGTTTTCATGTAGCTCGATGCTCCCTCACTCCGGGCCTGAGCATTAAAGCGTACTCATGTAGAATAATCGTCAGACCTTTGCTGTACCCGCAAAGCTATGTCCCTGAAAACTGCACTGACCGTAATGCGAGGAGCTTCGGCAATGGAAAGGTGCGCCACTGAAGAGGATCCGTCCCGGTCATAGAAGTTACCACATGAGGTTTCTGTGATCTGTGTCAGTCTCAGCTTACAGCTGTTCCGGAAAATAATGAGACTGATCGATTTTTTTCCGCGATCATGCCCAAAATGGCAACTTCCAGCTTTTGAGAGAATTTGGCGCTGGGAAGAAGCAGGGATGGTTGGTATGCATTGGAGACATGTTTTGGTTGTAGTTTAGCTTCATCCAGCTGGTTGTGGTCGCTTGTTGGCGCTCTGAATGGGTCCCGGCTTATGCCGATGAATTTTGATCATTCCCATTTTGGACTCGGGTTTTGGTCACCGATCGAGCCGAGTAGGTCCGATTTTGTGTAAACCTGGCTCTTTTAGCTCGTCTGACAGATATGAATGGTCCGAATGAGGTTTTTCGATCTCATGGAGCACATTTCACCTGTATTCAGATGCCCCCAGGGCTAGGAAAGGTGAGAAGTGGGTTGCTTCCGTTTTTGGAACGATCGGACGAAAAAAAACTGATCAGTCTCATTATTTTCCGGAACAGCTGTAACGCCAAATGACCGCTCGACACCCAACGATTCGCCGCTGGGACTATCCTGAACTAAAAAGACACTTTGCACAGCCGGGTTTCAAATACCGCTGGTTATGGAAGCAACAAGTAAGCAGTGCCATTGGAGGAGGACTGCCTTCGCGGTCCCAAATCAAGTAGTATGTGTACGTAAATGCTGTAAGCTGTATTACGGATCGATCTGATATGCATCGCCTCTTCATTACATCTTGTCCTTTGCCTTCATGTCCTTCGACCTGCCGCCTGAACTATGGCTGAACGTCGTCAAGAGTCTGCCCCGGAGCTCACTTATCGCCTTTCACGCAGTATCCCCTCTGTTCTCTGATCTCGCTCGCCCCCTACTTTTCACAGAATTCATATTCCATCCTCCGGAAACAAAAAATCATGCCAGAAAGGAGCGCGACCAGGTCCAGTTTGCTAAACTGGCATTTTGGTCCTCTCCCAGAATCGCACCCCTAGTCCGCAGATGCGTCGTAAACTTCGCCGATATATGCGAATCTATCGTCACGGCTGGCATGCCCGAATGGGTAGCGTCGCGTGGGGTGCCGCGCAGCTGGTTCGGCGTCACTATCGCGAAGGTCGAAAAATTCTTCTTCGGGGAGTTCTACTCCCCGGCGCTCGTCCTGGCCTGCCTGGAAGCAGTTTCACGATTCACGAATCTGGAGGATCTCACGTGCCGCACTCACTGGTGCTGCTTTGGGGTGGAACTCGCCGCCCTCCGCGTGCACCATCTGCCCTTGCTCAAATCGCTCCGCATCATTACCGCGGACCTGCTCCCCTCCGTTGAATCCCCGTCCACCAAGCTCAAGGTCGAGCACTTCTCGTACACAAATATGCCAAACCCCCAGCCTGGACGGCGCTCCCAGATGCATTGCCTCGATCCAGCTACTCTACGCCGCGTCGACCTCAGCTCCCGCAGCTTCGACCCGATGGTTGCGGTGAAGCATTTCCTCGAGGACACGCACATGCAGGCGTCGTTCCAAAATCTCCACGTCGTCAATCTCGCAGTCTGGGAGACCACCTTCGTGGAGCTGCATGCGAGTATAGCGCCCTATCCCGCCATCCGCGAGCTAAGCGTGAAGATCAAAAGCCGTACCCTCAGATTGGGCCCGCTACCATCGCCTGCGACACCGATGGCCCCTCAACTTTCCACATTCAAAGGCCCCGCAGATCTCCTACCGCTCATCCTCGTGGGGGCGAATCCCCACACTCTGCACCTCTCGCGCGGCCCGCCCGATCGCTTGCCATTTCGCTTCGAGAGCCAACCACTGCTGACTTTAGACACCTGGCGCGGGCCCGCTGCTGAGTTGGTGCGTGTGTTGCGGTCCTGTGGACCATCCGTCATCCACTCGGTCACATCTCTGATTCTACCCATACATTATCACGATATACCTGTGGGCTCTTCCCTCGGCGACTCGCTTGCCTTCTTCCCTGCACTCGAGACTTTGAGGGTGGTCGTGTACTCTGGCCCACGCCATGCCGTACCAGTACGTCGACAACAGACTTTAGGCTTTTGATACTGACCCCGTATTTCCGTTCCTAGCCGATGACCGACCGTGCACTGTGCGCTCGCTTAGGCACGATTCTCCGTCCATTCGACGCTCTGCGGACGGTTGCTTTCGACTGGGGGCTGAATGGCAACGACCCGTCTGAAAAAGTTCCCCCTCTATCGATGTTGAACAGCGTGCTACGAGATGTGATATTCGGCTTCGAGAGCGCGCAATATGAGTATTTTGATGCATGGCCGGATTTTGACGAGGTGCGACAGAGACTTTTCTGAATCAATGCAGATGTCTGACAGCAAAGGACTGGGCTTATTGTAGATGACAGGCAAATTCCGAAGGAGGAATGAAGAGTTTGATGACTTCTATTGAGTTTATTTCTGCCTCAGCACAACCATGTTCCATCGTTCGACAGTGCGATTTCGACGTGAATGGCTCTAACGAAATGTGCGGAGGAGATTGCGGCCATTGATCTATGTAATTTGTCGCCCTCTTTCTTAGTTCGTTCGATTGGTTATGTGAAAACCTTCTGATGATTGATCCAACGAGGGCGAGCATCGTGCATTTCACCCCTTATGCAACCTGCAGTGGGGGCGACTCAATAAACATACCCGTCCCCGTGCTCCACGCTCTTCGCATGGATTGCGACTCGCCCGCCCTACATGTTTGAAACACAGACTTTCAGAGCAAAAAAAAAACTCTCCCATTCGAGAGCCCCGTTTCACAAATTGCGACCACATCGCGAGCTTGGCCTGCCGGTGCAATCGTGGATATTGTGCACTGCATTCTTTGCAGCTCTCGTCTGGCCACTATCCTCGTCTGGGAATCCTGGTTTCAAATCGCGTGAACTTTGAGTCCGGCCCGACCCCCCGGTGTCTGACGGACAATTCTTGTTTCGTAAGTGTTATTTAGGGTTGCTGTATTCAGCGCAAGTCCCATTAGAGTTAGCACGGATTTTGAGGGCCTGAACTTTGGGGGAGGTGGAATTATTCTGGTTAGCACTCGACTTGGACCAAGGGTGCAAGTGCCGCAGCCGATTCTAGATCCCTACCACTGCTGTCCTTATTGTTGGCGCTGACCATCCAAGCTACTTGGCTTTTTTCACGGACCAAGTGGACAAGAAAAGGTCCCCATCTCTCCATCTCTGGATGAACACCGATAGAAACCGGAGGGATAGGCAAGCGCTTGAAAAACCGATCGCGATACGCTCATATGCATGGCGTCGGCATTTTCCATCAGCAGTTCCAATTTAAAAGATAGAAAAATGAGTTTACGGCGATTTTTATTGCTCGAATATGAACCTTCTGTCTCACAAATAGTATCTGAACGACACTGACAAGGGATGCGAGAGAATAACTCGAATCCCCAATGTTTTATCTCAAAACGTCCACATAGCGAAAGTGAGAGACACCAGAAACTATTGTTGAACATTCTCATTTTGCCCGGCGGGATTCAGCTTGATGCCCAAGCTCCGATAAGAACCCCGCTACAGACTTTACATTGCGAGACACACCCATGTATAGATTGGCACTGTGTGTCCATTGCAAATCCAACGTTAGCACAGTTCACCGGAAGCCCCGCTTGGAATGAAAGGGACGATGCAATTGATGTCGCGTTTCGCAATTGAGCAAAAAAAAAAAAAAGGCTATATATATGGCCTATACGACCGCATTTTCGGTCAATCCCTTCCTTCACACACTCCAACGCAGCTATTCACTAGGTGGAATTTCTTTCAGCTAGCGCTTCTTCCATTCCAGAAGATTGACTCGACTGTACAGTGATATTCTGACTGATGACTGCCCTTGTCCTGCGGCTCCCTGACATCCACAAAAGATGGCCGTTTCCAATTGTCTACAGCCGCTGGGAGGACACTGTTTCGCCCGAAACTCTTGCATGGCTTGAATCGTTATCCATCTTGTCCGCGGCGCACCTCAGAAAGTACCACGAGCCAGTCAACTTCTGCCATTTGACATCGATGGCATACGCCCATTTCGCCGACAGGGAGCAATTCCGAGTGGCGTGCGACATGCTCAACATACTCTTCGTTGTCGACGACATCACGGACAACATGTCTGCCGCAGAGGTCCGACAAATGAGCGTGATTTCGCTCGAAGGCTTACGGTACGATTTTCTCGTATTCTAGCCTGTTTACAGCGTGCGCTGAATTAAATAAATCAGCGATTGGGAAACACCCAGGCCATCGATGGAGCATCCAGTCGGGGAACTGCATCGAAGGTAAGGAAGCTCGTGACGAATCGAATATTATTCTCACCCATCTTCTATTAGTTTTTCTGAGCGCTTTCGCGGCGTCGCCAGTTCATACTTGGTGGACAGGTTCATCACGAACTACGAGTTACATCTCAAGGCTGTCGTAGACGAGGCCGATGAACGCGACCGCAACGTTGTCAACCCATCCTTTGAAACGTATTTAATGCTGCGACGCGGAACAGGCGCAGTACCAATGTGCTTCGACATACTTCTTGTACCGTACGAAATCCCGGAGAGTATTTTTGAACGACGCCCGTGTCGTGCGGGTGGAGCGTCTCGGCAATGATCTTGTCTGTGTGGGAAATGTATGTGAAATTCGTGCCACAGCACCGCTAGCTCCAAAGCGCCATCACTAACGTGGATTCTCAGGACATCGTCTCCTTCAATGTGGAGCAAGCGCGAAACGCCCCTCACAATGCTGTTATTGTCGTCATGCACGAGTGGGGCCTATCAGCTCAAGACGCATTGGACTTTGTCGGCAGGTGGTATTGCGAAGCTGCTGAGGAATTCCTTGAGGCGATGCAGGATCTACCCCCGTGCTCCGTTACCATCCGCACTCGCGTGAAAGCGTACTTCCACGCGATTGGGACCTGGGTGACAAGCAACTACGAGTGGGGTTTGCGCACTAGGAGATATTTTCCCGCTGACCACAAGCCGCTGGAGAATGGTTGGGTAGTCCCTCTGTTGGAGGTTGATGGGGAGACCCAGACTTGAACTTCCCCGAGATGCCCGATAGTATTAGGCTCTCAGAGCCAGCCTTCAACACGGCAGTATATCGTACCTCGATCGTGTTGAATTTCGGAGCCAGCCTTCAACACGGCTATATCTCTTACCGCGATTGTGTTGAATCTCCGAGCCAGCCTTCAACACGGTTGTATCGTACATTGGGTTTGCTCTTGTTCCATACTCTTCGCTTAGCTCCCTCTATGGCGTTCAAACTGTACATTTATGGCAGTCCAAATGCACTTTCTGCCCCCCAATTTTTCGATGATTTCCGATGTTCCGCAATTTACAGTAGTTCCGGAAAAGATTGACACTCCACAAAAATTTTGCGTACGTTCTGGTTTTTGATGGAGTGCCAAGACTTACTGAATCTGGGTTCTGGGCCGACGCTCTGTCCACAACCGCTACTGGATCCTTTCGACCAAAGGTTCACAATCGACCGGGCATCATATATTCCACCCTTATGCAACCTGCAGCGGCGGCGACTTAATAATCATGCCCGCCCCCGTGCTCCACGCCCTTCACAATGGAGCGTCGCCCGCCCTACATGCGATTTGAAACACAGTATCTGAGTCCGAATATCTTCAATTCGAACAGGTTTCACAAGTCGCGACAGAGTCCGGCGCGATGAGAGCGGACATTTTGCACAGCATTCTCGCAGCATGAGTATGGAAGAGAACGATCAATTGTACTGGCGCGGTCCCACGATTGGAACAACCAATTTACTAAGAACAGATATGTCGCTATTTAATTACCGGTGCCCTATCCGAGCTGCAAAATGTCCTTAGAGTACAGCGCACTACCTACGGGGGGCGCAGACCCCACAGTACCAGTCGTAATTCCCCGCTCGGCACGGAAGAATACCGGGCTGACGAACACAAGGGAAAAATCTCGTGGGGGAAAAATCTCTTGCGCCATCAGGAATTGCTAGTCCCGTTGGGCACGCATGCAAGAGGAGAGGAGGAGAGTGCTGGGCGCAAAAGCATGTGGGCTATCCTCGTTTGAAAATACTTATTGCGAAATTGGTTGCGAAGTCGCCGTTTTTATGACGAACTCGAGTCCGGCTCGTTTCACCGGCGATCGACGGACAATTCTTCTTCCGGAACTTTTACTAATTATTTGCTAAGTTTACCACTCAGCAGCGCAAGCCCCATTAGAGCTGGCACGGATTTTTTGAGGGACTGAATTTTTGGCAAATGGAACTATTCTGGTTAGCAAATGACTTGGGCTGAGTATGTGCAGTGGGAAGTTGTGAATCCTCATCACTAGGACGAAAATTTGGTGACAATCCAAGTTGGTAAGAATGCTGCAATAGACATCGATACAAAAATGGATAGAAACCGGAAGGGTAGGAAAGCAATTATAAATCGGTTGTGATAGGCTCATGGCATCGACGTTTTGCATTAACGATCCCAAAGATGGAACTGGCTTTATGGCAATTTCATTATAGATTGTCCACCTTGAAGCTTTTGAGATGAGAATTCTTGAAAAAAATTCTGAACGACACTGAAAGGCATATAAAAATGAATCAAGTTCCCAGTTGAGGTTCGCCTCCGCCAGACGTCCAGATGGCATCCAGGGAAAGTTTGAGAGGGATCACAAAAAAGCGACCAATATTCCTAATTTATTTATGAACATTCCCATTTTGCCCCAGTCGATGTTAGATGCGACGGGATTTAGCTTGATGCCCAAACTCCGATAGGATCTGCGTAATAGGCTTTCAAACGCGAGAGACACCCATACAAAGACATTATCTCTCGACGAGTGACACGCCAAGACTTAGATTTCACATTTTTAGACCGGACCGCGGTAACTTAAGAATAGGTTGCGCCGCCCGATCCGCGACGGCCGCCACCGGTGCTCACTCATGGTGTCGAGATTGGGATAGTGTGTCCATTGGAAATCCAACGTTAGTACAAGTTCACCGGCGCCACTGAACGCCCTCTTGAAAAGAGGTTTCAAATTTGACCTTGTCGCAGTTGAAGAAAAGGGGAAAGAAAGAGGGTATATATACGCCGTACGAACCTCTTCTCGGTCTCTCAATTCATTTTCTCGTCCACCCTCACACAGTTGCTCACTCGGTGCAATTCTTTCCAACTTCTTCGATTCCAGAGAACTGACGCAGTTTTACAGTATAATTACCATGACCGTATCTGTCTTGCGGCTTCCTGACATCCATGAGAGGTGGCCCTTCCCTGTTGCCTACAACCGTTGGGAGGACCCTGTTTCGGCCGAAACACTTGCTTGGCTCGAATCCCTATCCATCTTGTCCGCGGCAGAACTAAAGAAGTACCATGGTCGAATCAACTTCTGCAACTTCTCGGCAATGACATACGCCCATTTTGCCGATATGGAGCAATTCCGAGTTGCATGCGATTTAATAAATCTGCTTTTCGTCGTGGACGACATCACGGACGAAATGTCTGCCGAAGAGGCTCGACGAATGAGTGTGATTTCGCTCGACGGCTTACGGTGTGGTGTTTCCGTATTCCAAGTCTCAATGGGCGCTGAATTTAGAAAATTAGGAATTGGGAAATACCCAGGCCATCAGGGGAGCATCCCGCTGGGGAAATGCACAGAAGGTAAGAATATTCGTGACGCATCGAATATTATTCTCACCCATCTTCTGATAGTTTCTCCGCGCGTCTTCACCGCGTCGCCAGTTCAGACGTGCTGGCCAGGTTCATCACGAACTACGAGTTATATCTCAAAGCTGTCGTAAACGAGGCCGATGAACGCGACCACAGCGTTGTTCGCTCCTCCTTTGATTCTTATTTAACGCTGCGACGCGAAACAGGCGCAGTCCCAATGTGCTTTGACCTACTTCTTGTGCCAGACGAAATCCCCGAGAGGATTCTGAACGACGCCCGGGTCGCGCGGGTGGAGCGTCTCGGTCTTGATCTTATTTGTGTGGGAAATGTATGTGAACATTCACGCGATAGCATCACTATCTTCAAAGGGCTATAACTAACGTCGACTATCAGGACATCCTCTCCTTCAATGTGGAACAAGCGCGAAAAGCCACTCACAACGCTGTTATTGTCGTCATGCACGAGCAGGGGTTATCAGCGCAGGACGCAATGGATTTTGTCGGCAGGTGGTATTGCCAAACTGTCGAGGAATTCCTGGAGGCCATGCGCGACGTACCCCCATGCGACTCCGTCATCATCCGCACTCGCGTTAAAATGTACTTTGCAGCGATAGCGAATTGGGTGACAAGCAACTACGAGTGGAGTTTGCGCAGTGGAAGGTATTTCGCCGCTGACCAAGACCCTCTGGAAAGTGGCTGGGCAGTCCCTCTGTTGGACATTGAGTGCAAGACCGAGAACTGAATTTCCCCAAAATGCCCGATCATAGACGTAGGAAATTTGCACGATGCACTTGTGCAGGTTTGAAACGGTTATAGAAAGGATTTGCTTAATTTGTTGTGATCTTATATTATTCCAATCACATAGAGTCAAGTTGAGCACTCACACCAGTAATCGTCTATTCGAACAACCATCTCACTTGGTTTGGGTCTCCGACCAACCATCTCAAGGGCCATTCTGATTGACACCTCCAGTTATCAGTGATAGTGTCAGGAAATTCAACGGAACTTTCACAAAGCTCAGGGTCATTGAATATTGCATATGGATCTCCAGACTCGGTGTAGGATTCTTGAGCACTATTGCAATAAATATTACGAAAAATAGGCACCGCTACAAGCACATGTGCATTGCCTGAGACATGTGAGTTTAATTTGTTCCGTAGACAGAAGAGTAGGAGCAAGGAGCCAAAATCTACTGATTTGCGTGATCGTTCCCGCACCGGAGAGGCTTATGAATGAGTTGATGATGATCAAGGTCCCAGCCTAGATATTTTCTCAATACTAGTTGGCTCTCCGCAATTGTGCTCGTCGTTGACCTGGATAGAATCCAATATCATTCATCTAAACGCTACAGGAACATCTATGATCGTTTTATCCTCAATGGGGGCGATCAAGGAACTGTTCGAGAAGCATTCCGTTTTGTATTCAGATTGGTGGAATAGTTCTCATTCCACCGGCCTCGCTCACTGATCAACCTAAGTAGGCCTCGGCTGCCCATGCTCGTAGAGTTGATGGAATGGGACTTTTGGGGCTCGATGGTTAATTCTATTGACCTGGGGACACATTGACTTCGTCTGAAGATTTAACAGGCGTTCCGATCAAAAAATGTTCCATGACGTGTTCACTGTAGGCGCAGTAGAGCAATTCCAGCCCCAGGCACTGGAAGCAACCCATGAGCTCCTTGGTCGAATGCTTCAAAACTCTAGCAATATTCTGAAGCATTTCAGGCAGTAAGCACTCCGATCCATCTCCATTGTGTCGTTCTCATCGCTCCAGTATGACCGGATCTCTCATTATGAACATCACGTATGGAATTGACGTCCAGGACGCCTAAATAAGTATATGAAGATTGCGGAAGAAGCGGCCTCAGCTGTTCTATGGATTGTCATGACCTCCATTCTGTCTACTTTCACCATCGACAAAGAGATTGGTCTCAAATTGAATGTTGAGCCATTTCTGAAAGCCCAAGAAGGTCGTACGACATTTTGGTCCAGTTTAGACTCGAAAGACCGGCGCCTATATTTCAGCGTCTAAAGTACCTGCGCTTGTGCGGACAAACCCGAGCCAAGAACAGATAAAGCGAGACAACGGCTGACCGATCGCGGATGAAGCCGCACATGGGAATCAGGTTGAGTATAGCGAGAAACGGCGCCGTCTACCAGCGGTGTACTCTACTCAAACATCAAGATCAAGGTCGGAAAATGCAGTTTCGCTATTGAGCAACGCCCGACGGGTTGGGTGGTAGCACAACAATGGGCAGGCCGGATGAATGTCCACTGCCCTCCAGAAGGACCATCAGCTCCGTTGGAAGTTAACTGTAGGGTCGGTACTCAAACCTCTCCGGGAGGCCCGAGGATGGGCAGAAAGCACTGTAAGACATTGACCTGTGTGCTGTTCGCGAATGGAAATTCTCGCTTGTACATACCTCGTCCAGAGGTTAAACATACAGGAGTACGTAGAATGGCAACTAAGACGATTGAAAAGAAAATTAAAGTGCGAAAAACGTTCCCGCCACAGTGCACAATGCAACCGCCGACGCCGCGACGACTCCACCCATGGTAACACCAACAGAACGGGCACTATTCTTGCTTGTCGGCGCCTCGGTGCGGATAATGAGTGCCGTAGAGAACGGCGTGGTGATCTGTGCAGCAGTAGTGGTGACCGGCGTGCCGCTGATAGTTGTTGTGATCTCAAGGTTGACACAAGGAGCATGACCCATGTCGATGCCGAAATAGGGTCCAGTGTGGTCGGAAACGCCCGTGGCGGCGTCGAGCACACCGATGGAGTCGGAGCAGTCTGGGGTGGTGATAAATTATTCTCCCCACATTCAAATAAATCAGACACGCACTAGGGTTCTCCTGGCCAGCGCATGACAGGGTGGTGGTGTTATCTTTGATCCAGATCTCACCCGAAGCGCTGGGAGGCGTCATTGAGGCACAGGTTTAAACAAAAAAAAAAGAATACTCACTGTACGAATCCCTGGTCAAGGAGAGGAACATGGGGGACAGGGTCTGAACATATAGAATATTAGCTTTTAGATGTCTCTGTTGAAAAACCCTGAACGGAACTGACCATCTCGGGAAACGACAAAGCCGTTTTTGTCCCCGAACTGTTTATGTTCAGCATGAGTACGGTGTGGGTGATCGGAACGCCTACCATACTGTCTACCCAGTCGGCAAATGCTTGGTTACCCACGCGAGGACGGCCCTGAGCAGGGAAGCTACATAAATGCATTCGTCTTTATGAAACAAAGGATACGACTCACGAATCCCATGACCTGAATGCTTGTGTTGCTAGGTAGCTGCTGTTTAAGAAAGATGGCATCGAGGAGGGAGACGGCCGCTCCAAGGCTGTGGCCGGTTACAAGTACACTTGCAGTGGGGACTTGAGCCAGAATCTGTTGAACAGCATCGAGGATGGTAGTGCTCGTTTGGACCCATGCCGTCTGATATCCCCCGGCTGAGTCATTGGAGAAAGGATTCTCGACAGCCTAGCGCACCTGAAACCCATTGTGGACCTCGACTCCAGCAGGTGTACCGGCAACGTTGAGGACGGTCAACAGCGGTGTGGGCGCGAACTTGACGTCGTTCTCAACCGACAAAATCTGGCTAGGGTCAGTTCCTTCGTGTCCAACGATGATCTGGTTGCGTGATTGCGAGTAAGCAACATAGGCTGGTGGTGCTAAGTCCGTCAAAGGGGTGGGACGACATGTGATTTCCTAGACCGACCATCGGGCGTTGCGGCATCATCTCCGATGGTGAGAGCAATTTGAGTGTCTGGAACCTGGGAGTTCTATTAAGCGCCGAGGCGGCTTCGTGGACCACACATCTAAATCTCTCACCTGGTTGCAAGCAACTCCGCAATCCCATGAGCCTGCGCGAACACAGTACGCCGCCGCTGCAAAGGCAGCGATGTTGACGAGATCAAGACTTTGGATGTCCGCATCAGTGAGTGGCGTCGTTCCATTAGCAGCCGTGGTCGTCGTGTTGTCGCGACGGAAAAGGGGGGTAGAAAACCCTCGCTCCACAAGGGCCAAACAGAAGAAAAAAAGGACTGCGAAGCTCAGCATCGGGAAGGGTGAAAGAAGACACTTGATTGTCCTTCTTCTCCTGCGAGATTTTATAAACTTTGATAGATCAATTACCCGCGCACTTGGCGGTGTCAGCGACGATCACAGATAGACAGACATGCGGCGTTGTATCCGGTATCGCACAATCGTAGTCAAGCTGATAATCCACCTCGGTTTACATAAAACTAGGAGTAGCGTCCGAGAACCTTCTACGATACTCAGACCCTTGAGTCCTAGAACAGTCAAGTGAATGCACAGATACAACTCAACATCTCTTCAGTTCGCGTGCTTCGGAGCGGGTTACGGTTTACCGAATACCTCCGTTGGGCGGTGACTTTTTAGCTCAACTTGGGATGATCACAAAGTTAATTTGAAAATTCAGGTAAACAAAAAAGTTGCTTAACCCACTGCATTGCGGCAAAAGAATTATTTATTTTTCATGCTCGACAAAATAGCTACCGTAGAATCGTGGTTTGCATATTCAACTGTTTTTAGGACAAATCTGTCATACAACCATCAAGCGGAGGCTAGAACAAGCATTGGATTTGGATGCCTGATCGGCCTGGATTGGTCGGAATGCCGGAATGCGGAGCGTTATAACTGACCTCCGACGACTTGCTCGAGATCTCGGAAACTCGTAACTTTACCTTTCAAATACAAGTTCCCTCTCCACGAACACATACTCATGTTTTACCCCTCTCTATATGAAGATTATCTCTCAACCAGAAGATCAGTGAACTGAACAACGCAACATGTGAACACGCGCACATCGTAGATCTCATAAAGACCTCGGTGTTCAGCTACTATTCAATTGCTGTCAAGGATTCGGAGACGGCGATTACTTCCATTGCTCATTGCGAGCGCTTGTACTTTTCAGGATCTAGTTCATTTTCAAGAACAGGTTCAAATATAGTACCTGATTCGAATTGGATTTGAGGATTTAATATCGCAATAAGCGCCTGGTCCGGTCAAACTTTAATTGAAACCCACGTACTGGCTGTGAATCATGATGTTGAGTCACGTCCGGCGTGACCGGAACGTGACCCTTTCATTGACTCCTCTTGCCACGATCCAGGTGTGATCTAACTTCAAGTAAGGCTTGCGTCTGCAGCTCCGCTCTTGCGTGCTACTCAGCTAAACTCAATAAATCCCTATGTCTCTTTTACATGGCATCCACGAGCCGGTCGGGCGAACATGCGCTTCCCTGTCGTCTTTCATACCAACTCGGCCTTCAATTTGAACCAGGCGAGAGCTTCAGCCCTTAACTTGCACCTTTGTCACTGATAGAGATCTTGCCATGCGCGTCATCTGCTTCTGGGCGAGAGAGATATCTTGACGAAATTTGCTTTACATGCGTATTTATTGCATTCAAGCTCGTGTAAGTTATGCAGGATTATCGTGGCGTTGCGACGGCTCCACTCCCTCGATGCAACTTTCGACTGCCGTCTCAAGACCACTTTTCTTTCGCTCTCGCATGGGCGGTGTCATGCAGCGCACGTCCTTTATTCTCGCAATATCCAACTCCCACCCCTATCGGATCTCGACCTTACAGGATGAGTCTCGTAGCTACGCAAGACCTCAAGTCGACACCATCCGTCCAAGTCCTCCTTCCGATTCAGCTTCTCAGTTGCCGGCCTTCAGCCTCGCTGTCAAGTCACCACTTGACTTTCTACCTGATGCCGTACCCATCCCTGCCTCAGGCGACGCTCCGACATTAATTACCGAGGGCTTACTTCAATACAGCCCGCTCAAAACGGCACACGTAAGTCCTTTAAGCGCTCGGTCCCGATTGCAGCACAGTATGAAAGCAGAGGTAGAACACGACAAGCAAAACGTAGCATCCGAATTACAAGCGCCAGCGTCCTCCCTTAATCTGTGAAGTACGATTTCTACAGGGGCTGGGAAGGACACCCAGAATGCAGCAGCCGAATTACAGGCGGTTCCCTCTCGTGCGATCGAAACGTGGGTACAGGAGGGCAGGTATAACGCAGCAGCCGAATTACTAGGGCCCCCTTCAAAGATTGCCGTACTCTCTACATACTGCTTTCCATCCCCCAGCTACGACTGCTCCTGAAAGAGTAGCCACATCTATGGCTGATCTCAATGCAGAATGGTCTTCGGTCACACGAGATTCTGAAGAGCCTGCGCTGCCGGTGGTTCATAACGACGAGCTGCAGGACCTTCCGTCACACGAAGTCGCCGAAGTCCCCGCCTCCGAAACGCCAAATTCAGAATCCATTTTCCCTCTTCGCCACTTTCCTGCTCTTGGAGAGCCCACTCATGTGCCCGCACTCGATGACACCGTGTACGGACAACCCACCTCTGCAGAACCCGAGCCCGAGTCGGAAACTCGATCATCCGAAGCTGGTATTGCTCGGGTCCCGGAAGAATCACACCAGTGGGCCACCGACACCAGGTATATCTCATTTATCCTCGATGTTCATCTGAATACATTCCATTCAGATTCAGGCATGCGGACGAGGTGTCGACGGTTGACCCTGACGCGGTGGCGATTCAAGGCCAGCGATTAGATTTGGGAGCTTTCATGTTTGTTTTCCATCTCATTTGACTGTCGATCGCGCTTGCTAAAGATGTTTTTACGTGCCGAATCCAGTCCGATTATAATGTCCGTGGTAGATCACGAGGCGCGCAGGACCGAGATTGGAGGCGATAATAGAGATGGTAGTCCTGACGGTCCGAGTTTGAATTTAGCTCCTGGGTTCGTGCTCTTTCGTTCGCCCCTCTGCATATACTCATCGATAAGCATGCGTTTAGATCCATCAGCGCCACGCCCTCCAGCGAAAATCCCTTCATTCATGACATGAAGTGGGTCCCCTTGCCTTTTCTGACCACAATGCGGAGAAATTGACAACCTGCAGCGAACGTCGCCCTCTACTCGCGCACCTACACTCTTCCCCCTCTCCCGACCGCCATCCGCAAGTCCCACATACGCGCGAGAGCTACGGTGCGACAGACGACGACCCCACCTTCCACGACCTCGGGTGGATTGCCTATGTGCTCCCAGACCGCTCAGCGACGTACTACGTACAGCCGACGCTTCACACAACGACTGACGCGGACCTCCGTGACCCGACAATGTTGGGGAGCGTTTCGCGTATGCTAGGAGGCGGAGCGGGATATCGAGGCAACGATGGTGGCAGCAGGCAGGGTACGATGGAACTTTGGTTGAGTGATTGGGACGGCAAGGGTGGTATCGCGGGCCAAAAACGTTTGGGGGATGAGAATGCGAGCGCGAGTGTCGGTGTGAGATCCCCTGGAAGGTGGAAAGGGAAGGGTAAAAGAACAGACTGGCGGCGCAGATCGGAAGACGCGGCGCTGACTCGGTGGTGGGTTGACCACCTAACAAGGGAAGTGTGGGTCGCAGACAATCTCGTGCAACTCGAAGACCGTGAGTGCGACGGCTGCGCAAATTTATGCTATTTTTTTATCCAAATGCAGACTTGGACATGGAAATCCGCTACTGGGCTTTCATGGAGTCGCATCCCGCGCACGTTGCATTGCCATCTGGTGCACAGAAGGAGGCCATAGACGTATTAACGTGGGCTCTGATGGGTACGCGTCTCGCTTTGGATTGACACTGTCACTCATTTTCGACGAGTAGATCAAGTGCTTGCTCAACCTGACGTGTTGCTTGCCTCACCTTTTACTCAAACCGAGTGCCAAGAACTCTTGCGGCTACTGCGCCAATCTGGGGGTGAGTGTTCATTCCGCATCCGCTGTCGACCTGGCCCTTCATTTTTTTAATTCTGTTCCGTCCAGACGGGTCTCAGATCGATACAGACGTACACAGCACAGGCACCACTCGCATCGTTTCGCGCATCTTGTTACGAGTTGGCAAGTTCTTTCCATATGTTAAATTTCAGTGGAATTCAATTCAATTTTACCCAGCGCAACATCAAAAAGCTCTTTCCGTGGACACAGAAAACAACAAAATCCACTCACCTGGATTCATCCGTCGACTCGCTGACCTCCTCCTATCGTGTCTCCTCCTAGGCGTTCCATTTTTGTCCTACACTCGTACGCGGTGCCGCATGGGCGACACCGAGAGCGGTCCCAGGGCGCGCATGCTCCCAACCCTCCTTATAGGCGTGTGCATCTGCTTACTGGTGAGTCTTCCTGTTGCGTTGCACTTCAAACCGGTCGTTAATTTCATCTGCAGGCGGCGATCCTGCTTGGCGCGTCGGTGACGTTTCTGTCGTTACCAGGGTTCTATGGGATTCCTCGCGCCATGCTGCTCACGGTCATGATCCTTGCCGCTGGGGCAATAATCACCAGCGTGGTGGCGCTTTTTTGGTGCCAGGCAGAGCCGGTTACTGCGCCAACGAATACAGAAGCGGTGGTTAAAAGAGAGGGTTCGATGTTCATCTCGGTACGGATATCTGTCTTCTTTCGTTTGATGCAGATGCTTAGCTTTTTCGTGAAATTTACAGACGCGGAGTATTATCCTGTCGCTGCCTCTGACGTTGTTCATGTACGCGGTACTTGTGTTTGTTGCAACTTTTCTGCTGGATTCTTTCACTGGGCGGATTTGAAGGGGCTGATGGCGAGTTTGATACATGATTCGATCGAATCCTGGAACTGAGGAATAGACAGCGTCGATGAATGGTGGTTTCGTAAAAGCATACCTCTGGGTTGGAGTTCGGCTCTGAGTAACCGGTGTCCACTTCTGAAACCAAGGAGGCTCGTTCATTGAGTTCGATGATGAAGTTGAGCTTCAAAAGCCATGCCTTCGGATTTTATAAGTAGCCCTTTGTCGAACTTTCGGAATATCGGATTCGGAGCCGAGGCCGATCAAGTGCGGCACGTGAGATTCGCGTGATCATCCCTCTTTTCTTCCTCCACCAGGACGCGCTCCGCAAGCGTCCTGTGAGGGCCTTCTGAAAGCGTGTATCCCGAAAGTCAGCCTAGCAGAGCATTGGTTTTGCTGCATCAAGCACGCAAATCGTGCGCGACGTCCTTGTGGATATTTTTTTTTGCTTACGGGAGAAGTAGATGTCGTTACGTTGCTCTGAATGCGGGGCTTTTGTGATTTCAGAGGGAAATGAATTCAAAGCCAAGGTCAAACTCCAGAGTGCAGATGACATGCCACAGGATCTTGATCTGGCGTTCATACAGCCGATCGCCGACAAAACTAAAGCTCGTTTGGCCCGTCTCGAGTCAGAGATCTCTCAACTTCAAACCCAGCTGAAGGAATTGGAGGCCGAACACGCGATTCTCCCCAAGGACCAGTCTCAAAACACGGCAGTGCTTTCGCCTTTCAGCCGCATGCCTGTTGAACTACTCGCCGAAGTATTCTCTTGGACATTGCCGCCGATGTCCGGGGCGCCTCTTGACATCAACAAAAGTCCATGGATCTTAACGCACGTCTGTAGCCAGTGGAGAGCGGTCGCAGTCTCCAAATCTTCCCTCTGGTCCCCGCTCTCCATCGACTTCTCGCTCAAACCAAACTATTCCTTGGCGATGGTGAAGACACAGATCGAGCGCGCCCGGACACTCAAGGTCCGTTTCTACGGAGCTCGTTATCGCGCCCTCCGTCCTCAAGTAGATATGTTGGAGCTCCTGTTGCAGCATTCGTCGATATGGGAGGAAATTCGTATCCAGTTGACCAGAGATTTGGTCCCATATGTCGAGGCTTTTGCGGATCCCCTTCCCTTATTGCGGCGGGCATGGGTGCAGTGGAATGGTGCAGACAGCCAAAGATACATCGAGTCCATCGGTTGCTTCAAGATGGCCGTTTCTCTCACCGACATCGGTGCCTGCAGCCAGTATCAATTCATACCCATTCTCCTTCCTATGCACCGCCAGCTCACTCGCTACGATTTCGATGCTCCCTGGAACACGCATTGCGAACTTTTGAAATCACTCCCGTGCCTTCACGAGGTTCGTATCACTTGCGCTTTCGGAGTATCCGAGGAAGAATTGGTGGCACCCATCAATCTACCTCTTCTGAAACGTCTGTATGTATCTCATGCCGAAATCCTGGAAGACCTCAAGGCGCCTAGTTTGACTGAACTAGCTGTCTGTGGCGGCCCTTCCGATTACTGGGAAGATTTCCTGCTACAGTCATCCTGCTCCCTCCGACGGCTTTGTATTGAAGGCATGCCTGACACGTACGATACGGTGAAGATCTTGGAACAGTTCCCATCCATTACCGAACTAGCCGTCAAGATAAATGGTGAAGCCGACGTCGAACAAGAACTGCTCGCCGATTTCCTGGCGCACTTCACCGTCTCGAATGCCAGTCCGATCTTGCCGCATATGACTGAGCTCGGGTTCGGGTACTGCAACGGAAGCGCTGTTTACTACCCCGAATACCTCGATATGCTGGCTTCGCGGTGGAATGCAGGCGACTGCGCGCTCAAAGTTGCCGAGTTGATGATCTCGGAGCCACACCTGGATCCAGATCCCACTTCTCTTGCGAGATTGGATATGCTTCGGCAGGATGGACTGAATATTTCGTTACTATCGGGCGAGGCGGCGGAAACTCGTATGAATCGTTGGAGCCATATAGCTTCTTGGGATTGAAACTCGATCCCTCGACGTCAATAGTAAGTTGAATCGTCGACTCTGTTCCTATCAGTGAACTCTTTCAGACCCCAACGAGCATGTTTGCTATCATGTTCAATGGACCAATTTGCCGATAAGCGTTCCCGTTTCGCGCCAAACATCCTAATTAAAATATGGCTGTCTCGTGGACTGTCCTGACCCCATGTTTCACCCGAACCGTAACATAGAACTTGCTCTCAACTCTTTCCAGCGCTAGCTAGAAAAAAAGCTCGACTATATTACTTTCTTAATCCATTGTCACCTAGCAACCACTTCTATTCGTCTATCTTTGATGTTCCAACAATTTGTCTCGTCTTCTGCCGCTGTCTTATTAGTAATATTAGCCGAATTCCCCATATCTCAGGTTGAAAGTGGTCGAAAGCCTCTAGCGTTCTTGATTCTCCGAGTTTCACGCTTAAGCTGGCCTCGGATTTACACATGATGTTCAACCTGGATAACATTCAAATTGATGGTCCTCCTTGTTTTAGGTCTCTCCCGTTGGTTCGACGTACAAGTACATCTTGAATCCAACCCCTTTCTAGCATTCGCGTCAGCTGCACGCGACGTTCAGTACTCAGAGGTGCGGCCATTCTCTTTTCTTTTTTTGGATCGTTCGGAATAACCCAACTTCTCGTTGCCTCCGACTCCAACCAACACGTGCTGCAGTGGACATTTTTAGTTCGGCGGTCTACGGCAATCACAAATCCATCAGTCGACGGCCCGCCGGAAACGAGTGCATCGCCACTCGCTTCCTTCACTTTCGCCTTATCGTTCGTACGGTGTCACTGCGGCCCGCCTCCAACGACTGGCGACGAGCGAGAATGTTCATCTCGCTCGGCTTATCGTAGATGCTCCAGCGGCCCGTTTCGCATGGATCGCATGTAACGCTTGCCGGTATCAGCTACCGTTGCTGATATCCACCTGACCACGCTGCCTTAAATTTGGCCGCGAAGCGCCCGTGTCTTCGTCTCATCTCGGACCCGACTCGTTCTTCCTTGCCAGCGTTCATTCCCCGTCTCTGCTCCTCGCCATGGTCAAATTCACGATATATACTGGGGGTTATAGTGCGTGATCCAGCCCGCTCTCACTGTTCACAGTGCTGACGTAGCCCAGCGTCTTTCATTGTGTCATACCTCTTCGACACGCAGACGGCGTCCTTGACATACCTGGATACCATTGCGACCACGCCCGACCCGTCTTGGATCACGCCGCATCCGACCAACCCCACCCTCATTTAGTGTGTCGCATTATATTCGCACCGGTTTCCTCAAAGCTGATCATACCTGGACAGTGCGGTCAATGAGGTGGCACCTCTCGGCGCACTCCAAGTCTACGAAACCACTCCGGGCGGAGGGCTGACTCTCCTCGACCAAATCTCCTCCGGCGGAAATGGACCCGCGTTCTGCGCCCCGCTTTCTACGGGTCAGGTTGCTATCATGAACGTAAGCTTCTCCGGGCGGCGTCCTAGTGCGCGCCACCTGACTTGTCATGACAGTATGGCTCTGGCAACGGCGAGATCATCCCCACCGTCAACGGCGGGACCAAATTCGACAACTCGACGACGGTACTGGTGACGTTCCCGCCGCCGTTCAACGGCACCTCGAACCCGCACATGGCGTACGAGCATGGAAATGAGGTATTTGTCCCTGACTTGGTGCGCTCACATTCTTTTTCGCTGGAAGAATAAAATTCCTAATGCACACGCGGCAGGGCGGAAACAAAGTCTGGCGTATTGGTCGCACGGGTGGCCCAGGCGACTTCAGCATCCACGGGTTTATTCCCCAGCCTTTGGGCACAGGCCCACGTCACATGGCTATTCTCGGTACGTCCACATCCTTCGCATCCTCCTTCAATTAATCAATGACGTTGTGCATTCCAGACGACACCATCTACCTCCTGCACGAAACTGCCAACCTCCTCACCGCGCAGCTCATCCCTCCCTACCCCAACGGCACCGTCACGCCCGAGTTCCTCGCAAACGCCACCACCGTCCCGGACGACGTCCCCGCTGGCGGCACCTATGCCGCCGCCGAGCTGCTCCTCTCGCCCACCTCGCTCGAGTACCCGCACCCCCTACCTCTACGCGTCCAACCGCAACATCGGCGGCACGCCCGACCCGCGCGGCGACTCCATCGCGATCTTCGACCCGATCAGCAAGCCCGAGCTCGCGCTGGTGAAGCAGGTGTTCACGGGGCTTGTGGAGATCCGCGGGATGGAGCTCGGGCTTGGCGAGGTGGGGGGAGAGTTATTTGGTTGCGATGGGGGCGGTGAGCGGCGGAATGGTGATTTACAAGCGGACGGATGGAGGGAAGGACTTGGTGGAGGTTGCGAGGAATTCGAGTGCGGTGCCGAGGACGTCGGCGGTTATGCGGGCTGTACTTTGAAGGCCGAGTTGGTTTGGATACCCGAGCAGAGGCCAAAAATTCCATCGTGTATCGTAAACGAAGAACAACATGTTTCACAGAATCGACGCAATTCATCAATCATCCACTACAAGCACAAGGCCCAGGACATTATTCCTCCTGTTCCCTCAGCGAATCCAACACCAACAAGATTCTGAGAACGAAACCAAGATATGCGAGGTAAGGCAAAGTCAAAGAGGGTTTGCCCGTTCCATTTGGGCTTTCCTCTCTTCATGGAAACCTGGATAAACATGTGTGAGCGAGGGTATTGGACCTGAGGAGAACATACGCAGGCGATATGTCTTGATGATATCAGCCAGAACTCGGCTTTCCCTTTCCTCTCTCTCCTCTCTATCCCTCTCCTCTCTCTCCTCCCTCTCCTTCCTCTTCTGCTTTTTCCAGTTCTTCCACCACGCCGGCTGGGGGAACCGAGTTGACATATACCTGTACTTGGGAAACAGAGGTCGCGCCGGTTGGGGAGGGAGAGCTGAATTATTAATTTTCAGAATTTCAGCAATGACAGCGGCCTCGGTACTGGAGCCGGAAAAGGCTTTGAGGGCGTCGATAAACGCTGCACCAAACCGAAACGCTTTCCAGGAGCCGTCGATAAATGTCTGGGCGAGGCAGATACACACTACTGAACACATTGTTCAAGGATGCCGTATGGGTGCGAATCGGCTACATACCAGCGCACAACACTGGGCGTCTGCAGGGTGGCTTGATCCCTTTGACCTAAGCTTGGATTAAGCAAGAGGAAAACAATCGACGCTTGACTAATTTCTGGGTACCAGAGAAGAAAGGTTCTCAGTAAGGGTATCAACGCATCGGTCGATGAGCCAAGGCTATATATAGGGAGTTCAGCAAATGACGATGTGAAGAGATCAGGAGCACGCACTCTGGAAAGAAAGGGGATAAAGGAGCGCAAGGAGGGCATGGAAAAAGACTACACTCACATCTGATGAAGGGTTGTGGCGCCGTTAGCAGGTAATGGTGCGGAGAGATGTGGTGATTGTAGAGTGGTATCGGAAGGGCCAACAAAACGGACTCACGTACTATAAGATGTGGCAGCGTATTGAGCTGGATCGAACAGGGGAAACGGTGGACAAAACAGACTCACAGCCTGCAGGGTTTGCGATGCGGTGGGCTCAATCGAACGGAGGGAACAGTGAACAAAACAGACTCACAGCCTGCAGGGTTTAGCAGCACAGTAAGCTGGATCAAGAGGAACGGCGAATAAAACAGACACACACGCTATAAGGTTTCGCAGCGCAGTGAGCTGGATCGAAGGGAACGGCGAATAAAACAGACACACACGCTGTAGGGTTTCGCAACGCAGTGAGCTGGATCGAACAGAGGGGACGGCGGACAGACAGACTCACACACTGTAGGGTTTCGCAATGCGGTGAGCTGAATCGAACGGAGGGAACGGTGAACAAAAGACTCACAGCCTGCAGGGTTCCACAGTGCAGTGAGCTGGATCGAACAGTAGGGACGAGGAACAAAGATACTCACGAGCTGTAGGGTATGATGAGTGGGATCGAACGAGGACAATGGCGAATAAAGGGACTCACGAGCTGTATGGTGCGGTGAGCTAGAGAGAACCGAGAGAATGGGGAACAAACAGACTTACATACTGTAGGGTTTCGCAGTGCAGTGAGCTGGATCAAACCGAGGGAACAGCGAACGAAGTGACTCACGAGCTGTATGGTGCGGTGAGCTGGAGCGAACGGAGGGAACAGCGAACAAGACAGACTCACACCCTGCGGGGTTTTGCAGCGCGGTGAGCTGGATGGAACGAGGGCAACGGCAAACAAAATAAACTCACATTCTGTATGGTTTCGCAGCACGGTGAGCTGAATCGAACAGGGGGAACTGGGAACAAACAGACTCACACGCTGTAGGGTTTCGCAGCGCGGTGAGCTGGATGGAACGAGGGGAACGGCGAACAAGACAGACTCACGTTCTGTGGAGTTTCGCAGCACGATGAGCTGGATCGAACGGAGCGAACGTCGAACAGAACGGACACACCTTTTGCAGGGTTTCGCAAAGTGAGCTGGATCGAACGAAGGGAGTGGCAAACAAAGCAGACGCACGTCCTGCAGGGTTTCGCAGCGAAATGAGCTGGAGGGGAAGGCGAAAAAAATGGACTGACCTTAACAGCCTTTGCAGATCGCAGCGGGTGGAATTAAACTGAGAGGATCGCAAATAAAGCCGACTTACTTCCTGCGGAGATGACATAAATAAGATATGAAGAACACCGAAAAGCACGCTCACTTCCTGCGGCGAATTCCATTAGTACATCCGATGGGTCGCACACAGGGTCTACGCACATCCTGTGAAGATTGATGGCACATCTGTCCGTATGAACAGCCTTCGAGAGGTAGACCAATCGTGACGTACGTACTGTGAAGAGTAGGAGGCTCAAAAGGAAGACTTTGACGTTTCAAAAACAGGCACTCACGATCTGTGCTCATTGAACTTGATAACTTTTAACACATAGTTCCTTACCTACAGTCTACGAGCAGGAGGTCACACAGACACGTGGTGGTTGTGAATCGAGAATGCCACTCACTTGTTCCTGTTGCCAGCAAGCCCAGTCAAAAACATCGAGCCTGACATTCAACGCTTACATCCTGGGGGGAATCAGTTTGAGGAGTCGTATTTAAACACAGCAAATCTGACATACCCAGGTATGAGGAAGCCACATGATCGCCCTTGTTACAACAAACCTCTCATCTCCACTGTCTGGTAGATAGGGGTTTAACGAACTAATCAAAAAATTCAAGTCATAGGACCCAGATTTCAATCAACACCTACTGGTTCATAACATAGTTTATACAAAGGTCGATGTTGGTTTGTTGAACGGAAACAAATAACAGCCGCAGCGTATCGTCGGTCATTGCGTTGGCCGTCTTGTCGATGAGATCAACGCAGTTACTTTCCTCCATTCGCATATCTCGCCACAGGAAATCATTGATCTCCGTTACTTCCCGTAATAGTGCCGTACCGTCCATTCGTACGAAGTCAGATGGGCGGAATTTTGTGCTGTTCAAAGGGCCCATGAAATTCGACGTGAGCATTGCTCCAGCCCGTTCAGGAGCACCATTCCTGGCGTCTAGTATGCTCTTTCCACGTCCTCTGAGCTGATTGAATGCCTCTTTGATCAATCCATCAAATTTGGTGAAGATGGCAATCACAGGCACTGGCAAAAGAACGATTATATGGCACATATACTGTCCAATAAATAAATTTTCACTTGAGATGGCACTCAGTAGCAGAATTGCTTCGAAATGACACACCTTGAGGACAAAAAATCTGAAATGACACATGATGTAGGGGAAAATTTTGAAATGAACCCACGATCCTCAAAAAGTTGAAATGACACCCTTAGCATAAATTTGAGTTGCGATCATGATGAAAAAGAGAACCTGAAATGACATCCAGATATGGTTGAGATCCCGCGCACTTGGTGCGTTTAACACCCTTTCCTATTCTGTGCCTATATTACCCTCTTTATAAGATTAAGCTGTCTGTCCGTCTGAAGCTTTTTAAGCTCCGCTTCTTACTCCGCCACTGCCATCAACTGCCGCTGCCTGAGTTACATACTGGCCGTCAAGTGATCTATCATGCCGCCGCTTCTGCCGGAATGCAGAGTCTCGGCCACTCACGTCATCCTTCCAAGAAGGTTTGACAGACACTGCCTCTGGCGCCAACTCTGACAACAATGGCGGCAGGAGTGCATCCAGACTTCCGACATTTCGCCGCCATTTAGCGTCAACTTTAGCGCCCGCCAGTAGCTCTAGGATCTTGACTCAGTTGCAGCTTCCTTACATAAAGTGGTGGCCTGCTTCGTGCTCTTGGACTCTTTATAAAATCTTTGCTTTACGGTCTGCAAAAGTAAGGTGAAAGATGTAGTAAATTTGAGGGGGAAAAACTCTCTATATTTTGAACTACAGCTACTTCCAGTATTTATACTTCCATGAGAACAATGGGAAAGTAGAACAATGTAAGTAAGGACAATACTGAGTTTGAATATATGACTCCAACAACAATAACCTGAGGATGGAGTACAGCCTCGGACGCGTCGCGACGCGTTTCATCGCCACAACAACGTGGCCTTGCCAGGCTGACACGTTCTCCTCCAGCCAGATCTCAACACTCCCCCTCAGACTGGCTAGGCCCAAGTCGACACGTGGATTTATCTTGCTCGGGATTCGCCAGCTTGAGCTTCATATTGGCTTTCAAGTTGCAAGGATGTCGGTAAGTGATCCGGGTTGTTCTGGATCTGCAATGATCGATGATCCTTCATGTCGGACAATTCCGCAATCTTCGCCTTTATCCGCTTTGCTTCCTGCGTCGACGACGACGCTATGAGCAAGCCATTTACCACCACCATTTCCCAAGCCCACTCGCCGTCTCGCTCGCTGTAATACACGCCGTGATCGGCAGCTGTGTCAATGGGTCGGCTGGAGGTAAGGTTACTGTCGGACTGGCGATTCTATTCGCGTCCCGACTGCTTTACAGTATCCCATAGATTGTCTTCATGAGCTTCCAAACTCGTTCAATTCTGTCTTCGAAACTTGGTGGCTGCTGCATATAACTCTCCCTTTTCAGCTCGCCGTTAAGCTGGGTACCCGAATATCCATTCGAACAATTTCTAGGTCCTCGACGGCTGTGGTGGCGAGTGCGGCGCTCACTGATTCGAGACGAACCATAGAACTGACCGGCTCCATGTGATTCACTCTGAATATCTGCGAGCATCCCAAGAGCAACAAGTCTGGCGTCGTATGTCAAAACTCTGCTCATCTTGTTGACCTTGTTCATGAAAGCCCATTTCCTCCAGATGGCTTCGCAATCCGCGAGTGGCTTCACAAGCTCGTAAGTTATTCTCTCTTCCGATATCTCGATTTCTTCTCTCATCCCTTCCTTCCACTCCAGATGCTCACTCGACTTCGCTGCTACGTTGTACGTGCGCGCATCGGTGACCTCGAGGATTCACTTGCCCAAGACTATGAACTCCGATCTCTCCATCTTCCCTTCCTCCGCGTTTTTCTCGTGTGCTGGAGTTCGAGGGCTCTTCAATTGTCTCGCAGCTGGGCTGTTGAGCTTGCGGACATCGGGGTCGATGGTTCCGCAGGATGGACGGCAAATTATAGGTGCGTTTTTGCGTTCCTCGATTCGTTCCGGTGGAGTTGGCGATGTAGAAGTTGCCATTTGAGGCTGACTCAGTGGCTGCGACGACTTCTGCGCGTGCTGCTGCGACGGTGTCTGCACAACTGCTGCGACTCTGTCTGCGCTCGCGGCTGCGATGCTGTCTGCGCCATCGGCTTGCCCGTACGTTTCTCTTGTCATTCTTTATTCCCTCCCTCATTTCCCTTTCCATTCCAGCTGCTTGCTCGACTTCAGCACTTGTTCATTTGGCTGCAGTGCGTCGGCGGCTTCAAGCAGACTCTCCCAGCAATACTAATGTGTTTCGCCTTCTCCATCGTCTCAGCATCCAGAATTTCTTGATCCCCGGCTACTCTTGAACGTGGAGGTACTGGACATGGTATGCCCAGGTTCTGCTTGTGCTGATGGAATGGTCAATGGAAAGGGTTGCCAGCAGAGGTATGCTCGGTAGCTGCGATGGAGTCTGGAGCGGTGGCTGCTGCGACTTGGCCTGCGCTTGCGTTCGCAACTCAGCGGTCGGCGCCTCCTGCTTCGACTCTATCTGCGCTGATGGCTCCCCCCTCGCTTGGCGCCGTCTTCGGGTTCTTCACGGAGTCGGGGTGTGCAGCGTTTTCTGTGGGAGATTGCTGCTCGGCATTCCCAACTCCCCCTCGAGCTGCAGATCGACCAGGTGTTGGGTGCTCGGCGCTATTCGTACGACATTGTCTGTACGTTCTCCGAATCCCACAAATATAAACTTCCCCACCCTCTCGTGATCTCTTCCTCGCTTAGACAGCTTCTGCGCTGAACATTGAATCCATCTATCACACCTGAACTCCTTAAAGTGCGATTCATTGTGTCTTCCTAATGTCCAACCTCCTACTGCTCATTCTCCGGAGCGCGTGTCGGCACACAGCTTCGGAGGTTCGCCATGAACTCGACCGCTGACTCTCGAAAAATGGCCAATATAATTTCTGCTGCCATCCTAGCATGGGCAAGCTCGAGGATCGCCCTTATTGATTCTCTCGGCTGCTCTGCTTGAACGTGCACTGTGGAGTTCCGGAGCGTGATCCCATATCTCTTTGATCATGCCTTCACAACCCCGCTTGCTCGCCTCATCGGCGGCGTGCGCACCCTCGCGCATTTCTATTTTCACTGCTTTCAGGCTCGCACGGCTGACAGGTACAGACATCCGGTCTAATTTCCTGTTGCCTTTACTTGATAATCGCTCCGACACACAACCTTCATCGCGTCGGCTTGTGCGCGCAAGTCGGTGCGTTTTAGGGCATCGAGTAATTGTGTTCTGCGTCCCAGAGCGTGCAGTGGTATGTTTCTAATGCCTTCATCGAGTACACCTCTCGCTCAATTGTCGCAGTGGGGTTTGTTGGAAGGTCGGCCGTTCAAAGATCAAGGGAGAATATATTGGATTCAGCAGCGTATTAGTACGTGGTCCCAAAGAACTCGTTCTCTACGTCGTCTGCCCAATTAATCCACTCCTCGTTTCCATTGCTAGAGCCTTCTCCTTCCTTCCCTCCGCCTTTTGACCAGCAATTGGCGGCGATGTGACCCTTCTTTAGGCAATTGTAACATTCCACTCTTTTCTTTTCTCCCCTTCCATCGCCTTGCTCTGCTCGTCCGTACATCGCAGAATTCCCATCCCCATTCTTTTCAAGTCTGCGACGGTGCTCCTCAAGAACCAGAGAAATGAACTCGTGCGACGTAATGGTCGGGGCGTTGCTCGATGCGCCAAGGTATGCCGATGTGAAGCTGTCCCATGACTCAGGGAGCGAGCTGATTATCAACAGCAAGAAGTCCTCATCCGAGACAATGCTGCCGAGGATCGCAAGCTCTTCCTGAATTCGACGCAACTCCGTAACATGAACAGTGATATCTGTCGTGTCATCGGCAATCGTACGGTACAGACGGCGGCGTAGCGACAAAATTCCTAATTTTCCGCCCCTCTCTTTCACCTGCTTAAGCTGCGACCACATCTCTGCTGCAGTCTTGGCGCCCGCGATATGAACCATCTGCGAGTCACTCAAGGTGAGCTCAATTTGTGTCTGTGCTTTGCCATCTAACTCCTCCCAGCACTCTCGTTCCTTCCTCTCATCCTTCGTTGGTTTGTCCGGATCTGCGGCAACTGGTTTCTGCATTGTGCCCTCGACAATCTTCAAGAGTCCGCGCTCGCGCAGTATGGCAGTAACGCGGCGCTTCCACGGAACCCAATTTGCCTCGTTCAATTGTTCTATCCGGAACATCGACGATGGAGTGTCGGCAGCGTTGGTGGTAGTTGACATGGTGGTGTTTGAGAGGAATAATGGCAGTGAGGATTCGATTCAGATCAGATTAGCGCAGGGCCCGATAACCTGTAGTAAATTGGAGGGGGAAAAACTCTCTATATTTTGAACTACAGCTACTTCCAGTATTTATACTTCCATGAGAACAATGGGAAAGTAGAACAATGTAAGTAAGGACAATACTGAGTTTGAATATATGACTCCAACAACAATAACCTGAGGATGGAGTACAGCCTCGGACGCGTCGCGACGCGTTTCATCGCCACAACAACGTGGCCTTGCCAGGCTGACACGTTCTCCTCCAGCCAGATCTCAACAAAAGACGCAGCTCTGGCTGCCTCTGTTATAGTTCAGTCTGTCTGATCATCTTGGATCACATTTGCTGTTGCCTCTTGCCAGCTTTAGGCTTCTATTGTATTTACCAGAATTGAAAACACTGTCCACATTGCATGCTTGTGCACCTACTTGAGGTCCCGCTCATTAACAGTTTCCCTACCAAAAACATTACGCTCCCACTAGCGATCAATATTTGTTCTGTCAGTGTCAATCACAAACTTCGCGATCACTGCACCAAAAAATCCTGTCTACATATTTAATTTCTGTTCCTTCCTTGAAGTGTGTCATTTCAACTTTTTCTCAAATGCGTGTTATTTCAACTTTTTTCAGATACGGTGTGTCATTTCAACATTTTTGAGAGTGTGGTGTCGTTTCAATTCTTTTTGCACATTTGGTGTTATTTCAAACAGTTTGATTATTGGACAATATATAGCCCATACAATTAAAACAGTTCCTAGTCTTTAAAAAGCGACTTGACGTGCCTTTGCCGGTACCACAAATGTTGAAGAATTGCTCGTCGGCTGCCAAAAGCGGCCGGGTCATGTCCGTAGGCATACAGTACCTGTAATAGAACCGTTTAGTATTTGATGGCACAACTGCATCGGGACACACCAGATTGTTAATAGAGAATTTGCGGTGGAGCCACCCGGCGCCACCGGGTGGCTCATCAGGCATGCGGTACTGGGTGGCTATGTGATCTGGTGGCTTTTTGGGAACCTGCCTGTTGTGGCGTGTATTGGGTGTGTAACACCTTGGTGAATGCTACTGCCCCCTCTAGCTATGCAAAAGGCCATTCTGAGGTTCTATGTCAGCTATCTGAATTGCGGTTGCTCTCGGAGTTTGGAGAAGAGCTCGAGAAAGTAGCGTCCCGCACTCTGCTGGTGCTCGTGCATGTACGAGAACGTGTTTGTATAGGTGTTTGTATAGGCATAGTGCCTGTACAAAAGTCAAAAATCAATTTTATCCGTGCCACCAAATCAGCCACCAAGTGACGCAGCCGCCCCGCCCCGCATGCCTGATGAGCCATCTGGTGGCACCGGGTGGCTCCCCGCAAACTCTCTAATGTATTATTTGGTAGCAAGTCGGCACGGACGTATGCCGTTCCAAATGCACTTTTATTATTTCCCCATACACATCACTTTTTCCCCACACACATAGCACATTTCATTTTTTTCCCAACACACATAGACCTTTTTTTCAGTTGAATACGAGATGGGAATTTGAGTTGGTTTTCCCAACATTCATTCAAAAAATTTCTCAACATACATTCAGTTGATCAAAATTCCCAACACACATTCGCACTTTCCCAATACATTCAAGGCCGAAAAATTTCCCCATACACATTTGGGGTCAAAATTTTTTATTGGTCCAATCGAAGCCTATATCCAAATACAGTCAGGGATACAGTCAGGGAATAGTCTTGGCAAAGGCCAAAAGGCTGTAGTTATGTTGAATGAACACAAAGAAGACAATTGATGAACTTCCAAAAGCGGAATCCTGTGCCAAGAACAGAGGAGCCGACGCCATACCGCGTATGTTGATCAATACGTCAACTAAGTGGGAACAGTGGCAGGCACTGCGCCACTTCTCCGTACTGCGAGTGGACCGTGCATACACGGCCTGGAAGTGTGTCCAAGTCACTAAGTCGCGGGATGCATGGTCCACTCACATTACAGAGAAGCGGCGCACAGCTTTTCCTGTGCCTGCCACGGTTGCCGCTTAGTTGACATATTGATCAACATACGCGGTATGGCGTCGGCTCCTCTGTTCTTGGCACAGGATTCCGCTTTTGGAAGTTCATCAATTGTCTTCTTTGTGTTCATTCAACATAACTACAGCCTTTTGGCCTTTGCCAAGGCTATTCCCTGACTGTATTTGGATATAGGCTTCGATTGGACCAATAAAAATTTTTGACCCCAAATGTGTATGGGGAAATTTTTTCGGCCTTGAATGTATTGGGAAAGTGCGAATGTGTGTTGGGAATTTTGATCAACTGAATGTATATGCCGTTCCAAATGCACTTTTATTATTTCCCAACACACATCACTTTTTCCAAACACACATAGCAAATTTCATTTTTTCCCAATACATATAGACCTTTTTTTCAGCTGAGTATGAGATGGGATTTTGAGTTGCTTTTCCCAGCATTCATTCAAAAATTTCCCAATATATATTCAACAGTTCAAAAATTCCCAACACATTCAAGGTTGAAAAATTTTCCCAACACACATTCAGGGTCAAAACTTTTTATTGCTCCAATCAAAGCCTATATCCAAATACAACCAGGGAATAGCCCTGGCGAAGGCCAAAAGGCCGTAGTTATGTTGAACGAACACAAAGAAGATAATGATGAACTTCCAAAAAATGGAAATCCCACGCCAAGAATGTACCGCGTATGCTGTCAATATGCCAACTAAGCGACGACTATGGAAGCCCGGACTGGCATGCTCGCTTGATCGCCGGGGCTTGCCATATATGGCAGCAGACCCAGAACACCCCACCCTTGCTCGGCTCTGTAAATAATAATATGTACATCGGCAAAGTGTGAAGTTGGCAGTCAGGACATTCTCTAGGTTTAATCTTGAATTGTTTGTGCTCTCTTTTTCTCGTGTCTGAATGATTGATGTGGCAGAGATATACAGATACACAATGGTCCCGGACGAATAGGCACCCTGTAATTGTTGGTTCCTTCATGTAAATTACTTGTATGTTTCAAATTCACCTGTGAGGCCGAGTGAAAATGGCGAATCGGGAGGCATCGCCATACTCGCCTGGTATCGGGGAGCATCTGAATAAGTACCAGAGGGTGCCAGCTGTTAGAAAAAGGAGAGTTTATAGTGTGGGTTATTGCAGAATAGTATCAAATTTTGCATGCACTCAATTTAAAATGTGGAAGTAGATTTTCTTAAGGCCTTGGAAAACTCGATACCTGCCGATCGAGACCTACCAAACAAGCCTCACTGTTTTTGCCGGCACATTGGAAATTCCTCTTCAAGAATCTTTATTCAAGCATCTATTGATTTTCTTGCAATTATAATTTATCGTAGGTCTGAGAACTCTTTCTGCTTCTGGCAGTCAGCTGCAAGCTCAAGTTACATATTTTCATGTGTCAATATCCCCGGCACCATTTTGGTTGCGTCGGAAATGAACATCTCCGAAATCGCCGATCGGATGTTCGTCACTTTTTGTAGGTACTCCCGACTTGTATGTCCCGTTCTGTGTCGGGAAGCACCGTATCAAATGTGGAACATTTCCTCATCATTGTTGACTGTTCGATGCCCACCTGAATTAACCTTCTCCATTTGCGGTGGTGTTTTCTTTGTCCCATTGAATTTCATGCTGTCCTAGATCTTTCACTGTCCACATTTAAGGCTTTTACATCCAGGAGAACTTTTGTTTCTGACCACTCTGATCTCTCAAGTCACCTGTGCCTACAACCACACCCATGGGCTGTATTCGCCGAATATTTCGTTCGGCTCACACTCAGACAACGCGCATACCACCATGTTGACCGACGTACAGAGAAGCGAGAAAATCATCAAGCCAACTTTCAAGTCACATCCGAAGCGAAGCGAGGAATGTCTTGTCAGTATAGAAAGTGTCCGGGGTCCTGTTACCTAAAAAGGTAAGACCCGGCGATCAAACGAGCATGCCAGTCCGGGCTTCCATAGACGACAATGCGGGAGAAGCTGCGCACCGCTTGTCCGGATATTGATTTTAAATTCCGGGAGCAGAGGAGTCCCCAGCAAAGGAACTCTTCAGCAACTCACAATCCGGACAAGCGGCGCGCAGCTTCTCCCGCATTGTCGTCGCTTAGTTGGCATATTGACAGCATACGCGGTACGTTCTTGGCGTGGGATTTCCATTTTTGGAAGTTCATCATTATCTTCTTTGTGTTCGTTCAACATAACTACGGCCTTTTGGCCTTCGCCAGGGCTATTCCCTGGTTGTATTTGGATATAGGCTTTGATTGGAGCAATAAAAAATTTTGACCCTGAATGTGTGTTGGGAAATTTTTTCAACCTTGAATGTGTTGGGAATTTTTGAACTGTTGAATATATATTGGGAAATTTTTGAATGAATGCTGGGAAAAGCAACTCAAAATCCCATCTCATACTCAGCTGAAAAAAAGGTCTATGTGTATTGGGAAAAAATGAAATTTGCTATGTGTGTTTGGAAAAAGTGATGTGTGTTGGGAAATAATAAAAGTGCATTTGGAACGGCATAAATGTATGTTGAGAAATTTTTGAATGAATGTTGGGAAAACCAACTCAAATTCCCATCTCATACTCAGCTGAAAAAAAAAGTCTATGTGTGTTGGGAAAAAATGAAATGTGCTATGTGTGTGGGGAAAAAGTCATGTGTATGGGGAAATAATAAAAGTGCATTTGGAACGGCATACGGACGCGAATCAGTACGCTTAACATAGACAGCTCGTATTCTACGCCACGTATAAATTCGGTACACGTATACGACGCTCTTCGTTCCGCCCACATACAAGGGTGTGAACGAAGAGCATACGTCCACTCTCCTTACATTTCTCTTACCTCATACTTATATTACATTCACAGTAATCAGCCATTTATATCTCGGTAAATAATACATTGGTTCCGCCCACATACAAGGCTGTGAACGAAGAGCTAATCAGCCATTTATATCTAGTGTCCGCACACTGACGGAACTCGGCGCACATCCAGCGCCTTACACGCTCCTTCCCACGCCGAACCCTCCAGCTGCTTTCGACCCCACATTCTTTAACACAGATCGCATGCAATTGGTCGGATAGCTTGCCGGTTGCGGAACGTACAGTTATGAAATCCTTGACTTTCTGGATTTCGTTCGTGGAACCGCTTTCAAATCCGCGAGAGTCGTGGAAGATGAATTGACGATTGCTTTTGAAGATCAACTGGTTTTCGACATCGTGCTCTCCGCGCTGGATAGCAGTCAGAGGGGGAGAACTCAGAGGTGGATTTGACGACAAACTTCTGCCGACCCTGCGACAATGCCAAGATCAAGCTGACGAATTGAAATTAACCATCGGTCTCACCGAGGGGCAAGATTGAAGGAGGAATACCCTATTGCCGTCGGGGCTGAAGATCTCAGGATCCTCGACCGAATTGCACACTTTCTTGAGGAGGGTTGTCTTTCCGGCGTTTGCCCTGCCGACCACGAGTATCCGAAAGTGAGGGCATTTGCTCCGGAGATCTATGGCGTGGTCCATTCGTAAAAGGGATGCAATCGTTTAGAGCCGAGGGCAAGGACGAGGTGGGAAGGGTGAATGGCCAAGGTATATGGTGAGAAACGGAGGATGCTAAGAGAAAAGCCATACAGCGGCCTTGCTCTCTCCATGAGAATCGGCCCGAGTCGTTCAAGGCAAGTGGGATGAACAAGACGATTCCCAAGAGAACCAAACAGACAAGTGTAATGAACGAGGCACGAGGCAAGAACGAGGTTCCTCGGCTGAATCGTGGCCGCATGGTCGGACCCAGTTTCGAGAAGAGGTGTGAAGATGTACTGTTGTAATCGCCACTGAAGGATCCAATGCAGAGTACGGTGAGTGGTAGCGAGGGGTAGCACAAGAGAGAGATACGGAATCGCTCGTCAGTGATCAAGCGCATCCCCATGCGGCTTCGAGTGCTTGGCTTGTCCTGAGTTCTGTACGCATCTCGAGGACATCATGCAATCCACGCGACGAGACGCAAACCTCGCACATATAGCTGGTCCCAGGAGCCAGGGCTCACACTCCTATTCTCGAGCGAGTTCTCGAGGTAAAATTGGCCTAACAAGCCCGATTTGTTACTTTGATCGATCGGAAAGTCATTCCACCAAGATCTGACCTATTTGGGCCATTTTCCATGCGTTTTACATGCTGGAGACATCGGAAATAGCCTCGACGCGCCAAAGAAACTGCAAAAAAGCCACAGCATTCTGGACTTCGCTTTCACCTCTGCCCCCACTAAAGACTGCCCGCAGCTGCCAGTACAAGACTTGGACTTGATTTCCCGCCTAGCTACCATGACCGAAGCGCAGAGTCCACGCCCGACTACTGACGACATACTCGCAGAGTGTCCACGGTGAGATCAGTCGGATTGTTCTCGCGTCGATTTTTAATCGACTTCCAATAGATTCAGGGTATTGGTTGTCGGAAGAGTTGGAGTTCTCCTATCTTCTTGGTGAACACCGCTGAAGGGAATTTGCAGTCTGGAGTAGGGAAGTCATCGCTCATCAATCATGCGTTCGGTATCGATCTGGCGGTGTGTACTTCTTCGTTGAATAATTTCCATCCAACGACTTGGAATTTAATCCAGACTGTGGCTCACGGAAAACGGGGAACATGCAAAATTGAAGATGAAATCGTTTCCCCGCATAACGCCCACTTTGTTCTTCACGATTCCATGGGTTTCGAGCCAGGAAATACCGAAGAGTTCGAGAGGGCAAAGGAGTTCTTCAAGTCACGGGGTAAAAAGGTACCTCTGAAGGAACGAGTTCATGCCGTCTGGTATGCTACATATTTCTTCTATGCCTCAACGCCGATGTCAAGATACCAACGAAACAGGCTATGCATCAAGGTCCCGCACGCCGGCTCCCGAGTCTTCGAGACGGGAGACGAAGAATTCCTCAAGCTTGCCGCTGCAGCTAAGGGTAATATCTCTTTCTGTAATAGCCGTGCTGCAGCTTACGCGTTCAGTACCGCAGTACCGGTCGTTGTCGTGTTTACGCAGTTCGACGTGCTGTACAGTGGGATGGAGATGGCATTGACGGACGAAGAAATGAAACTGCCTGACCAAGTTCCGCGGTTATGCTCCCAAAGAGCCGAGGACGAATTCAAGAAAACATGTTTGCCTCCACTTCACAATATGGACCCTACGCCACGACATGCGCGAACTTCGGGTCAGTCGTCGTTTCCTGCGGGAATATACGCATTAACTGATTTAATTTCGCACATTTAGGATTAGGGGCGAACAGCAGTCCAGATCGCCGCGCATTGGCCGATCTTATCAGAACTACTCTGGATCTGCTAGGAGAGACGAGTGGCTTTGTTGGAAAGATCTTTACGAGTGCACAGAACAGAGAAACAGTGTGGATCACGTCTACAATCGCTCAGCGTGGAAGTGCTCGCGCCAACATTGATGGTTCGATCAAGTGGGCTCAATCTATCCGGAAATATTTTCGTGCTCATTGGTGATTGTAGGATCGGGATGAAAAGTAACTCTGTGGCTTCCATACCAGTTTACTTATTTCTGATATATGGTTCCAGAATACTGGCGAGGCATCGCTTCAAGTACAAGATTCCCAGGCTTCAAACTCGAGAAATGTCTCAACACCCTTCACGTTGATATTGTCACCTCCTGGAACTTCAACGATGCGAACAAAGTACGCCTTCCCTGCAGAATCACCGGATAATCTGGCTCTGATGCCTCGCGTAAGCTTTTGCGTGGCACTGCATTTGTCGAGAAGGTGCGAACCATCACTCAAGTAGTTGTTCCCGGAGAAGACGAGCTTAAGGATTGGTTGTGCGTTCCCGGTTCCGTTGCCGAAGTTGTTCTACTGCTGATCTACCGCTAGCGATTCGGTCAAAAACGTTGTCGGAGTAGCAGGCACTGTTTCTGCCGTGACGCACCCAATCATGTTCCCGATCTTTGCGGGTATCGGACTTTCGGGCGTGTTCATCAATTGGCTTGCCACAGTTTATAAGAGAACGTAAGTTCCTGGAACTATGACTGCATGACCCGCATTTATATGTGTGTGTAGTCCTGAAACTTTGCGTCTCTTCATGGGCTATATAATCGACTTGACGCTCGTGCTAGACCAACTCTTTGTGATCGTTCTTGCTCTCGATACACCCAACGTTCTAACACAGAAGGAAATTGACTCGGCTCTGGATAAATACACTTCTGGCTCGGCGAATACCGTTCATGCGGAGATTCGGGAGTATTGCAACGATACCACCTTTGCGAAGATCTGTAGCTCAAACAAAGCAGAGCAGAAGATCACAGAACTCATTGACACTCACCGCGTCAGATGGGAGGAGGCCGAATCACAGGTTTAGTTGCACCGTTGTATTTTTTAGATTGAGATCACCTTTGTATCACGGATAAATGGTGTCGTAACAAAACGGCGGCACGGCACAACCCACACAGACTTTCACTGCGAATTCCTACGTTTTTCGCTGGGTATTTCTTCAAAGTAAAATTTCGTTCCGTGGTTGGAGCGAAAATCCACGCCTGCGCCCGAGCCCAAGCGTTCAACTGTTTGAAAAATAATCCCCCTTGCATATGGCGGTCCAAATGCACTTTTATTCCGCCCCCCACTTTTTCGGTGATTTCCGGTCTTCAGCCACTTAAATGGGCCTATTGGCAGTATTCCCACTGAAACAGCAGATGTCAATCACGTCGTTTATGTTGCGGGGAAATCAGTGATTCCCGCAACATAAACTCGAGCGCCCGCCACTTTTAAAGTGGCGATGTGGTCCGCCACTTTTTCTCGGCCCGCAAAACTTTTTGTTTCCAAAAATTCGGGTGGGTACAGGGAGAGCGGTAGCACCATGCACTGCATATAAGTGAACCCAGACGAGTGTGGGCGGCCTCCCCGAGATCACCGAAGTCATCCAAGCTGGAACAAAAGCCAAACTGAAGTATGAGGGAACGCAGGCGTGAGAGAGAATCCAGAACTGCGAAACTGGACCTGCGGGGCCAGAGCGAACGGTGGGGCAATCTGCAGGAAGGTCTCGACAAATCCAAGCGTAGACATGGAAACGTATTAACTCGACCTGAAAATAGGCCATAGATTCTGAGCTGAAGGAGAGGGCAGCAATTAATTGCAATGAACTTCATAATTGCAATGAACTTCTGTTGCAGGAGCAGACTCAAGATATAGAAAGAACAGTAATACAAGTAATGACAAAAAGTTATACGTAACTGTAGGCTAGTATCCAACCCGACCAGCAGCAACCAGAAACTGATCCATTAGTTTGAAATGTGTCCAATATGCTAATGGAACAGTGATCAACAGACCAAGTGCAGGTGAAATCACATTCATGAGGTGTATACAAAAAGTACATTGGATATAGCGGAAGAACAGTGGGAACATCCAATACATTGGGTGTAGGAGCAGATAAAGAATGGAAAAAGGCACAAATTCCTCATGAATCGGGGGCACGGTGGACGTGGGTGGTTCAACTGTGGGAAAGCATCAGCGATCTCGGTGTTTGTATTTCTTGGGCTTATTTATACACAGTCCACGGTACTACTGCCTTCTTAAAGACTCGACACTCATCTGATTTTTTTTGAGAGAAAAAAGTTTTTCGGACTGAAAAAAAAGTGGCGGGACCACGTCGCCACTTTAAAAGTGGCGGGCGCTCGAGTTTATGTTGCGGGAATCACTGATTTCCCCGCAACATAAACGACGTGATTGACACCTGCTGTTTTAGTGGGGATACTGTTAATAGGCCCATTTAAGTGGCGGAAGACCGGAAATCACCGAAAAAGTGGGGGGCGGAATAAAAGTGCATTTGGACCGCTATACTTGCAGGGTTTTCCGAATCGCACCAAGTGTCGGAACGGCTAATCTGGCGACGCCCTCTCTTCCCCCACATTAAAGCGTCTCGTGCAGTACTGTCCTAACGGCGGGAGATATTGCTGAATCGATTTGATTACGTTTACATGTTACGCGCGCGCCAAGATGCACGCACTAGAGCTGAGCGTACCGTTGAGATGATACAATCCTTCGAGAAGTTACACCAACTCCAATACCGGAATCGTTGGAGGGACACCCGTGGCGGCCTTTCGGGCTTCCACAAACACTTGATACATTGGCAGATAGATAGGCTCCCTTGCGATTTTCGCGAGCAACATGATGGCCGGGACGGTTTTTGGGTTCGTAGCGGCCTCGCGAATGACCTGGATGTCGGCTGGTCGCATTTTAGCGCGAAGAAGCATCTTGTTTTTCCTGTCGGCTCTGATATACGCATTGAGGATCCTATGTGGGGGAATGGTGATGAGAAACAATTGAGAATCGTCGAAGAGCAAGTACTGAAGGCTAGTTTCGATCGTGCATGGATCTCTTGTCGTCTTCCCAGTGGGATCCGCGTCGGTGGGTTTGGCGAATCCGTCCGCTTTCCACTCCGCCACCAGCTCCTTCAGCCCAGCGGAGATTTGCATCGGGAGGGTCATCGACATCTGGGCGTCTGCATGGAAGATGTCCATCAAGACTACCTCGTCGGCATGGTATCCAGCAGCATCCACCCTGGCACGCTCGCGCTGCCAGATCACTCGGTGGCTATCCGACATCCGCTCGGGATCTGTGACGGGGGTGAAGGCGTTCACCTGAAGCATGCCATCGTAACTTTTGCCTTTCCCCCGCGTTTTTGGATGCAGTTCCAGATCCGAGCGTGCCCTCTGCGAGCCCGAGGAAAATCTCCGCGCAGTTGAATATGTCAGAGGGCTCGACGGCGACGTCCAGCCGTGCGACAATAGGCTCTCTGCAGCGCGCACGATTGATGAGGTCGAAAGCGAGGATAAAGCATCCCCCAAGGGGCATGAGTAGATCTGGATTCGCCATTAGGGTCTTGATGAGCTTTGGGATGCCTGCTACTCCGCAGATCGGCCTGTGTTCTGGCCTGTGCAGATATTCATTTAGGTATTGGTTCGATGAAGGATGTATTCCGAGCCGTACCAGTCCGACTTCTGGCACTGAATCCACAAGGAAGTGAATGAGCTCGGGAAATTTGAAGCGTGCCTTCATACCTCTTTGGAACAGTACGAGACAAGCTGACACTAGGGGGAGGAATTGTATTCAGATTGCGACTCGCGAATGACAGACCGGCTAACCTTGCTGCAATAGCGCAGAGGCTGAGCAAGGTCCCCTTCCCTTTGACCGCATCCACAGCAGAATGTTGAGAGGGCCTTTCGACGATTGCGGATTGTCTTTGATGACCACGGGAAAGCCCTCGAGAGAGCTTCGTCGTCGAGTGGCTGCAATGGTATCAGTGGGCAGTGGAAAGAGCAAGAAGAGAAGTTGACACACGACCAAACATCATCGGACGCCGGGCCGCAAGGACCGCGAAATAACACGTAAGCAAACATCAGGAAAAAACAAAATGCTTGGTTGCATACAGCCATTGCTATGAGATACCAGTAGCTGCAGTAGCAATTCCCTTGAGGCTCAGTAGTGCCTGGTAGCATCCGTAGCACTGGTAACTGTGGCAGGTGGCTTGGTAGCACTGGTAGCATTGGCAGCATAGCTTGGTAGCATCAGTAGCATTGTATGGAATGCTTGATAGCTCTTGGTAGAGTCATGTGTGCACTCTGTAGTGCTTGAGAGATGTAGGCCAATCCTACTAAGGACACTATAGAACTCAGAGTGGTGAGACTGATAATCCTACCAAGGACACTATAGAACTTAGAGTGGTGAGACTAATATTCTACAATGCCTGATTGACTTGAACAGTGGATTCTAGTTTTGCTTATTGTATTGACCCCAGGTCTGGGTTCTCCTCTTGCAGTTGAAGGCAGAGTTAAGTCAAAGTCCAAGGACATCAAGAACATATATGTAGATCATTCCCATACTCATGGCATGATTTTCCCTGAGTCCAAGTTTAAGCTATGGTGAGTGATATTTTCAGTATCCCATGTCACTTTCATATTTCTGGTGTCAGTGGTGCTACGGTGAACCAACTGAAGTTGAACTGAAGATTGATTGGGACAAAGGTGATGTAGTTCCATCATTGGCAGTACTTTCAATGTACACTTTAGTCTAGCTGTAATTTTGTATACTCTTAACTTCTCCTTGTCGGAAGGTTGTTGGTTCGATTCCCGTAGCAAACATGTATTTAAATAATAAATAATTTGATGAACTTGTGTCGTTTAATGTAACAGATTGTATGTCAACCGAAATATGACAGTATGGTGAATTAAGAAACTAGCATTATTAGTGAATAAGTTTTGGTTTATTTCTTGCGGGGCGGGCATTCTCAGTAGCTCCAGTAGCCCCAGTAGCAGTTGCTACCAACCTGCTACCAGCTGCTACTGAGCTTGAGTGAATGCTACTGGGAACTTGATATTCGGGGACTTGCCTACCAGGATACCACTGCTACTGAGGCTACAGAGTGCAACCTAGCTAAGTGAATTTTTCCTGATGAATGAGCTGAGGTTTGGTTGAGCCTCCGCTTTGCTTGGGATGAGGAAAGCTCCACCGCGTGCGATGAACCACGACGTTATCGGATCCGCACGGACCCAGGCATGAGACGTAAAAAACCAAACGTACGGACTACCAGCGCAGGAAAACCTGCTGTAAGCTTAGGACGGTGAAGTCTGCAAAGGCTATCAGAGTCAACTGAAGATTGGCCGTGAAAAAGGAGAAACAAGTCACATTTGAAGCAAAGAGAAAGCTATTCTCCCGTTACGAGGAACATCGCTGATCGATCGTGAACTCAGCTGCTGTCGGCTGCATTCGGCAATCCACGGATATCTCGGTTTGATGTCAGATGCGCCCTCACGTCCGACCGGCAACGCTTGCCGCAGCACGCGAAGCTGTCAAACGGCTGATCGGCATCCTCCATTCAACAGTTTCCACTGAAATCCAGTGGCTCACTTTGTGTCGGAAATACTTACTCGCCGACCTCCAGCAGAGCTCACTGGATTGTTTCACATTGGTTCTCACTGATATGGGAATGAGTTTGATCCTACGAACGCGCCGCCTTCCAACTCTCCATAAATGCCTGCCTTATTTCTCAAAAGGCTTCATTCCAGTTGCGCGCCTGCTGAGAAACGGGTATCGATTTCGGGCGAGCATCAATATTCAAGGATAAGATTTGGTCAATGCAAGTTCAACACATCATTTATATTCTGCCGAATTTCGAAACATTTCTTCATATTCGTCTTAAAGCGGACCGTCCCGCATGAAATTCAACCGCAAAAGAGGGTCATAGATCAATGGTCACCAACGGCCACCGTCACCCGCTGGTGGCCAGCGGTGGCCCCTCGACGTGCTTGGCCTTTGCACTGCGCTCGTTGCCGATGGGCTGCTTGCGCACGAGCTCTTCGACAACAAGAGCGTCGAGGGCCGGGGGCAGCAGACAGCGACGGCGGAACTCGTTGCGGTTCAAGGAAGCGAGGGAGTAGCTTGTCGAGGAGATGGAGGCACTTGGGTTCGATCAGAGCACGGAAGTTTCCCGGGCCGTGGGAGTGCTGCTGGTAATAGCTGACGCTGCGAGGGACAAGGGGGAAAGCGCGGTATCGACGGTGCTCTACCTGTCGTTATTTGCCGCAATATCAAGTGCAGGGTCCAGGGTGGCGTTTGTTTCAGATCCACTGCCACCCGTAAGAGATTCGAGCCAAATTCGAGCTCTCGAATGCGCTCAAAATGCGCTGCTGCATGCGCGCCCCCATGAAACGGTCGCGCTCTTCAATAATCTGTCGAGCATCTAGTCCTGTGGACATGGCGGGAATCACCAAGTGCTGAAGACAAGTGGCAAACAGTTTGCAGTCAGTGTTCCTGAAAGATGGGTCACGGTCACGGTCACTGCGCCCTGAAACGCCAGGAAACGCCGCACATCAACGCCGCCCCATGGCAGTCACCGAAAAAAAAAACCACCCCTAGACGGCATTGTCCATCCACTGCTCTCATGGGAGCCAACAACTCGCGGACGTTCCAGGCGCGCAGCTCGGGGATTGACCGCCTCCAACAGCAGTCGCTGCAATCCAAGAAGGAAGTACCGGTGCTACTGCTTGGCTCTGACGAGGCGAGCAGATCGACACTCGTGAAGCACATGAAGCTCTTCCACAGATTCACCGCCGAGGAGCGGGCAGCTTTTCGCTCGGCGATACACACAGCCGTCATTCAGGCGGCCAAGGCAGTAGTGTACGCTCTGCAGGAGTCTGGATTGGATAGGATGCTGTTGAAGGAGCACCAGTGTCTTCTCGATGAAATATCAGGTACGAACACCAAGGGTGCGCTGAGTCGCGAGACAGCGGATGCCATCGAGGCGCTGTGGCGCACCCCCGCCGTCGCGCGGGTCCTCGACGAGCACGACAGCGAGCTGAATTTGCCGGACAAGGCGTTGTTGTGAATTACCCATTATTTATTCGGTTGGTGCAGTTCCGTTGACCAGATCATGTAGCATTTTCTTCTCGGAAATACAGCGCCTCGCGCAGCCGGGGTACATACCGACGCAGCAGGACGTTCTGCGCGTGCCAGCACAAAAGAATACCATCACCGAGATGCGATTCACCATGGATGCGCTATCGATCCGCCTCATTGAAGTCGGGCCCCTGCGCTCCGAGCGCAGGAAGTGGATACACTACTTCGAGAGGTGTGTTCTGCCGCATATTCCTCATCGTCGCGACAGCAGATTTGCTGATACGTGAATGCGTCCAGCGTCACAAGTGTTATATTCTGCACCGCGCTCAGCGACTACGACCAAGTCTTGGCGGAGGAACGCGGTCGGGTGCGCTTCCCTTTCCTTCGTTTCTCTTCATCCCATCGTCCTTCCTTTCTTCACCCATTCCATGCCTACTTTGCTTTATCCCGTACCCATTACTTCGGCCACTTAACTCCACGCCCTCAGAACAGCATGCGCGAGTCCATAACTCTCTTTTCAGATATCATCAACAGCCGCTGGTTCCTCCGCACGTCGATCATCCTCTTCCTCACTGAGGTGGATGTCTTCAAGACGAAAATAACCAAAGTGAGCCAATGCTTCCCACCGTCTTCCTACTCCGTTTGCTGATCTCACATATAGATCCCCCTCGAGCGGCACTTCCCTGAATACACGGGTGGACCCGACATCAATAACGCCGTACGGTTCATCCTGTGGCGCTTCATGCAGGAGAATCGCGCGAGGCTGAGAGTGTACCCGCAGTGCGTGCCTCACTCCCTCCTCCTTAGTTCTTTCATTCTCATCACTTCTGTCTGAGACTCGTACTCGTTGTCTCGGCCTACTTCCGTTTCGCACTCGTTATATCACATTCCTCAGCTTGTTATCCACCATTCCTTTTCTCGTTATCTCCTATTCTCCGACACTTCCTCTTATTCTTCCCTCGTCTGCTATGTGTTTTTTGTGCGTACGCTGACGTGCACGCAGCCTCACCCGCACGGACGATACTCAAAGCGTGCGTCTCGTCTTCGCCGCCGTCAAGGACACGATCCTGCGGAACGCGATCAAGGATGCCGACCTCCTCGACATGCAGGTGCTTTGATTCTGTGTGCGCCTTGACTCACAGCCCCGGAGTTGTGGTTTTAGTTTGTCAATGCATAAATACGCTAGTTTCGTTCTCAGCATTGGTCGGGGCGTTTGCGTGTACTTCATTCAGCTCCAATCATTTATCTTAATATCCTATATTTGCTATACATACACCCATATCCCGTGTATTTATCGTGTATCCCGCTGCATGTAGCCTCTGTGACTCCAAAATGATATCGATCCCAGACCCCAACGTCCCCTTGCTCCTCCCCATTCCCTACCTCTACCTCGAGTTCATTAACGCTGCGGAGTCTGCGATACTTTTTATGGGGCTCCCAATATACAAACAAGCGAAGTATAAGCCCCTGTGTTTGTAGTCTGTCTGCGAGAGACTCCGATGTCCCTCCCGCAAGCGGTGATGCTGCATGCTTCAAGTTTTTAAGATTACTATTACTTGGAAACCTTTCTTCACTCAAGTGCCGTCATCTTTCAAGGCCTGAGAGCGCAGATTTGCTCACTTGCGGCTGGGAGAAGCCCGTAGACCTGGTATTGAATCCATTGTGCCGCTGTGGGCCAATATTTGTGATTGATCGCGATTCACACCGAGTTTCACATGCCTCACCGAACTTAACTCAGGCAAGGAAGAATTAATCCGTTCGGCATTCAGGACAGAGGAAGGTACAACTTACTTGAAAATTAATAAGAACATTGGTATAGCTCTCAAGTACACCTGATAATAAGCACATTGCTATACAGTAGAGAAGTAGTTCAATCAGTTGTAGGCAAAACAAAAATTCTCCAACTTCAAGTTTCGAATTTGAACATAGAAGTGATTTGTCATCAATTCGCGCCGTCGGCTGCGTCCGGCAAGCTCCCCGATGGCAGTGTGATGATTGCCGTTTGATCCGTTCGCCTTCAACATCCACCACAATTTTTCTCGCCGATCATGAGCATACAAAATTGTATTCCAGACCAGTCATATTTCCAGTGGCTACAGCGGGATACGACAAATACACGAGGTAGATCATATGCATCCAGTACGCATACAAAAAAATGCTTGAAACACTAGCCAACGTCCGACTCATGAGCAAGAGAATGAGGAACAAGAAAGGATCTTCCAGCACGACCAAAACACGGAAAAGCCCAGGGCCCGGGGCACCTCGTTCCGAGAACCTTCGAGTCCTTGAGCGCGTTTTGGAGAATTGTCTCTTTTACAGCGGCGAAGACCAGGCGCATGTTTGCGGTGTCGGTAGTGTGAGCGAGGCTGCGTGTGTAAGCATCAGCACAAGGGCGGAAAGAGAGCGCAAGTTATAGAAAGATAGAAAAATGTATGGAGCCCGAGGGAGGACAGGGAATGGAATGAAAAAAAGAACGAAGGCAAGTAATGGGGAGGGAATTGAATAGGAAGGATAGCAAGAGGCACGCACTGCGGGTACACACTCAGCTTGGCGCGGTTCGCCTGCATGAACCTCCACAGGATGAATTGCGTGGCGTTGTTGATGTCGAGGCTGCCGATGTATTCGGGGAAGTAAGCTGAGAGAGGGATCTGTGAGGTGTGGCGGTCAGCGGTCGGAATTCAGGACAGATCGATCTTGGGAGAGGAGACTCACTCTGTGTATTTTGGCTCTGAAGACCTTAATCTCGGTGAGAAAAAGGATAATCGACGTGCGCATAGACCAGCGGCTGTTGACGATGTTGTCGAAGATTATTGATTCGCGCATTCAGGTCTGAAGGTACAGGGATTTGAGCAATAAGGACGATGCAATGGACGAAGGAAAGGGAAACGCACCAGGCCACGCTCCTCGAGCAGGACTTGGTCGCAGTCGCTCAGTGCGGTGCAGAATATTATGCTCGTCACGCTGAACGGATTCAATCAGGAGCGACTTTGCGAGGAATGTCAAACGTAAAGTAACACCCACCTCTCAAAACAGTGCATCCACTTCCTGCGCTCGGAGCACCGGGCCCGACATCAATGAGCCCCATCGACAGTGCGCCCATGTTAAATCGCGTCTCCGTGAGGGCGTACTTTTGCGCTGGCGTGCGCAGAACATCTTGCTCTGTCGGTGTGTAGTCCGGCTGCACGAGGCGCTGGATGTCGCTTAAAAAGCTGTTGTGGCGTTAGTAGGAACGGTTCAACAAAACGAATGAAGAATAACTCACTGCAACGCACTGGTCGGTAAATTCAGTTCCTCGTCGTCAAGGAGGTGCGCGATGGGCCGATGGCGGGTGTTCGCCACAGCGCCTTAATCGTATCCGCTGTCTCGGGACTCAATGTTGTGAGAAACAGGATGTCGGCGTGCATCTACGGGGTTCTGATACAGCCGTTGAATAAGGGACTTCCAGGGGAAATGGAGGCAATTTAGTAAGGATGACACTAGCCTGAACTTCATGGACGCTGGCCTGACCGCCCATCAACTCAGCAGGCCCGATGTTCTTGGAAATAGGACTTCCGCGTATATATCCGGGGTGCTGATACAGCCTTTGAACAAGGGACCTCCAAGAGAAATGAAGACCATCCTGTAGAGATGACAGCTAGTCTGCATTCCTCCAGTCAGTGTACATCCTTGCCATTCACTATGCCAAGTAAAAAACACAGAGCCAAGCAACGAGCGCTGAACGAGAAAAGATTGAACAAGGTCTCAGGTCCGCGAGCGCCTTAGGCTCCACCGTATCCTAACGATTCCCAGGGTTGTTTCCGAGCGCAAGCCAGCAACACATAACTTCGGCTAGCCGACAGCAGCTATGTATTCTCCGCTCCTACTCCTGACGCCGCCGTGAATTTTTATTATTGTTTTTATTATTATTTATTATTTTCACTAAACAATTAAAAAAACAATTAAAAAAACTTGTGTTTTTATTGACATGGCGAATGGCAAGGATCCACATTGACAGAGTACATACAACTTTAGTAAGATAGTGATTGACTGAACAACTACTCCAGGCATCAATCACTACCCTCTAAACGAATTACTATTGCTGGCACGAATAACTATCCATCAAGGAATATCAACTGATGCGCCCAAGTGAGATCACCGAGTAATACGGCACACTCCCATCAATGTTCTCACAGACATTTGTTTCCTTACCACCACCATCGCCGCTGGAGTGCCTCTCGATGCGTCTCGCTCCCGACGCACGCGAAATCAAAACCTGTTACGACGGATGGCCAATACTATTTATGTTGGTGGGCAGGGGCGGGCTTGTCGGCCGTGAGGGCGTGACGCAAGGTGCGTTATCATTTGATCCCAGTGCGCTATGGTTAGCCCAGGATTCATATCCTTACGCCGATTATTATGGCAGCGAGCCCAAGCGCCCCCAGGCGCTCTGCAGCGCTTTTTTTGCGCCCGTAGCCCGTCTGGTTGAAAGGGGTTTGTGCACTGGGCAAGCACACTTGCGGTCACCCCTGTTTGCACCGCACTGTAGTAGTTTGTCAAGAACATCAGTGTACAAGTCGTATCCCCAATCCCAATTCAAATAATTACATCCTGAATGCTGCAGTTGAGTTCATTGATTTTGAAATGTAATTTGTTTCCGTGGAGCCGTGTACATGTGTCTACGGCGTCGCAGCGGACGGGTCCCTCGAGGCCGCATCATTGATGGGTCCACAGCAGATGAATAGCTATTCGCCCGTTGCGACAGTGATTGGTTTGAATAAGTAGTGATTGGGCACCAGGAGTAGTTGTTCGTACCTAAAGTAGTTGTTGATGAATCACTATCTTACTAAAGTTGTCGTGCCTCACATTGACAGGAGGAATGCAGACTGGCTCATTCTCACTGAATGACCTTCATTTCTCTTGGAGATCCCTTGTTCAACGGCTGTATCAGCGCCCCGGATATATACGCGGAAGTCCTATTTCCAAGAACATCGGACCTGGTGAGTTGACGGGCGGTCAGGCCAGCGTCTATGAAGTTCAGACTAGTGTCATCCTTACTGAATTGCCTCCATTTCCCCTGGGAGTCCCTTATTCAACGGCTGTATCAGAACTCCGTAGATACACGCCGACATCCTGTTTCCCACAACACCGGGTCTGGTCAGTTGGGTGTCTATGAGGTTCAAGCTAGCTGTCATCCTTACTCCATTTCTGTTGGAAATCCCTTGGTCTGCATCAGAAGGAGCCTAGCATACGGTGGAGCCTAAGGCGCTCGCGGACCTTGTTCAATCTTTCTTACGGTCCGCGGGAGCCTTGTGCTGGTTCGTATAAATACTGACCTGGGATTGGAGTTGAGTGAGCATTGCACTTTGCAACCTCACTTCATCGACCTAGACCTACCTGCTCACGTAGCTATGAGTTCCACCACCGCAGTTATTCCCACTGAGCCTGGCCTCGTTGGGGTCCATGTCGGCCACGACGTCTTCACTCGTCCTTGGGGAGGTGAGTGCTCCGCCGCCATCCCTTACCGTTGCTCATTTTCTCCCATAGGCAATGTCGATGTCATTCGCAACGAAGGTTTGTCACGAGAGGAGCATCGTGTTCTCCTGTCGTCCAGGATACTAACAACCGCTATGCAGAGCTCGAGCAATGGCTCGCTGAGCATCATATCGGAGACGACATTTTCGTGGACAAGGCAGCCGATAATAAGAGTTGGAGCTTTGACTTGGGTCCTTTCACTGTGCGTATTCTTCGCTATTCCGTGACTACTGGTAGTGACCATACTTTAGATCAATATTTCTGTGGAGGACTTGGGCAACGGCAAATACAAGTACACCGCGATTCTTTACTTCAAGAAGTTTGGTATCAAGGTCAAGATCTGGACGTTCACCTTTGAAATCGATACCAGCAAGGGCGCGGGCTCTTACTGCCACGAGGTTAACGTTGTTGGTATTGTTAAGGGCAAGATCTGCATCTTGTATGAGGGCAAATGCTTCTATCTGTACTTCAAGCTGGAGGCGTTTGGAAAGACGTGGGAGAAGAAGTATAAGCTGTTCTGTATCTAGTGGCCTTTCCAACGGGCGTTGTCTCGTACTTACAATTGTTTGTGGCCTTTTAACTATACGCCTCTGCCGAAACCTTCATCAGAAGTACAAGACTCGGGGAGTAAGCTTGACGGTGCAGGACGAATGCGGCTATTCTGCTTCACTCCCCCTCCCGGCTATAAATCCAGCGAACATTCACCTTCGTACACCCTATTCTCAAACTCCCTCAAATCCTACACACATCCGATGGCGACAATGAGAGCCCTAACCGTATGAAGGCTTTGGTGGCGAAATCCATCAAGGAGAGCAGCTCCGCAGTAGACGTGTCAATGAACGCCTCCACCCACGCATTCGTCTCATTCGGAATTTGGATAACGTGCGTAGGGCAAACAAAACCGTCCCGGGGTGCCAGGAACTCGAGCGCGGGTGGGGGCTGGTTGAACGTTCCGCTGAGCCCACGCTCGGCCGTTTTGAGCAAGGTAAACCGCGAGGATAGGAGACGATGTTCACTATGAAGATCTGAGTAAGAGTCTGCAGGATTGGATTGCAGACAAACTCAACCGGGAATGGCACAATGCAAATAAATTTCACAGTAGCTACAGCGGGATAAACGATAAATACAGGATATGCATCCAAGAAACAAACTGAAGCAAGATCCTACTAAGAGTACATCGAGAACGACTACGGGAAACGTAGCATAACCACAAGCCGAACAACCTCTCGATATTTTTCAGAAAGGTTCAGCGCGGCGAGTTCAAGCACGGCCGACGACGGTAATTTCAAAAAATTCAAGGCCGCGAGTCCGGAAGAAAACTATAGATGCCTAGAGCACTTGCGTGTCGAGAATCTTGCAGTTCTTCAGCGCGTTTTGGATAATGGTCTCCTTGATGGCCGCGAAGACGAGGCGTACGCATTTGGTGTCGTTTGTGCCGATGAGGCTAGGAAAGTGCGGACGTCAGTCAGCAAAGAACGAAAATCCCGCCGCAGAAGAATGAAGTATCTCTGACAAGGGAAGAGATAACAAGGAAATAAACAAGACAACGGGTACAGAAAAGGAACCAGAAATCAAGGGAAGGAGAAGGAACAAAAAACAAGCAAAGACGCACTGCGGATACACGCTCAACCTCGCACGATTCTCCTGCATGAAGCACCACAGGAAGTATTTCGCGGCTTTGATGACGTCAGGTCCGCCGGTGTATTCGGGGAAGTATCTCGCGAGAGGGATCTAGGAGGGAGGTGTCAGCCCGCAAAATTGGAGCGAATGAAGGAACGATCTGGACGACGAGCTCACTTTGCGTATTTTAGCCTCGAATGCATCCACCTCGGTGAAGAACAGTATGATCGACGTGCGGAGGAACCATCGGCTGTTGATAATGCTTTCGAAGAGGTATAAGGACTCGCGCATGCGGTTCTACGAACAGGCGGGTGAGCGATTCAAGTTCGAAGCGGCGAAGTAATTGTTCGATAGATTGAACGGAGGCAGAGATTAGCGGATGGAAAGAAACAAGGAAGGAAGGATAATGGGAGGCAGGAAGCGAGGAAGGATGATGGGATGAAAGGGGAGGAGGGGAAGGAAAGCCACCTGGCCGCGCGCCTCGAGGAGGACTTGGTCGTAGTCGGTCAGGGCCGTGCAGAATATTATGCTCGTTACGCTTCGAAACGGTTTCAGTTACTCATGAGTGAATGCAGCCATGTCCAACGCAGCTCTCGAAACAATGTATCCACTTCTTCCTCTCTGAGCGCAACGGCCCGACATCGATGAAGCGGATCGACAGCCCGCCCATACTGAATCGCGTCTCGGTGATGGTGTTCTTCTGCGCCGGCGTGCGTAGGACGTCCTCCTCCGTAGGCGTGTACTCCGGCTGGGCGAGGTGTTGTATCTGGGTGAAGAAACTGGCGTGATCTCGTCAGCGCAATCCCTCCAACTGAATAAATGAAGAAATTCACTACACCGCACTGTCCGGCAGGTACACCTCGTCCTCATTATCATCAAGGAGTCGCACGACGGCGGGGGTCCGCCACAGAGTTTCAATCGCAACCGCTATCTCGGAATTGAGTGCGTTGTCCAACTTGACACGCAATATCACATCGGGAAGATGCCGGTGTTCCTCCGCGAGCATCCCATCGAGTCCAGATGTGAGGAGGGCAAGAACGATTCCATGAACAGAGTCAATGACAGTCCTGTGTATCGCCGAGCGAAAGGCTGCCAGTTCCTCGGGGGTTAATCCGCGGAGGAGCTTTATATGCTTGACGAGAGTTGATTTGCTCGCATGGTCGGAGCCAAGCAGTAGAACCGGTACTTCCTTCTTGGATTGCAGCGAATCTGCTTTGAGCTGTCGGTCAATGGCCTCGCTTCGTGCCCGGGCCAAGCGCGAGCTACTAGCGCCCATGAGAGCAGAGGATGGGTTTTTTCAATGTGAACTGTCATGAGGCAGGGCTTCCGTGCGTTCGGAACCCGACCCTTCAAGTTGCCCGACCCCGTCAAAGCTCGTCAAAGTGACGGTGTGACAGTGACCATGACTCGCATATGATCTTGCTCGCCTGAGTCGCCTCGAGCTCCGTCACGGACTCGCGGTCGACTTACCCCTGGTCTCACGTTGAATCTACATTCCTGAAGGGCGGAGAGGCGCGTATTGAGCAGCACATTCGTGGGCTTGTCTCCGTCTCCTTTACCTTGATAAGCAGCGGCTTCGGCGCGCTCAGAGGGCGGAACCCCGCGCCCACTCCCTCCTGCCGACAAATCGTCCTGATGTCCGGCGTTTTCGAACCCGCAATGCACGACTCGGACGCTTATACCATCCAGAAGCTCATCGAACGCGACGTCTCGCATGCATCCAGTCACGTCACTACGCTGCCTTAAATTTGGCCCAGAAGCGCCCTTGTCTTCATCGTCTCGTACCCGACTTGCTCTCCTTCGTCAACGTTTAATCTTCGTCCCTGCGATTCGCCATGGTCAAATTCACGAATATACCGGGGGATTTAGTGTGTCGTCATCCATCCCGCTCTCTGCATCGTGCTGATGTAACGCAGTGTCCTTCATTGCAAGATACCCCCTGGAAACGCAGACAGCGTCCTTGACGTATCTTCGGATCACGCCTGACCCGTCTTGGATTTACAGCTGTTTGCAAAATTGATGACAGTCGTCAAAAAAGAAAGAAAAGAAAAGAACTTGAACACCCGGGATTGTTTTGCTCATCTCTCGCTCGGTTCTCGACCGATTTTCCTGAGAGTGGGCGCGTTCGAAAGCGGTCGACGAGTGCTTTCATATGGTGCTCAACGTGCTGTCTATCTCACTCACTGCGTTTTCTGAAAAATATCTGCTAGGGTAGATAGCTTCAGATAGTTGGGATTTACTGCAATATCCTTAGGTATCCACCATTTTTCAATGCATGGACAGTTGAGATATCTGTTGTGGTAGATAGCTCAAAAATCTGCCAAGCTATCCCCTGCTATCCTCAAAATTATCTCAAGATATTTCCACTGGTAGATATCTTGAATATCTTCCACACTATCTGCCTGCATGATACCTCAAATTTCAGCTGTCGATATCCACCAACCAAAATGCTATAAATACGGCCCTGCATTCCCTCACAAGTCCCCGCGTGTGCCCCGCCGCACCGCTATTCATTAATGACCATTCCAGTCAGGTAGGTTTGTCTATTCTAATCTAAGTGAACTAGAAAATCAATCTAGTAAGTCAATATCTTGTCTCGTACATACTAAATCATTCCTGTGTCAAGTAGTAGCCTAGATTTGTCTGTACTTAGTCAGTAAAAATATTGGGAAAATAAATTGTTTTGAAATCTCATTCCCTTGCCCGTGTACAAGCCGACAGAGTTCTAAGTACTACTGTCACATGCATGAAAGACGGTGGTTGCATAATCATGGCCAGATAGCTTAGGAAAGTCAAGATATCACCTGGCAAATACCATACGAAATTGATGCTTTCTGACATGGTATCCACTGGTATCTACCTCAGCTATCTGCAGTGTCGATACTTTGTGATATTTGACACATCTAATATGCAGATACCATTTGAAATAGATCCTTTCTGAAATGGTTTCAACCGAAGAATATCTAAAGTTTCATCTTAGTTGATAGCAAGTAATAGTCAGCATATCATTATGGATATCCACCATGTGGATATTTTGCAGAAAACGCAGTGACTGAATTCGCTCAGATCAACATTCGGGCCATGCATCCCGATCACGAGATGTATTGCGTCATATCTCGGCGAATACTGCTCCGATCCCAACGATTCTGGACGCGTTTGGAAGCGAATAGCGACTCGAATGATTTGCCCCCATAATCAATGGATTCACCGGCGAATCAACCTATAAATATTGAATTCTCGATACACAGGGGTAACTTCATTCTCGCGGGTGTGCCTCGTGATTTTTTCATTTCCTGAGGGCACTGCTGAGGTTGTCTGCTTTCTCCCTCTCAGAATCACCCGTAATCAACGAAATCGGATCAGTATTGGGTGAGAAATTGTCCTTTCTCTCGGTAGGGTCAAACCAGGTGGTGGGAATTTCGAACGAGCCATTTGGCGCGTCTCCATGAGCATATTAGATACCGTTCGAAAGCCCTTTGCAGCCTCTTTCGAACGCTCCTGGACTCGACCAAATCGGCCAAGAAATGAGCGAGAAATGAGCAAAACAATTCGGGGCATTTACGTTGTTTTCTTTTCTTTCTTTCTTGACGACTGTCATCAATTTTGCAAAGAGCTGTAAACCGTACCCACCCTCATAGCGCATTCCCATCGGTTTCCTCGAAGCTGATCATGCGTGGATAGCGCTGTCAATGCTCTTGGCGCACTCCAGGTCTATGAGACCACTCTTGGTGGATGGCTAACTATTCTCGACCGAGCCTCCTCCAGCATTCCATGTAAGCATCTCCGCGCGGCCTCCTAGTGTGTACCACCTAACTCGTCGTGACAGTGTGGCTCTGGCAACGGCAAGATCATACCCACCGCTAACGGCGGAACCAAATTCGACAACTCAACGATGGTGTTGGTGATGTTCCCACCGCCGTTCAACGGCACCTCGAATCCGCACATGGCATACGAGCATGGAAACAAAGTATTTGTGCCCGACCTGGTGCGCCCCCTTTTTGTTTTTCGCTGAAAGTATGAAACTGTGAATCCACAAAGGCGGGGCGGAGGCAAAGTCTGGCGTATTGGTCGCACGGGTGGCTCCGGCGACTTCACCATCCACGGTTTTATTCCACAGCCCTCGGGTACCGGCCCGCGCCACATGGCCATCCTCGGTGCGTCTACATCCTTCGCTTCCTCTCAATTAATCAATGGAGGACGTTCGTGCATTCCAGACGACACGATCTATCTCCTGCACGAAACCGCCCACCTGCTCACCGCGCAAGTCATCCCTACCCCAACGCCACCATCTCCCCCCGAGTTCCTCGCCAACGCCACCACTGTCCCGGACAACCTCCCTGCTGGCGGCACCTACGCCGCCGCCGAGCTCCTCCTTTCGCCCACATCACTCGAGTACCCGCACCCCTACCTCTATGCGTCCAACCGCAACATCGGCGGCACGCCCGACCCGCGCGGCGACTCCATGGCGATCTTCGACCCCATCAGCAAGCCCGAGCTCGCGCTGGTGAAGCGAGTGTTCACAGGCCTGGTGGAGATCCGTGGGATGGAGCTCGGGATTGGCGAGGTAGGGGGAGAGCTATTTGGTCGCAATGGGGGCGGTGAGCGGGGGAATGGTGATTTACAAGCGGACAGATGGAGAGAAGGATTTGGTGGAGGTTGTGAGAAATTCGAGTGCGGTGCCGAAGATGTCGGGGGTTATGCGGGTTGCACTTTGAAAGTCGGTTTGGACACCCGAGCTGAGGCCAAAGATTCCATCATGTATCGTAAACGAAGAACAACATGTTTCACAAAGCCGACCCGAGTCGTCAATCGTCGACTGTAAACACAAGGCCCAGAACAATATTCCTCCTGTTCCCTCAGGGAATCCAACACCAACAACATTCTAAACGTAACCGAGATATGCGAGGTGGGGCAAAGTCAAAGAGGATTTGCCCGTTCCATTTGGGCCTTCCTCTCTTCATGGAACCCTGCGTGGCATTTGTAAGAGAAGGTCTCAGGCTTTAGACAGACGTACGCAAGCGGTATGTCTTGATGACGTCAATTAGAGCCTGCCTTTGTCTCTCCTTCCTCTCTCTTTCCTCCCTCTGCTCACGCTCCTTCCTCTTCAGCTCTTTCCGCTTCTTCAGCCACGCCGGCTGGGGGAACCATGTCGACGTATGCTTGTGCTCGGGCAACGGAGGTGATGCCGGTAGGGAAGGGTCAGTTGAGGCAGAGGAATCCGTAAGTTTATGGATTCCGGCCTCGACGGTGGCCTCGGTACTGGAGCCAACATAGGCTTCTAGGGCAGCTGCGAACGCTGGAGCAAACCGGAGTTCCCGAGCTGAGCCGTCCACAAATGTTTGAGCGCAGCAGATACATAGCACTGAAAACATTGTTCAAGGGCGCCACCTATGTTGAAGTAGTGAATTGCAGTCATACCAGCGGGCAACAATAAGCGTCCATAGGATGTGTGAATCATTTCGACCTGATTTTGGATGAGCAGGAGGGGAATAATTGACGGTCAAATGATTTGGGTACCAGGGAGGAAAGCCTCTCGGTGAGAGCAACAGCACATGGGCCAATCTACATATGAGAATTTCAGCAATTGACAGTGGAGGGAGAGCAGGAAAACGTACGCTGTAGGGTGGGCCAATGGAAGGAATCAGCCAGTGATCGAAAGTGAACCAAACTCACATCTGAGGAGTCACAGCGCCATTAGTAGGCCGGACCATGACAAAAAAGGAGCCGTAATCGGAGAACGGTTCAAAATGAAGGAGACAGTGAATGAAACAGACTCACTGTCTGTGGGGATTGCAGCGCAGTGAGCTGGAGTGAACGGCAATCAACATGAACAAACAGACTCACGCGCTGTGGGGATTGCAGTGCCGTGAGCTGGACTGAACGGCAACCAACGTGAACAAACAGACTCACATCCTGTGGGAATTGCAGCGCCGTGAGCTGGACTGAACGGCAACCAACGTGAACAAACAGACTCACGCGCTGTGGGGATTGCAGCGCCGTGAGCTGGACTGAACAGCAACCAACATGAACAAACAGACTCACGTACTGTGGAGATTGCAGCGCCATGAGCTGGACTGAACGGCAACCAACGTGAACAGACTCACAAGCTGTGGGGATTGCAGCGCCGTGAGCTGGACTGAACGGCAACCAACGTGAACAAACAGACTCACAAGCTGTGGGGATTGCAGCGCCGTGAGCTGGACTGAATGGCAACCAATGTGAACGAACAGACTCACGCGCTGTGGGGATTGCAGCGCCGTGAGCTGGACTGAACGGCAACCAACGTGAACAAACAGACTCACGCCCTGTGGGGATTGCAGCGCCGTGAGCTGGACTGAACGGCAACCAACGTGAACAAACAGACTCACGTGCTGTGGGGATTGCAGCGCCGTGAGCTGGACTGAACGGCAACCAACGTGAACAAACAGACTCACGCGCTGTGGGGATTGCAGCGCCGTGAGCTGGACTGAACGGCAACCAACGTGAACAAACAGACTCACAAGCTGTAGGGATTGCAGCGCCGTGAGCTGGACTGAACGGCAACCAACGTGAACAAACAGACTCACGCTCTGTGGGGATTGCAGCGCCGTGAGCTGGACTGAACGGCAACGAACATGAACAAACAGACTCACAAACTGTGGGGATTGCAGCGCCGTGAGCTGGACTGAACGGCAACCAACGTGATCAAACAGACTCACAAACTGTGGGGATTGCAGCGCCGTGAGCTGGACTGAACGGCAACCAACGTGAACAAACAGACTCACGCCCTGTGGGGATTGCAGTGCCGTAAGCTGGACTGAACGGCAACCAACGTGAACAAACAGACTCACAAGCTGTGGGGATTGCAGCGCCGTGAGCTGGACTGAACGGCAACCAACGTGAACAAACAGACTCACGCGCTGTGGGGATTGCAGCGCCGTGAGCTGGACTGAACAGCAACCAACGTGAACAAACAGACTCACGCGCTGTGGGGATTGCAGCGCCGTGAGCTGGACTGAACGGCAACCAACATGAACAAACAGACTCACGCGCTGTGGGGATTGCAGTGCCGTGAGCTGAACGGCAACCAACGTGAACAAACAGACTCACGCGCTGTGGGGATTGCAGTGCCGTGAGCTGGACTGAACGGCAACCAACGTGAACAAACAGACTCACAAGCTGTGGGGATTGCAGCGTGAGCTGGACTGAACGGCAACCAACATGAACAAACAGACTCACGCCCTGTGGGGATTGCAGTGCCGTGAGCTGGACTGAACGGCAACCAACGTGAACAAACAGACTCACGCCCTGTGGGGATTGCAGTGCCGTGAGCTGGACTGAACGGGCAACCAACGTGAACAAACAGACTCACAAGCTGTGGGGATTGCAGCGTGAGCTGGACTGAACGGCAACCAACGTGAACAAACAGACTCACGCCCTGTGGGGATTGCAGCACCGTGAGCTGGACTGAACGGCAACCAAGGTGAACAAACAGACTCACAAGCTGTGGGGATTGCAGCGCCGTGAGCTGGACTGAACGGCAACCAATGTGAACAAACAGACTCACAAGCTGTGGGGATTGCAGCGCCGTGAGCTGGACTGAACGGCAACCAACGTGAACAAACAGACTCACAAACTGTGGGGATTGCAGCGCCGTGAGCTGGACTGAACGGCAACCAACGTGAACAAACAGACTCACATCCTGTGGGGATTGCAGCGCCGTGAGCTGGACTGAACGGCAACCAACGTGAACAAACAGACTCACGCCCTGTGGGGATTGCAGCGCTGTGAGCTGGACTGAACGGCAACCAATGTGAACAAACAGACTCACGTCCTGTGGGGATTGCAGCGCCACGAGCTGGACTGAATGGCAACCAACGTGATCAAACAGACTCACAACCTGTGGGGATTGCAGCGCCGTGAGCTGGACTGAATGGCAACCAAAGTGAGCAAACAGACTCACATCCTGTGGGCATTGCAGCGCTGTGAGCTGGACTGAACGGCAACCAACGTGAACAAACAGACTCACATCCTGTGGGGATGACACAATCAGATGAAGGAGGGCAGGAATGTGCACTCACATGCTGTGGGAAACACCTTAGTTCATTCGGTATGTTGCATATGGTCTACATACATCCTGTGCAGATTGATGATACACCCATCTGTATATACAGCCTTAAACAACCATCACATACGTACTGTGAGGAGTAAGAGGCTTAAAAGGATGACTTTGACCGTGACAAATACTCACGATCTATGATCATTGAACTGGCTACCTGCTCAGCTGTTGATTTCACTTACTGTCTATGAATCCTCTCGTTGAAACACGTGTTTGAGCGTTTCAAAAACATCACTCACCTGAATCTGTTGCCAGACTGGTCAGAAACATCAAACCTCACATTCAGCACTCACATTCTGGAGGGACTCCATTTGAGGAACCGTATTCAAAAACAGCAAATTTGAGGTACCCAGGCATGCGGAAACCAGCTGATTCCCCGGCTTACGACCGTTTTGACTACAACTTTGAATGAAATTCAGCATATAGAGAATGTCCTCTTGAGGTACCGTCTTCTGAGTTGGAAAACCACAAGCTGATTGAATGTTTTGAGTCATAAGACACAGATTTCAATCAAAACCTACTGGCGCACAGCGTAGCTAATGCAAAGGTCGATGTTGTTTTGTTGAACAGAAACAAATAACAGTCTCAGTGTATCGTCAGTCAGGGCATTAGCTGTCTTGTTGATCAGATTGATGCAGTTGGCCTCCTTCATTCGCATATCTGGCCGCTGAAGGATCAATGATCTTTGTTAGCTGGCATAATAGTTCCTTACCGTCCATTCGTACGAAGTCAGATGGGCAGAATTTCGTCGCATTAAGAGGTCCTATGAAATTTGAGGTGAGTATTTCTTGCGCCCGCTCAGGAGCTGCATTTTTTGCATCCGCGATGCTCTTTCCTCGGTCTCTGAGCTCGCCGTATGCCTGATCGATCAATCCATCGAATTTGGTGAAGATGGCAATCACAGGCACTGTAAAAGAACGATTAGAATAGTTCCAAGTCTTTGACAAAGAGATTCAATGTCCCTTTTCCAGCACCAGAGTTGTTGAAGAACTGCTCGTCGGCTGCCAACATCGGCCGAGTGGTGTCTGTAGGCATACAGTACCTGGAAGAAACATTCAGTATTTCACCACAAATGCACGAGGACACACCAGATCGCATGCAACTGGTTCGATAGCTCGCGGGTTGCGGAGCGTGCAGTGACAAAATCCTTGACTTTCTGGATTTCGTTGGCAGAACCGCTTTCAAACCCACGCGAGTCATGGAAAATGAATTGTCGGTTGCTTTTGAAGATCAATTGGTTTTCGATATCGTGCTCTCCACGCTGGGCTACAGTCAGAAAGAACTCATATGGGTGTGATGTCAAACCTGTGCTGTCCCCTCGACAACGGCGAGGTCCAGCTAGAGAATCGAGATTAGCTATCGCTCTCACCGAGCATCAAGATTGAGGGAGGTATACCTTCTTGCCGTCGGGACTAAAGATCTCAGGATCCTCGACCGAATTGCATACTTTCTTGAGGAGTGTTGTCTTCCCGGCATTCGCTCTGCCGACCACCAGGATCCGAAAGTGAGGACATTTGCTTCGGAGATCTATGGCTTGGTCCATTCGTATCCGAGATGCAATCGTTCAGAGACGAGGGTAAGGAGGTGGTGGAAAGGGTACAGAGAGATGGCGAGCAACGAAGAAGGCCAAGAGACAAGTCATACCGCTGCCTTGCCCTATCCATGACTACTATCGGCAGGATTCGGCCGACACAAGTGGAATGAACGAGGCAAGAACAAGCTTCTTTGGCTCCATCGTGTCGTGGCCGTATGCTTGGTACTCAAATTCGAGGAGATGAATTGTCCAACGGGGAAACAGTGAGCGATCGACATAGACGTCCCTCCAAATCGGGTAAGCGGCAATCACCGACGACTCTATTTCGGACTTTTCGCTACGACTTCAAATCAAGCCCGATACGGCTGGGATTCTGGGTACTTTCGGAAAATGTCATAGAATCCAACCATCTATCATCTTAGAACATTTTATTTCCTCATGGAAACGATGCAGCACATTTTGTTACAAATACTTATGTAATCGTTCTTACTATTTGTACACAGCCAAACATCGTACCTCGCCCAAACACGGTCCTGCATTAATGAACTATTGAAAAAAAGTGGCTGTGTCAAGTTTCATTAGATTTTTGTGATCCCTATTTCGAAATTCATTAGACGGAGTAAAGATATCCCGAAACATCAATAGAGTGATCCAATGAAAATAGTGGCTGTGTGTGCACTGTTCAGCTGCTGCTCGGCAATAGATGCCGTAGCCAAACTGGGAGCGGAGCATTGGCGATCGTCTTCACATTTTATTCACTTGTCCTTTTTTTCACATTGAGCTGTGTGAGTGTTTGGGTTTCATGAGTGGTATTCCCCACTTTCACTCTCGAAAGTTATCCCCTTCATTCCGGCCTCAATGCCGTATCTGTGCTCCTCTGATCCGCTGACCGCTGATGCCGTCGTTCCATCAGACTGTGCTCCGGCTGCCGCGGCGCCGTGTGTCAGGCTCAGATCGCGGCTATACATTCTCTGGCAGATGCCCTGCCAAGTCAATTGTTTCCTTGGCCTCCCCTGTCGCACTGCTCTTGCTCACACCCGTGCATATACATACTATGCATTCTGCGCATGTTCTCCTTGGCCTGCTGCTATCTCACTGTCGACTATCTCACTCCTACCTCAACCTCAGAATTTTCCATCTGCACAATATCTGGACACAGTCCGAACCCGGCTAGCATGGCTCCTAATCCATGAGTCGCTCACAGTACCTGTTAAGGGGTTTCGTCGGCACTGGCAGCATCGTGATCCTTGCCAGCACGGTTGTAAACTTGATAACGGGCCACGAGGAGCCAACCGAAGGTTGGCGACGAGTGGCGCTTCACTTACACAAAAATGTGCCTTCATTATCAATTTACATTTTTAGCTAACACAGTTTATCCATAGATATTGTCGTACTCTCCTTCCAGCGCATTCTGGGCCCCCCGAGTGCCGTACATTGGGCAGGTGTGATGCTGCCGCACTTTCTGCAATGTTGACTGGAGCAGCTTTCCGGAGGTGCGTGAGCAGCTGCAAGTAGCACGGGGTGGTGATCCGTGGTGTGACAATTTCGCCACGATCCATGCACAGGCAAGTACCAGGAGCTGGTGCAGCCAGTGCAGGGCAGCCGTGTGGCGTGCACGTTCATCTCTTTGCACGGCACAGGACTGGCGTGCGGGAGTGGGGGAACACCAAGGTAACGGATCTAATCACTCTTTGACTTGTGTGTCAACCTGCTGATGCTCCCCAATTCCAGACAGGGGCGATGCTCCATAGTTGCGGTGCGCCCTCGTCCTTCCCAATTCCGTACAGTGCAATGTGCTCGCCCCAGAACGAACGGCAAGCGGGCAGGCGGGAACGAGGGAAGGTGCGTTCATCTCTTATTTTCCCTGGCCACTTTGTTAACCAGCGGCCATTTCACAAGGTGACGCACGCTGGCACTGTGCCATGCATACTCTCTTCCAGGTAATTCGCCATCTCTGCCTCGGCGGCGCGGAAGCGCCGTGCGACGTGCGCTGTTTGCCTAGGAATGCTACCATTTCTTGCACAAGTTGGTGAAGTATGTTGTGTGCGCGCCAGCGCTGTTCAATGCTATCCACCAGCATGAGTGATTCGGTGATAAGGTAAAGGAGTTTCTCTATTTTTCTTGTCAGCATGTGAATCTTTTGAATGGAGGGCGACATACCGTGCGCGTCAACTACACTGCATCAATCTCTAGCCCTCTTCTCAGGAGGATCAGGATACGGTGTTGTTGTTCTCTATTTCCGTTTTATTCGTCCTTTTTGTATCTTTTGTTCTCCCTCTCAGGGTGGGGGCGTCTTGGTGCTCCATGCTTTCTTTCTCCCCTTGCTGCGTGATCCTGGTGTTCTCTACCACTGATCAAGAGTCGGGACCACTGTTTTTAGTGTTGTGCTACGATACAACCTTCAAGGCATGCACATCTAGCGCCTTCCGCACTTTATTCCTTACCTGCTTCATTTTCTCGGTTTCTGCAAGGTTGTCCATATTACTTAATCCTTACTTTCTCGTGTATCATCAACGAATTCCGCCTTCGAGCTAATATGCGTGCGCGGAACCCAGTACAAAACTAATAAGTTGCTGAACCATTTGTCAGCGATCATGCCTTTATTAATCAGTGAACAAAAATAAAAGTATTCGTGACCGCCGCGCGCTTGCGACGGCCTGCACCCACCTAGTAATGAAGACTGACGAACCGTCGGCACGCAGCGGCAGAAGTCACTGAGCCAAAGCCATGACATCATCGGAAGAAAAACTGTTTAGAGAAGTTCCCACACTCTGTCGCGCCGCGAAAACGGTTTCGTACCCCTCTTCACGTACAACGCGACATTGGGATGTCTGCCTCTCTTGAATCAACGACGAACCTCGCACATGTAGAACAAAACGGGGTCCAGGGGCCAGGCTCACAGGGTGACACGCCTACACAATCGATTGGAGAGCCTTCCCAGCAAATCCGCCCGATTTGGGCAGCTTTCTACGAGCTTTCCATGCCGGAGACATCGCTTTGGCGCACCAACTTCCAGCTGCAAAAGGCGCCGCACTCATTTTCGCACGTCACAGCCCTTATGATAGCGTTCCACGGTGTCCCAAGAGGCCGAGCTCATACGACGACACGCGTACACCATCGACTGAAGAGCCTTTCCAGCGAGATCCGCCCAATTTGGGCAGTATCCTATGAGCTTTCCATGTCAGACATCGGAAACAGCTTTGGCGCGCCAACTTCAAGCTGAGGTGGCGCACTCATTTTCACAACCTTACGACAGCGTTCCACAGCGTCGCAGGAGCCTGAGCTCTCACGATGACACACCTACACCCTCGATTGAAATGCCGTTCCACTAAAGTCCGCTCAACTTGCGAAGTTTGCCATGAGCTTTCCGTGCTGGAGAGACATCGGAAACATCAAGCTGCAAAAGGCACCGGAGTCATTTTCGCACGTCACAATCCTTGCGACAGTGGTCAGCATTTCGGACTTCACTTTCGCTTCTGCCCCTCATCTATTTTACCAGAGGCTCTTCGTCCTACACTGGTACTTGAATCTCCGGATTGTTGCGATGACTGAAGCTCGGAGTCCACGCCCAACGACGGACGAGATCCTTGCAGAGTGTCCCCGGTTAGATCTGGTCGGATCGTTCTTGCGTCGGGTTTTGATTTCCACAGATTCAGAGTATTGGTCGTCGGAAGGGTTAGAGCGTCTTTATTCCCTTCTTCCCCAAACTTCAAGTCAATTCGCAGTCTGGAGTCGGAAAGTCGTCACTCATCAACCATGCGTTCGGTATCGATCTGGCGGTGCGTATTGCTCCGCTGGTTAAATACCATCCAATGACTTGTAATTTAATCCAGACTGTGGCCCACGACGAACGGGGGAACATGCAACATTCAAGACGAAATCATTTCTCCGCGTAACGCCTATTTTGTTCTTCACGATTCCATGGGTTTCGAGCCTGGAAATACGAACGAATTCGAGACAGCAAAGGAATTCTTCAAGTCGCGGGGCAAAAAGGTACCTCTCAAAGACCGAGTTCATGTTATCTGGTGGGCTATTTCACTCTGAGTTAAGACAGCTGTCAAATAATTTAACGAAACAGGCTATGCATCCAGGTCCCGCACGCCGGCTCCCGGGTCTTCGAAACAGGAGACGAAGAATTTCTCAAACTCGCCGCTACAACCCAAGGTAAGACCTCTTTCCGCAATAACCGTACGGCAGCTTACGCCTCGAATATCGCAGTACCGGTCGTTGTAGTGTTCACGAAGTTCGACGTGCTGTGCAGAAGGATGGAGAGGACATTGACGGAGGAAGAAGGGAAACTGGCCGCCGACCAAGTTCAGCATCTATGCTCCCAAAGAGCTGAGGACGAGTTCAAGAAAATATGTTTGCCCGCGCTGCAATATATGGACCCCACGCCACGACATGCGCGCACTTCCGGTCCGCCGTCACGTTGTTACCGTATACACTCACCAACTTACTTTTGCGCATTCAGGACTGGGACAGAAAGGCCGTCCAGAAGGCCGCGCCGCTCTAGACGACCTCATCACAACCACTTTAGATCTCCTGGACGTGGGCGAGACGAGTGGATTTATTGGGAAGATCTGGACAAATACGCAGAACCGAGAAACCGTATGGATTGCGTCCGCAATCGCTCAGCGTGGAAGTGCTCGAGCAAATATCCTTGGTTCTATAAAGTAAGTTCCATTATCAATGTCATATTATCGGTCGTTCTCATCTGCGATTGAAGAATCGGGATGAAAAGTAATTATGCTCCTGTCGCCTGCGAGTTGTTTCTGACGTATTCTGCTGTAGAATACTGGCGGGGCATCGCGTCAAGTACGAGATTTCCAGGCTTCAAACTCGAGAAATGTCTGAACACGCTCCACATCGATATTGTCACCTCCTGGAACTTCAGTGATCCAAACGAAGTGCGCTTTTGTTACAGACTTCCCAAATAACGCCCATTCTGATGCCTCGCCTAAGCTTTTGCGTGGCAATGCATTCGTCGAGAGGATGCGAACCATCACGCAAGTAATCGTTCCCAGAGAAGAAGAGGTTAAGGACTGGTTGTGAGTTGCGCCGATCGAAGTCGTTCCGCTATTGATCCACCGCTAGCGATTCGGTCAAAAACGTCGTCGGAGTAGCAGGCACCGCTTCTGCTGCGACGCACCCAATCATGTTCCCGATCGTTGCAGGCATCGGACTTTCGGGCATATTTATCAACTGGCTTGCCACCGTTTACAAGAGAACGTGAGTTCCTCCAACTTTCACTGTCGGGATCACTCACATTTATATACGTGAATAGACCTGAAACTCTGCGTCTCTTCATGGGCTACATAGTCAACTTGACCCTCATGCTAGACCAACTCTTCGAGATCGTTCTTGCCCTTGATCCACCCAACCTTTTAACGCAGACGGAAATTGACGTGGCTCTGGATAAATACACTTCCGAATCTGGCGCGGCGAATATCGTTCATACGGAGATTCGGAAGTATTGCAACGACGCTACTTTTTCGAAGATTTACCGTTCAAACAAGGCAGAGGAGAAGATCACAGAACTCATTGAGAAACATCGTGTCAAGTGGGAGGGAAGCCAATCATAGGTTTAGTCACCCGTTGTAATTTTAGGTTGGGACCAAGATAGCTGCATCCGAACAACTTATCGCCGTGAGATAGAGAAGTCGAGCATCAGTGCACAATTCTGCTGAAGCTTGGCCTGAAGGGCCTGTATGTGGGAGCGACGAAAGTACCGGTTGTACCTGCTGTTCCGCGCGAGAAATCTGTAATCACAGCGGACAGGGATCATGAAGCCGTAAATAATGTTCGAGTTGTGTACGCGTACTCAAGGACATTTGTTTTACCACGGTATTTCAATCAGTTGTATTTCCGGAACGAAAGTAAGTCTCAGCGTCAGAGTTGAACAACGTACGTGATCTCTCATCAAGTCGGCAACTGACGGCTCAGATCGGCGAGCCATCTGACAGTGCAGGTTAATCACTGCCGTATGATCCGCTGACCCCTAATCAAAATCTCCGACCGGTGATGCTTGTCGTCACACTCTGCAACATCTCCACGCTTCAATGGTTTTCACCGGAAACCAGTGGTTCAATTTGTGCTGATTTCCAGCTGAATGCAGCGGATTCCACCGGAGCCCAGTGGAATCTTTAGTGCTGGATTCCAATGGTTTCCGTCGTTTTGCGCCGAAGCGACTCGTCTGATCCTTTATTCCGTCTCAACTCCTTGAGCCTGCAGCTTGCAGTTCTTCTAGCGTGTCATATCAAGATAAAAGTTGACTATATTGCTTGGTTGCAATAATACATGTGGTCAGCAAACGATGCCTAATGAGAACGAGGTGTATTCTTGAGTTATATTTTCGCTGCATCGAAGGCAATTCGAAAAAGACTCTATTCCTTGCTGATTATCTTTGGATACAATTTGAATAAAATGGGCTTTGGTGAACCCCAGTGGATTCCACCGGAGTTCGGTGGTGGTTGCATCGGTGGCCATCTCTGGCGATTGTTGAATCACGACAAAACTGATCGCCAACCAATATCAATCGATGGCCGCCAGCGGCTTGGCTATATTATTCAGCATCTCAACTTCACACCAAGTCCGAAAAGAAGTGTTATTGGAGTTGTCGCCGTCACCCGAAGGTCTGCCTTTTTTCTTTCTCTGAGCGGATATTTGCACCTAAGCCCGACCAAGTGGAGGTCTTGGTCGAGTTCTCCTTAGATGCCAAAAGATCCGCCAACACGAGGCACCACTCGCCATTGGCTAGGGCTTGAAGGTACTTAACATCGGCGCACGCATTCAACACTCCTGACAAACTCAAACAGGAATGGCACGAGCAAATATATATTCTAGTAGCTACAGCGGGATACAAAATAAATCCGGTGTGTATACAAAAAAGAAACGGACGAAGCAACGTCCTAAATAAGAGAGCATCGAGAACGACGATGGGAAGCCCAGCATAATCACAAGTCAAACACTGACGATACTTTCAGAAAAGTCCAGCGCGGCGAGTTCAGGCACGACGACAATAATACGTTGGGAAAAGCAGGGCTGCGAGGCGAGTTGGAGAAACCGGCAGAAATTTAGAGCACCTGCGTTTCGAGGACCTTCGAGTCCTTGAGCGCATTCTGCAGGATGGTCTCCTTGACGGCGGCGAAAACGAGGCGCACGGATTTGGTGTCTTTAGTGCAGATGAGGCTGTGTGCGTAGGTATTTGTTAGTGCGCAGGAATGTGCGTGGCAGCAACAAAAAGAGAGAAGGGTCGCGAGAGCGAGGCGAACGAGGATGACGGCAATGGGGCTGATGAAAAGTAACAGAGAACCCGAGTACAAAGGAATAGAGTAGGAAGGATTCAGAGAATGAAAAGAAACGCACTGTGGGTACACGCTCAACCTTGCACGATTCTCCTGCATGAACCGCCACAGGATGTATTTCGCGGCTTTGTTGATGTCAGGCCCGCCGGTGTATTCGGGGAAGTAAGTTGAGAGGGGGATCTGCGGGGTGTGGCGATTAGCGCCCGAAATCCATGAATGGGAACGACGGATCGATCTTGGGAGGGGAGGCTCACTTTGTGCATTTTCGCTCTGAAGACATCAATCTCGGTGAAGAAAAGGATGATCGACGTGCGCATGAACCAGCGGCTGTTGACGATGCTGTCGAAGAGGACTAGTGATTCGTGCATTCGGGTCTGAAGGCACGGGGATCAAAGTAATGGGTACGATTCCGCGAACGAAGGAAAAGGAAACGCACTAGGCCACGCTCCTCGAGGAGGACTTGGTCGTAGTCGCTCAGCGCGGTGCAGAATATTATGCTCGTCACGCTGAACGCATTCAATCAGGAGCGACTTCGCGAGGAATATCAGACGCAAACTAAAACGCACCTCTCAAAACAGTGTATCCACTTCCTGCGCTCGGAGCGTAGAGGCCCGACATCAATGAGCCGTATCGACAGTGTTCCCATGTTAAATCGCGTCTCGGTCACCGTACTCTTTTGTGCTGGTGCGCGTAGAACGTCATTCTCCGTCGGGATGTACTGAGGCTGCGCGAGGCGCTGTATTTCGGTAAAGAAGCTGCCGTCTTGTCAGAAAAACCCATCCCATTGAAAAATTAATCAATTCACTAAAACGCACTGTCCGGCAAAGTGAAGACCTCGTCATCAAGAAAGCGCGTGACGGTGGTAGTCCGCCACAGAGCCTCGATGGCATCTGCAAATTCGGGGCTAAGCGCATCCTCTGCATTTGCACGCAATATCGTCTCGGGCAAATGCCTGTGCTCTTCTGCGAGCATCCCATCGAGTCGAGACCGCTTCTGTAAAGCAAGAACCAGTGCCTGTGCCGCTTCGATGACGGTTGTGTGTATCGCCGAGCGACATGCCGCCAGTTCCTCAGGGGTGAATCCGCCGTGGACGAGCTTCATGTGCTTGACAAGGGTGGATTTACTTGTTTCGTGAGTACCGAGGACGAGGATCGGGACTTCCTTCTTGAAGCGGAGGGACTCTTCTTCAAGCTGGCGGTCAATCGCCGAGCTGCGCGCCTGGGACGCCCGCGAGCTGCTGGCGCCCATGAGAGCGGAGGATGGTGGACTGTCATGACGTGAAGGCAGTGTTGACATTTCGGAACGGTCCGAGCCACTGTCACTCGTGACCGTGACTGGCTTTTTGCTCACCGTGACACCGCCAGCTTCAACGCTCGTTATCGAAGAGAAGAGCTGTTTTATGGAGACGCATATCAATCAGCGCATTCGACAGCTCGAATCTCCGATCGGTGACGGCGGATCCTCACCTCCCCTCTCCCTTCGCTCTTCCTGATCCGTAGCACCCCGCCCTTGAATATTGGCGCTCTAATCGAACCCAATCCCTCACACTACGTTTCGTTAACCCATCACACCCACCCACTCCCTCCTTCCGATAAATCGTCCCGATTTCCGCCGTTTTCGAAAACGCGCAATGCACGACTCGGACGCTTATGCTATCGAGAAGCTCATCGTCCGCAACGTCTCGTATGCATCGCTTGCCGGTATCAGCCACCATGCTACCTTAAATTCGGCCCAAAAGCGCTCGTCTTCATCTTATATTGTCTCGGATCCGAATTCCTCTTCTTTAGCGTTCATTCCCGGTCTCTGCGATTTGCCATGGTTAAATTCACGATATATATTGTGCGTTGACATCCACCCCGCTCTCACTTTGCATGATGCTGACGTAGCCCAGCGTCATTCATTATGGTATACCTGCTCGACACTCAGACAGCGTCCTCGCGACCACGCTCGACCCATCTTGGATTACGCCACACCCACCTTCATATGGTGTTTCACATTATATTCGCATCAGTTTCCTCGAAACTTATCATATAGGGACAGCACGGTCAATGCTCATGGCGCACTCCAGCTCTACGAGACCCCTCCTGGTAGATGACCAACTCTCCGGATTCCTCCGGTGGAAACAGGCTCCCGTCCTACGCTCTGCTCCCTACGAGCCAGGTTGCTATCATCGTACGCTTATCTATGCAGTATCCTATTGTGCACTAGTTGCCCGGAAAACAGCGAGATCATTCTTGCTGTTACTCGATTCAAGGACGGCCGGTGACGTTCTCGCTTCCCCACAACCGCACTTCGAACTCGCACTTGGCGTACGAGCATGGAAACGAGTGCATTTTTGCCTGGCCTGGTACGCCCGCGTTTGTTTGTTTTGTTTTTATTTTCGTTGAAGATATAGAATTGCTGATGCACAAACGGCAGGGTGGAGACAAAGTCTGACGTATTGGTCGCACGGACGGCCACGGCAACTTCGGCATCCACGGGTTTATTCCCCAGTCTTGGGCACCAGCCTGCACCACATGGCTATCCTCGGTGCGTCCACTTCCTTCGCTTCCTCTCCCAATTAATCAATCAATGATGTTCGCACATTCCAGACGACACCATCTACCTCCTGCACGAAACCGCCAACCTCCTCACCGCGCAAACATTTCCACCTACCCCAACGGTACCGTCACCCCGAGTTCCCCGCCAATGCCATGACCGTCCCACACGACGTCCCCGCCGGTAGGTACCGCCGCCGAGCTCCTCCTCTCGCCCACCTCGCGCGAGTAGCCCGCACCGCTATCTCTACGCATCAAACCGCAACATTGGCGGCACGCCCGACCCGCGCGGCGACTCCATCGCGATTCTCGACCCCAATAGCAAGCCCGAGCCCGCGCTGGTGAAGCAGGTGTTTACGGGTTTGGTGGAGATCCGCGGGATGGAGCTGGGCATTGGCGAGGCTGGGGAGAGTTATTTGGTCGCGATGGGGACGGTGAGCGGCGGGATGGTGATCTACAAGCGTACGGATGGAGGGAAGGATTTGGTGGATGTTGCGAGGAATTCGATGCGGTGTCAAGGACGTCGGGGGTTATGCGGGTTGCACTTTGAAAGTCGGTTTGGACACCCGAGCTGAGGCCACAGATTCCATCATGTATCGTAAAAGAAGAACAACATGTTTCACAAAACTGATCCGAGTCGTCAATCCTCAACTGCAAACACAAGGCCCAGAACAATATTCCTCCTGTTCCCTCAGGGAATCCAACACCAACAACATTCGAAGAACGAAACCAAGATATGCGAGGTGGCGCAAAGTCAAAGAGGATTTACCCGTTCCATTTGGGCCTCCCTCTCTTCATGGAACCCTGCGTGGCATTTGTGAGAGAAGGTCTCAGGCTTTAGGAAGACGTACGCAGGCGGTATGTCTTGATGACGTCAATTAGAGCCTGCCTTTGTCTCTCCTTCCTCTCCTCCCTCTTCCTCTCCTCCCTCTTCTCACGCTCCTTCCTCTTCAGCTCTTTCCGCTTCTTCAGCCACACCGGCTCAGGGAACCAGGTTGACATATTCTTGGGCACGGGAAACGGAGGTGACGCCGGTTGGGGAGGGTAAGTTGAATCCGTAATTTTGCGAATTTCGGCGACCACGGCGGCTTCGGTAGTGGAGCCAACATAGGCTTCTAGGGCAACCGCGAACGCTGGAGCAAACCGGAGTTCTCGAGCGGAGGCGTCCACAAATGTTTGAGAGCAGCAGATACATAGCACTGAAAACATTGTTCAAGGGTGCCACCTATGTTGAAGTAGTGAATTGCAGTCATACCAGCGGACAACAGTGAGCGTCCGTAGGATGTGTGAATCATTTCGACCTGATTTTGGATGAGCAGGAGGGCAATAATTGACACTCAAATGATTTGGGTACCAGGGAGGAAAGCCTCTCGGTGAGAGCAACAGCACATGGGTGAATCTACATATGAGAATTTCGGCGATTGACAGTGGAGGGAGGGCAGGAAAACGTACACTGTAGGGTGGGCCAATGGAAGGAATAAGCCAGTGATTGAAAGTGAACCAAACTCACATCTGAGGAGTCACAGGAGTCGTAATCGGAGAACGGTTCAAAATGAAGGAGACAGTGAATGAAACAAACTCACTTCCTGTGGGGATTGCAGCGCAGTGAGCTAGACTGAACAGCAACCAACATGAACAAACAGACTCACGCGCTGTGGGGATTGCAGCATGGTGAGCTGGACTGAACGGTAACCAACGTGAACAAACAGACTCACTTCCTGTGGGGATTGCAGCGCCGTGAGCTGGACTGAACGGCAACCAACGTGAACAAACAGACTCACAAGCTGTGGGGATTGCAGCACCGTGAGCTGGACTGAATGGCAACCAATGTGAACAAACAGACTCACAAGCTGTGGGGATTGCAGCGCCGTGAGCTGGACTGAACAGCAACCAACGTGAACAAACAGACTCACTTCCTGTGGGGATTGCAGCGCCGTGAGCTGGACTGAACGGCAACCAACGTGAACAAACAGACTCACATCCTGTGGGGATTGCAGTGCCGTGAGCTGGACTGAACGGCAACCAACGTGAACAAACAGACTCACATACTGTGGGGATTGCAGTGCCGTGAGCTGGACTGAACGGCAACCAACATGAACAAACAGACTCACAAGCTGTGGGGATTGCAGCGCCGTGAGCTGGACTGAACGGCAGCCAACATGAACAAACAGACTCACAAGCTGTGGGGATTGCAGCGCAGTGAGCTAGACTGAACAGCAACCAACATGAACATACAGACTCACGCGCTGTGGGGATTGCAGCACGGTGAGCTGGACTGAACAGCAACCAACGTGAACAAACAGACTCACTTCCTGTGGGGATTGCAGCGCCATGAGCTGGACTGAACGGCAACCAACGTGAACAAACAGACTCACGGGCTGTGGGATTGCAGCGCCATGAGCTGGACTGAACAGCAACCAATGTGAACAAACAGACTCACAAGCTGTGGGGATTGCAGTGCCGTGAGCTGGACTGAACGGCAACCAACGTGAACAAACAGACTCACATACTGTGGGGATTGCAGCACCGTGAGCTGGACTGAACGGCAACCAACGTGAACAAACAGACTCACTTCCTGTGGGGATTGCAGCGCTGTGAGCTGGACTGAACGGCAACCAACATGATCAAACAGACTCACATCCTGTGGGGATTGCAGTGCCGTGAGCTGGACTGAACGGCAACCAACGTGAACAAACAGACTCACATACTGTGGGGATTGCAGCGCCGTGAGCTGGACTGAACAGCAACCAACATGAACAAACAGACTCACAAGCTGTGGGGATTGCAGCACGGTGAGCTGGACTGAATGGCAACCAACATGAACAAACAGACTCACAAGCTGTGGGGATTGCAGCGCCGTGAGCTGGACTGAACAGCGACCAACGTGAACAAACAGACTCACAAGCTGTGGGGATTGCAGCGCCGTGAGCTGGACTGAACAGCGACCAATGTGAACAAACAGACTCACAACCTGTGGGGATTGCAGCGCCATGAGCTGGACTGAATGGCAACCAACATGAACAAACAGACTCACTTTCTGTGGGGATTGCAGCGCTGTGAGCTGGACTGAACAGCGACCAACTTGAACAAACAGACTCACTTTCTGTGGGGATTGCAGCGCTGTGAGCAGGACTGAACGGCAACCAACGTGAACAAACAGACTCACAACCTGTGGGGATTGCAGCATGGTGAGCTGGACTGAACAGCAAGCAATGTGATCAAACAGACTCACATCCTGTGGGGATTGCGGAGCTGGACTGAACAGCAACCAACGTGATCAAACAGACTCACATCCTGTGGGGATGACACAATCAGATGAAGGAGGGCAGGAATGCGCACTCACATGCTGTGGTAAACACCGTTAGTTCATTTGGTATGTTCCATAAGGTCTACGTACATCCTGTGAAGATTGATGATACACCCATCCATATATACAGCCTTAAATGACCATCACATACGTACTGTGAGGAGTAAGAGACTTAAAAGGATGACTTTGACCATGACAAACACTCACGATCTATGATCATTGAACTGGCTACCTGCTCAGCTGTTGATTTCACTTACCGTCTATGAATCCTCTCGTTGAAACACGTGTTTGAGCGATTCAGAAACACCACTCGCCTGAAACTGTTGCCAGACTGGTCAGAAACATCAAACCTCACATTCAGCGCTCACATCCTGGAGGGACTCCATTTGAGGAACCGTATTCAAAAACAGCAAATTTGAGGTACCCAGGCATGCGGAAACCAGCTGATTCCCCCGCTTACGACCCTTTCGACTACAACTTTGAATGAAATTCAGCATATGGAGAATGTCCTCTTGAGGTACCGTCTTCTGAGTTGGAATTCCACAATCTAATTGAATATTTTGAGTTATAAGAAACGGATTTCAATCAAAACCTACAGGCGCACAGCATTGCTAATGCAAAGGTCGATGTTGTTTTGTTGAACAGAAACAAATAACAGTCTCAGTGTATCGTCAGTCAAGGCATTAGCCGTCTTGTTGATCAGATCGATGCAGTTGGTCTCCTTCATTCGCATATCTGGCCACCAAAGGATCATTGATCTTTATTAGCTGGCATGATAATTCCTTACCGTCCATTCGTACAAAGTCGGACGGGCGGAATTTCGTCATGCTAAGAGGTCCTATGAAATTTGAGGTGAGTATTTCTTGGGCCCGCTCAGGAGCTGCGTTTTTTGCGTCCGGGATGCTCTTTCCTCGGTCTCTGAGCTCGCCATATGTCTGGTCGATCAATCCATCGAATTTGGTGAAGATGGCAATCACAGGCACTGTAACAGAATGGTTAGAATAGTTCCCAGTCGTCGAAAAGAGATTCGACGTCCCTTTGCCAGCACCAGAAATGTTGAAGAACTGCTCATCGGCTGCCAACAGTGGCCGGGAGTTGTCTGTAGGCATACAGTACCTGCAAGAACCATCAAGTATTTCACTACAAACATATGTGGACATACCAGATTGCATGCAACTGGTCGGATAGCTGGCTGGTTGCGGAGCGTGCAGCGATGAAATCCTTGACTTTCTGGATTTCGCTGGCAGAACCACTTTCAAACCCACGTGAGTCGTGGAAAATGAATTGTCGATTGCTTTTGAAGATCAATTGGTTTTCGATATTGTGCTCTCCGCGCTGGGTTACTGTCAGAAAGAACTCATATGGGTGTGATGTCAAACCTGTGCTGTCCCCTCGACAACGGCGAGGTCGAGCTAGAGAATCGAGGATAGCTATCACTCTTACCGAGCGTCAAGATCGAAGGAGGAATACCTTCTTGCCGTTGGGACTGAAGATCTCAGGATCCTCGACCGAATTGCATACTTTTTTGAGGAGTGTTGTCTTCCCGGCATTCGCTCTGCCAACCACCAGGATCCGAAAGTGTGGGCATTTGCTTCGGAGATCTATGGCTTGGTCCATTCGTAACCGAGATGCAATCGTTCAGAGACGAGGGTAAGGAGGAGGTGGAAAGGGTACAGAGCGATGGCGAGCAACGAAGGAGGCCAAGAGACAAGTCATACCGCTGCCTTGCCCTATTCACGACTATCGGCAACAAGTGGAATGAACGAGGCAAGAATGAGCTTCTTTGGCTCCATGTCGTGGCCGCATGGTCGGAGTCTTGGCACTCAAATTCGAGGAGATGAATTGTCCAACGGGGGAAACAGTGGGCGATCGATGTCAATCAGACATAGACGTCCCTCTAAGCGGCAATCGCCGACGACTCTATTTCGGACTTTTCACTACGACTTCAAATCGAGCCCGATACGGCTGGGATTCCGGGTACTTTCGGAAAATGTCATGGAATCCAACCATCTATCATCTCAGAACATTTTATTTCCATTCATGGAAACGATGATGAGCATCGCCCCACGCTGACCACGGAACCCGAGCCTCCGGTGGCTATGTACTGTTCATTTGACAGACAGCTTGTTCGTTTACTTACATGGTCCGGTACTATTGTTGATTCTTATCTCATTTCAACTTTATTGTATTTCCTTTATTGTTGTACTCATCTATAAAATGTAGATAGTGTACATGAATAAAGAACAGAACAATTCGACCCCGTATGCTTTGATATCAGTCTCGTGTCGTTCTGGCTAGGTCCTCGTCGTTGCCAATGCCCTCGTTTACCCTCGTATTCGCTCTCACGCTGTCTCTCATCGTCTACGCTCCATGCCTCGTCCGTGCATTTACACAGTACACCCCCAACTCCTCATATCCATACCTTACACTTGCCTTTCACCTTCCGAGCTCTGGACATGTGTTGGCCCACTTGCACACTTTTATGCCTTTGATCCTCCTTGCCTCGGTGCTTGGATGGTTCATTGGTTCGTCAACGATGCAGCACATTTTATAATGAAGACTGACGAACCGTCAGCACGCAGCGGCAGAGATGACTGAGCCAAACCATGACATCATCGGAAGAAAAGGTTTATGGTTTATGTCTGGGGTGACTGACAAAGAATCAAGTTTTCAAGTTGAGGAAAAGAAGGAAAAAAGAGAGAAAGAGAGAGAGACCTCTCCTGACCTTCATCTGTCCGATCTCAAGCCCGCCTGCGTCGAAGCTCCTCTGGAGCGAAGGGAGAGAGTCTTTTTTGAAGATCAATCAAGATATTCGGGAAACCTCGGCAACTTGATTTATGGTTTAACTGAAAGGGGATTAGTGCCCCGTTTGTGTTAAACCACAGCCAATCGCAATCAAGATCGGACTCACGTGGCCGAACGCGTCTCAAACGCGTCTCGCGCAAACTCCTCAGCGCGCTCTTGTTACAACCTTTCCACATTTTTTGAAGGATTCTAGGACACAAATTCGAGACTTTTAGAATCTATTTCAGTTCAAAAATACATGGCCAATCCGGGACAGCAACTTGCAAGTCATGACTTAATTCAATTCCACACACTCACACCGACTCGAGGATTTCACTGGCAGTGCTCAGACACAGAAGTTAAACTGACTAAATTTGTGATGAGATTAGAGAGTATGCGGTGGAGCCACCCAGCGCCACCGGGTGGCTCATCAGGCATGCGGTGCTGGGTGGCTATGTGAGCTGGTGGCTGTTTGGAAGCCTGCTCATCGTGGCGTGCATTGGGCGTGTAAATACCTCAGCGAATACTACTGCTCCTTCTGTCTATGCAAAAGGCCATTCCGAGTTCTGTCTGAATTGCAGTTGCTATCAAACTTTGGAAAAGGGCTCGGGGAAGTCGTTTTTGGCACACTGGCGGCGCTTGTACATGTAGGGAACATGTTTGTATAGGGATAGTACATGTACGAAGTTAAGAATCAATTTTTCAATGCCACCCAATCAGCCACCAAGTGACGTAGCCACCCAGTACCGCATGCCTGATGAGCCACCCGGTGGCGCTGGGTGGCTCCACCGCATACTCTCTATTGTGTCTTGTCCTTCTTTTCAGAGTCTGTTACAGTCCACCCCGCTAGCATCCGAGTTGCTGCCCCTCATTTAATCATCATGCATTATAAACCAGTTTATTCATATTTCTATCTAATGCGTCTTCCCTGTACTTACTAATGCCTCAACACCCACCTGCGTCGACAAGTGCGCGAGCCTGCGGCGGCACCTACTGCAACAATCACTGCTCGCTGCGAGACACAATCCGCGGACCCGACATAAGGTCACATCGCTTGCGTCTCGCGACTCGCGTAGCTCTGAGCATTTTGTGTCTAGGCGCGTGAACCGCAGCTCGTTGTGAGTGTTATCGAGCATCATGGCCATTCACTGCGCTGTAATGGGTGTGGGCTGGTTCCCGGAAGTGGGAGATGGGTCACTGAGAGGAGGGAGTTTGTGTACGTATCATTTTTATTTCGCAAGATGGTGACGACGCGACGTACCATTATGTTTGGGTCGTCGTGAATGAGAATCGCTACCGTTCGCCGGCATGAGAGTATGCAGGCGCCCACGAACGTTGAAGAGCGCGCGCGCGCCGGTGCCTGAGTGAATGGCTAGCCTGTTAGTCAGCTCAACGGCCTGCAGGTGGACACGGACCTTCGTGGACAGTCCGTATGCACATGTGCGACCGGCGTGCGACGTGCTATGGGAGGTGATAGTCCTTTATGTTTGGCGACACGAGCGAGTCACCGTGCATGCAGCAGCGGGGACGAACTGGTAAATTTTCATCGCGTTCCCGCTAAATACTGAATATTGACACACACCTTTGTAGAACCTAGATGCTACATGGGGCGCTGAGTCGCGTGCTCCACACACCGAACGGCGAGCACGAGTCGAAATGAAAAGAATCAGAACGAAGAAAAACAAAAAAAAAGCTGGTACTCACTCTCACAGCCCATTGCCATTCCACCCGAATCGAATCTGGAGTGTATCTGCGCGCGAAGACCCAAAACTACGCGCGAAAACACCCTGCACAATGAGTCGCCCTAGCCGCATTTGCCATCTCCACCTTTGCATTTTGTACTGTCTTCTGCGCATGCTTCTCCTGTTGCCAGTCACGGTTCGACTCCGCATGCTCGTTGCCAGTGGTTTGTACATTCTTGAGGCCAATAGCAAGCCCGCCACGGTCGTGAGCAGGTGTGGTGCGAGAAAAGAGTGAGCCGCACATTGGCCGCACACGCGGTATCACTGGATGCCGAGAGGATTTACCCAATTGAGTTAAACCACAGTTAAGCCACCCCAGGCTCCTGATTTGAACCGAAGAAAAACTCTTTAGAGAGATTCCCACACTCTGTCGCGCCGCGAAACACTTTCGTACCCCTCTTCACGTACAGCGCGACATTGGGATGTCTACCTCTCTCGGATCAACGCAATGAGACGAACCTCGCACATGTAGAACAAAACGGGTTCCAGGAGCCAGGCTCACAGGGTGACACGCCTACACAATCGATTGGAGAGCCTTCCCAGCAAATCCGCCCGATTTGGGCAGCTTTCCATGCCGGAGACATCGTTTTGGCGCACCAACTTTCAGCTGCAAAAGGCGCCGCACTCATTTTCGCACGTCACAGCCCTTACGACCGCGTTCCACGGCGTCCGAAGAAGCCGAGCTCATACGACGACACGCGTACACCATCGACTGAAGAGCCTTTTCAGCGAGATCCGCCCAATTTGGGCAGTATCCTATGAGCTTTCTATGTCAGACATCGGGAACAGCTTTGGCGCGCCAACTTCAAGCTGAGGCGTCGCACTCATTTTCACAACCTTACGACAGCGTTCCACCGCGTCGCAGGAGCCTAAGCTCTCACGGTGACACCTACACCCTCGATTGAAATGCTGTTGCACCAAAATCCGCTCAACTTGCGCGGTTTGCCATGAGCTTTCCGTGCTGGAGAGACATCGGAAACATCAAGCTGCAAAAGGCACCGGAGTCATTTTCGCACGTCACAATCCTTGCGACAGTGGTCAGTATTTCGGACTTCACTTTCGCTTCTGCCCCTCATCTATTCTGCCAGAGGCTCTTCGTCCTACACTGATTCTTGAATCTCCGGATCGTTGCGATGACTGAAGCTCAGAGTCCACGCCCAACGACGGACGAGATCTTTGCAGAGTGTCCCCGGTGAGATCTTGTCAGATCGTTCTTGCGTCGGGTTTTGATTTCCACAGATTCAGAGTATTGGTCGTCGGAAGGGTTAGAACACTCTTATTCCCGCTTTTCTCAATTTTGAGTCAATTCGCAGTCTGGAGTCGGAAAGTCATCGCTCATCAACCATGCGTTCGGTATCGACTTGGCGGTGCGTATTACTCTGCTGGTTGAATACCATCCAATGAGTCGTAATTTAATTCAGACTGTGGCCCACGACAGACGGGGAACATGCAACATTCAGGATGAGATCATTTCTCCGCGTAACGATTACTTCGTTCTTCACGATTCCATGGGTTTCGAGCCTGGAAATACGAAAGAATTCGAGACAGCAAAGGAGTTCTTCAAGTCGCGAAGCAAAAAGGTACCTCTCAAAGACCGAGTTCATGTTATTTGGTGCGTTATTCCACTCTCAGTTAAACACAGCTGTCAAATAATTCAACGAAACAGGCTATGCATCCAGGTCCCGCACGCCGGCTCCCGGGTCTTCGAAACAGGAGACGAAGAATTTCTCAAACTCGCCGCTACAACCCAAGGTAAGACCTCTTTCTGCAATGACCGTGCGGCACCTTACGCCTCGAATATCGCAGTACCGGTCGTTGTAGTATTCACGAAGTTCGACGTGCTGTGCAGAAGGATGGAGAGGACATTGACGGAGGAAGAAGGGAGACTTGCCGCCGACCAAGTTCAGCGGATATGCTCACAAAGAGCTGAGGACGAATTCAAGAAAATGTACGCCATTGGTAATCTCCGTGTTTACATAGGACTGGGAACGAATGGAAGCCGAGACCACCGTGGTTTAGCAGATCTTATCAAAACTACTCTACATCTCATGGGGGAGACGAGGGGTTTCGCTCGTAAGGTTCTCATGAACGTAAACAACGCACAGAATACGGAAACCGTCTGGTTCACCTCCGCAATCGCTCAGCGTGGAAGTGCTCGGGCCAATATTGATGGTTCGATCAAGTGGGCTCAATTGATCAGAAGATATGTTCGTACTCATTGGTGATTGTAGGATCGGAATGAGAAGTAATTCCGTGGCATACATATGGGCTTACTTATTTCTGATATCTGGTTCCAGAATACTGGCGGGGCATCGCTTCGAGTACGAGATTCCCCGGCTTCAAACTTGAGAAATGTCTTAACACGCTTCACATCGATATTGTCACCTCCTGGAACTTCAGCGATCCAAACGACGTGCGCCTTTGTTACAGACTTCCCAAATAACTTCCGTCCTGATGCCTCGCCTAAGCTTTTGCGTGGCAATGCATTCGTCGAGAGGATGCGAACGATCACGCAAGTAATTGTTCCCAGAGAAGAAGAAGTTAAGGACTGGTTGTGCGTTGCGCTGGTCGAAGTCGTTCCACTACTGATCCACCGCTAGCGATTCGGTCAAAAACGTCGTCGGAGCAGCAGGCACTGTTTCTGCAGCGACGCATCCAATCATGTTCCCGATCGTTGCAGGTATCGGACTTTCGGGCATATTTATCAACTGGATTGCCACCGTTTACAAGAGAACGTGAGTCCCTCGAACTTTCACTGCCGGGATCGCTCGCATTTAATGTGTGAATAGACCTGAAACTCTGCGTCTTTTCATGGGCTACATAGTCAACTTGACCCTCATGCTAGACCAACTCTTCGAGATCGTTCTTGACCTCGATCCACCCAACCTTTTGACGCAGACGGAAATTGACGCGACTCTGGATAAATACACTTCCGAATCCGGCGCGGCGAAAATCGTTCATACGGAGATTCGGAAGTATTGCAACGACGCTACTTTTCCGAAGATTTGCCGCTCAAACAAGGCAGAGGAGAAGATCACAGAGCTCATTGAGAAACTCCGTGTCAAGCGGGAGGGAAACCAAGAATAGGTTTAGTCACCCATTGTAATTTTAGGTTGGGACCAAGATAGCTACATCCGAACAACTTATCGCCGTGAGACAGAAAAATCGAGCATCAGTGCTGAAGCTTGGCATGGAGGGCCTGTATGTGGGAGCAACGAAAGTACCCGTTGTACCTACTGTTCCGCGCGAGAAATCTGAAATCACAGCGGACGGGGATCGTGAAGCCGTAAGTAATGTTTGAGCTGTGTACACATACTCAAGTACACCGTGGTATTTCAATCAGTTGTATATTCGAAACGAAAGTAAGTCTCGGCGTCAGAATTGGACAACATACTTGATTTCTCACCAAGTCATGCAGGTTAATCGCTGGTGTCTGATCCGCTGACCAGTAGTCACAATCTCCGACCGGCGACGTTTGCCGTCACACATCTTAACGCGGAGCTATCAAACCGCTGGTCGGCACATGACCGGCACTGTCGTTTCAACGGTTTTCGCCGGAAACCTGTGGTTCAATTTGTGTCGATACTTGCTGATTTCCAGCCGAATGCAGCGGATTCCACCGGAGCCCACTGGAATCTAGATCTTTAGAGTTGGATCCCAGTGGTTTTCGTCGTTTTGCGCCGAAACAGCTCGTCTGACTCTTTGCTCCTCCTCAATTCTTTGAGCCTGCGACTTGCAGTTCTTCTAGTGTGTCACATCAAGACAAAAGTTGTCCATGATAGGTACATCAGGTTGTATTGTTCAAACTTAAAATGACACACACTCATATCTTCATTTTTCATTTCAAAGTACAAGGTACTCGATGCTAATCTTGGAGCGTCATTTCCCGCACCCTTACATACCTTGTTACTTGGTTGCAACAACACATGCGGTCAACAAGCGATGCCTAGTCAGAACGAGATGGATTTCTGAGTTATATTTGCTCTGCATCGAAGGCAACTCGAAAAAGACTCTAGTCTTTGCTGATTATCTTTAGATACAATGAAATGTTCCTTGATTCTACCGGAGTTCGGTATCTGTGGCCATCTCTCCTAATAACTTCGTTCTTCCAACATGTGGGCTATATTGTGGGGACGGAAAAGCATCAGCATGGACAAGAAAGTTATTCCGGCGGACATTAATAGTACACGCGTTGCTATCAGACGAATGTTGTTGAACAGTTGAATCACGACAAAACTGATCGCCAATCACTATCAATCGATGGCCGTCAGCGGCTTTGTAATCAAGAGTATAATACTCTTGCACCAAGTCCGGAAGGAAGTGTTATTGGAGTCGTCGCCATCCAAAGGTCTGCTTTTTTGCTTTCTCTTGGCGGATATTTGCACCTAAGCTTGACCAAGTGGAGGTATATTGGCCGAGTTCCCCGTGAATGCCAGAGTATCCACAAGCACAAGGAAGCACCTGCCGCTGGCTAGTGCCTAAACGTACTTGACATCTGCGCACGCACCGCAGACAAATTCAAACGGGAATGGCACAAAGGAAACGTATTTCACAGTAGCTACAGTTAAATGCACGATAAATACAGGATACATCAAGTATGCACACAAAAAAAGAAACTGATGAAGCAATAGCCATTGATGTCCCAACTGAGAGAGTATCGGGAACGACAATGAGAAATCTAGCATAACCCCAACTCAAACAACCTTTCGATATTTTTCAGAAAGGTCCAGCGCGGGGAGCTCAGGCACGACGACAACGATAAGTTCAAGGCCGCGAGTCTGAAAGAAAACTCCAGATGCCTAGAGTACCTGCGTTTCGAGAACCTTCGAGTCCTTGAGCGCGTTTTGGAGAATCGTCTCCTTGACGGCGGCGAAAACGAGGCGCACGTTTGCAGTATCGTTTGCGCGTGTGAGGCTGTGTGTGTGAGCGTCAGTAGAGGGACCAAAGGTTCGTCGTAGAAACACAAGAATTGTCCGGTCTCTCCCGAGCGAAAGAGGCTACCACACGGAGATGGAAGAGGAAAGGAACGAGTGGATGAAAAGACACGCGAAAACAAGGAAAGAGGGATTAAGAAATAAGGATAGAAGAAAAAAACGCACTGCGCGTACACACAGCCTCGCGCGATTCTCCTGCATGAACCGCCACAGGATGTATTTCGCTGCTTTGTTGATGTCGGCCCCGCCGGTGTATTCGGGGAAGTGGTTTGAGAGGGGGACCTACGTGAAGGAGAGGTCAATGTCAGGGTATGAAGGATGGAAGGATGCATTCCCCCACAAAGGATGAACGATGGCGCAGAGGAGAAAGATGAATGCACGATATGTGACGAGGTCGTGAGCTCACTTTGTGTATTTTTGCCTTGAAGACATCAATCTCGGTGAGGAAGAGGATGATGGACGTGCGGAGAAACCAGCGGCTGTTGATGATGCTTGAGAAGAGGATTATTGATTCTTGCATGCGGTTCTACGAACGAGTGAGCAAATGATTGGAGTTCGAAGTGATAGGTAGAAGTAAAGAGGTAATAGGCGTGGAGCGAGATATGTATGATAGAGATAGAACCCAGGAAGGAAGGAAAGAAAGGAGGAGTGAATGAAAGAAAGGGAAAGCGCACCTGGCCGCGTTCCTCCGCCAATACCTGGTCGTAGTCGCTCAGCGCGGTGCAGAATATTATGCTCGTCACACTGAATGATTCACTCATGAGTAATACCGCTACCGGGACAGGTAAATGTGCAGCAGAACGAAATGGCACGCACCTCTCAAAACAATGAATCCACTTCCTCCGCTCTGAGCACTGCGGCCCCACGTCAATGAGGCGCATCGACAGCGCGCCCATGTTCAATCGTGTCTCCGTGATGGCCTGCTTTTGCGCTGGTGTGCGTAGAATGTCGCGCTCGGTCGGCGTGTATTCTGGCCGTGCAAGGCGTTGTATGTCGGCGAGGAAGCTGCCATGATCTCGTCAGCAAAATCGCTCTAATTGAATAAAAATGAATTCACTAAAACTCACTGGCCGGCAAATTCAGCTCCTCGTCATCACGGAGGCGCGCGACGGCGCGTGTCCGCCACAACGCCTCAATCGCATTCGCAGTCTCGCGACTCAATGCATCCTCTCCCTTCGCACACAAGATCACATTGGTGAGATGCTTCTGCTCCTCCGACAGCGTGACATCGAGTCCAGACGTACGAAGAGCGAGAACGATTGCGCGGCTTGCGTCGATTACAGTTCGGTGTATCGCCGAGCGAAACGCCGCCAGCTCCTCAGGAGTGAATCCGCCATGGACGAGCTTCATGTGCTTGACGAGAGTGGATCTGCTTGCTTCGTCGGTGCCCAGGACGAGAATCGGGATTTCTTTCTTGAACCGCAGGGACTCTTCTTCGAGCTGGCGATCGATCGAAGCGCTACGTGTGAAAGTCGACAGGTCACACGGGATGAGCAGAAGCCAAGGATATATTCGAGGAGGAGGAGGAGGAGGATATATTATACTGACGCGGTCCCACAACTGGAACTGCCAGTTTACTACGTAACGACATCGTAACCTATGCAGGCTAAAAGTTACCCATCATTACGCAGAACACACGTACTACCGGACGGGGGGCGGAAAGTCTAGGCACTGTGTGATATTCCCGGCCTGGCTCGGACCAGAGCAGGCGGGTTACCGGGTAAAACCTCTTGGGAGACTCATTCAATTCCTCAAATTGAGTCCAAAACTCCCCGGCAGCCAGAATTCACATCAGTGTGTTCGACTCAACAGTCCCGCCGGGCACGCATGCTGAAGTACCTACAGAAGAAAAACAAGAAAAAGAGAGAAAGAGAGGGGATAAAAAACAAAACAAATGAAAGGCCGGCCCAAGGCTCAATTCAGATGTTCATGAAAATTGTTCATGTTCGGTTTTGGGGGGGTATAGAGATCTGGATTGATTTCCAGCATGGGTTCTGCGTAGAAAACTTCAAGAATGTCGTGGGCTAACTTTCCTAGTATTCCCACGGTTTTCTCCTTGACCAGTGCATCCTTGAAGAACAGTCCCGGGTCATCATAGACACCGCGGAGTTCCGGGTATGCAGCAAAGAATTTTTGGAAGAACGCTGTCCTGATCACTTGGAGCGGTGCGTGTTTGCAGACAAATAACGCATGTATACTATCCTCAAGGTGATCTTTGCAGAATCTGCAAAGCCGCCACTTCATCGGGACCTGATCCTTGTACCGTTTCGCCCATCGCATTCGCTCCATGGCGAGAGCATGGCCTGACAGGACTGCTTGAGTGAGCGCCACACGGTGCTTATGATTTCTCACGCGCAAGTATAGCCGGAACGCCATTACTTTCTTTGTCCATTTGCCATCGAGGAACACCACTCTGTCCGTCAACAAGTCACGTGTGCGCGAATAGGCATTAAGTTCCGCGTAGATGGATCCTTCCATCGAGCGCTTCACCTCCGCAATCAAGCCATCAATCGACTTCTCACTGATTGCCTCACCGTCGTGGATGTCCCAATAGACAGGAATTGGCAATTCTGAGAGCACGATAACCACATCATTGACCCACGACATTTTTCGTTGCCGAGCGAGTTGAAGAGAGTCGAGCAGTCCATGTTTAACCAATCGATCTTCCCCTAGCGGAGCCAGATACTTCAAGTTCCGGAGGAGCAGTAACACCCGTCTATAAGATATAGGTTCCAGGCCCGTCTCCGAGAACAGCACTGCTACCACACTTCGCTCAGTGAGTCCCAGCATTCGTCGTAGGTAATGATTTTGGATTGCTTCTCGCTCTGTTCGGTGTACTTTCACGACATCAGGACAAATATCTGCTGCAGATATCAAGTAAGGGTCCACGCGAGCCATATACAAGGTACGCGCATCCCAGACTGACAGGCCTCCAACCATTCGGTTCACAGCCAGACAAGCGTCTGCCATCCTCTCTGCTTTTTCCAAATATACCTTGTGATGCTCCGCATACATATCCTTGGAATTCAAGTCGTGCCATATTCCCACATATTGGAATTTTGATTTCTCCTCCAGCAGCTTATCGTCGAGGTAGAATTCTTGTGGTGTCTTTGGCTTGATCCCCATAGCTCCCCATGAACACTTCATTGTCTGTATCTCACAACCAATATTACCCATATGGGAGGAGGTTCCGTTCAGTTTAGCCTGGAACCCATGGCCCGTGTTTGATACAATCATGAGATCATCTGCGTGCTCCAGTTTCGAAATGATTCTGCCGTTGAGCGCGATGTCCCCTGGCACCGGGTGTAGCTTGAAGCCAGCGAGAAGCAAGTTCCAAAATTGTGGAGAGCCCGAGTCTCCTGTCAGAACTCCGAGGTACGAGAAGAATGTCTCAGACAATTCCTTGTTGACTCGAACTACATATTGCATCTTGTCGTACAACAACATGATCAAGTCAATCAAATCGCCTGCCACTCCCATCGCATTCAGAGTCACGAAAAGGACATTACGGTTCACTGCCGGAAAAGCGTTTTTGAGATCCACTACGGCAACATACATGACTTTACCCTCTGCCGCAGCCCGATCAGCCATGACACGAAGGAGAAACGGGTTGTTGTTGGTACGGTAGGTCGCCCTGAATCCGTTTTGTGTTTCTGGGATAAGATTTGCCTCTATTGCAAACTCTTTCACTCGGCGATCAATGAGCAACGTCAGAAACTTTAACAGACAACACTCTAGGACGACCAAGCGGTAGCTCTCCGGCAAACTCGGATCCTTCCTTGCCTTGAGTACGCCGGCCACTAATCCAGCCAGCCAATAGGACGGAAAATTTTTTTTATCCACGACTGCATGGAGTAGGAGGAGCAACATATCGTTCGGTATTCCCATTATATCCTCATATGAGAATTCGTCGATCCCTGAGGCCGTTGACAGGTGAGTCATTATATGACGTTTCCCCCATTCTATATCCTGCAGCGTGAGTTTGCGGGAGAAGCTTTTACTTGGCGACCAGTCCTCATTTGTCCGGCACAAGTTTCTAAATTCCTCCGCCCACCGTTCCAGCTGTTCTCTATTGAATGACGGGGGAGTTATCTCCGGCTCATTCATCCTCTTTTTGAACTCTTCTGTTAGGTCCTCGAGCGACACGAGGACCGGCTTTGGGCGAGGGTCTGTCCAGCCTCGGAGAACTCGCCAGAACGAACCCGGATCTTTACACTCGAAGATCTTGTCCTTCAAGGTTTTTTGCAAAATGCGTAGCTTTTCACGGCCACGGTGATGCTCCGGATTTCCTTGAAGACCCTCCTCTTCGTCCTGTTGTGCTTTCCATGCAGGTTCCTTTGCTGCGGTGGTCTCTGGAAGTGCCGTCGATACTTTGGGTTTGTTTATGACCCCTTTCTCATCTTCGCGCTTTTGCCATTGGTCTGCTTGCAGCGGTGTATAGTTGCTCTCAACAGCCGAGTTCTTCAGACAGTTCCGGGCAAGCTTCCTTACTTCCTCTGCTCTCCGGTTTTTTACACCTTGCTCCAGTCGAACAAAACGCGTCGGGGCTTGTCTCCAGGCCAGTACCATCATCAGGTCCTTCAAGAGGTCCCCATTCGGGCATGCCCACCCAATCTGCGAATTCTTACCAGCCCAGTAGCAAGCATGGCGTATCACGTACTCCGAGTTTGTGAAGATCATCAAGGACGCCCGCGGATTCGCTCTTTTTATGGCTAATAGCACAGCATATATTGCTGCCCGATTATTGGTGGGTCGTTCTGGTCCTGGGACCGATAGAGCACAATTTGCTTCGGATGTTCGAGTACAGCAAGTGGACGTCGAGGGGATACAGGCAACTACTAAAATAGGTCGATACGAGTCGGAATATAAAGGTAAAGTGACGGATAGGGGAGTAGTCAGGATACAGAGCACGAGGAATAAATTGGAAATGGTGGAGCTGCACACGCGACGGTCTTTATCTGTAACACTACGCGCCTGGGCCGCCCGCGAGCTGCTGGCGCCCATGAGAGCAGAGAATGGATTTTCGTGGGCGAACTGCCATGGGGCGGTGTTGACATTTGGTTGACACGTTCGGAATGACCCGAGTCAGTCATTGTGACCGTCACACTATCTGCTCATGCCAGTGGCCTTCATGAACATTCACGTCGACTCGAAACTTTCTGCCACTCGGCTTCAGCGCTTGTCAATTCCAGTGGTGCTCCCAAGTTTGGATTCTCGTCAGATTATTGAAGAGCGCGATCGTTTTATAGAGGCGCGCATGCAGCGCATTCGGGAGCTCGAAAATACGATGGGTGAGACAAACGCGAATTCTCAAGGTATTGCCCGGGACGAGAGGTAAAATGATGTAGATACTGGTCGTGATCTCTTCTCCCTCTCAACGCCAACTCTTATCAACAGCACCCCGTCCGAAAAGATTCGCGCTCTCATTGAACTAAAGTCCCTCCGTCTCCTCGATAAGCAGCGCTTTCTTCGTGCTCAGGTCGCCGAAACTCTCACCCATGACTCCCTTCTTCCTATAAACTGTCCCGATTTCCGCCGCTTCCGAAAGCCCACAATCCGCGACGAGCGTGTCACTATACAGCTTGAGCACAAGCAGCGCATCGACCGCACGTCGAGCAGCTGGACATCATTTGCGAGCATGCACGCCAGGTCATTGGTGTCAATTGTGCTGCGAAGGAGCGCGTCGGTCGTCTCGGGCGTGCGGTTCTTGACTTGCATCAGTTCGTCGAGCAGGAGGTAATAGAGGGTGACTTGAACGAGCGCATCGCGGCGGACGATGAAGAGAGATCTGCCAACCCGTCATTCAGCAACGCCTGCGGTTTCCTGATCATACTCGCGGTTGAAATAAGTGTTGGCATGTCACCTTGAAAAAGGACTTGTTATGTCATTTACTGAGAAGGAGATCGTTCTTTGACTTGTAAAAACATACTGGAAAGGTCAGTAACATCCAACAAGTGGTGCGACACAATTGATGCCGTCAGAAATGCGTGATGTACCATCATTTTCGGCCAAATATCAAAATCCTTCAATTGCTTTTGTGAAGTGTGGGATATTGTTTTATTTCATTTCAACATGGTGTATGCAACTGATGACTGATTCCCACATTTTGGCCTCCTTGGGTTCCGAATCAGGGCACCGTAGTACCACATAAACATGTATCATTTACCTAGTTAAATTTGGCATGCTCATGATGGCGGATCACAGCAGTTTGATCCGAATGTGGGGGATAGATGTGTTGGGGGAGTCTTTACAATCCTGGCCACATTTTGTTTTACATTAAAATGTGCCTTCATCATCTCAAAAAATCCAAATTACTGGTATGCCAACACTTATTTTGACCGCGAGTATTCTCCGAACGAACAAATTCCCCGTGGATCAAGACCACCAAGCATACTCATTGGGCTCCGCGTGAAGTAGGAAGCAAGAATCATAAAGTGTCGAGAGAAGCTGCACTACCACAATTTGTGTCACTTGGACTACGACCTTCCCTTGGGAATAATAAACGGCCTGTCCGCCATTGAACACCATTCAGAGCGGCGAAGCTGCGCATATTTCGCTGACCTCCGCTCGACCTTGGCCCAAATATTGCTGCTGCTCTTCGCGCTCACATCCATCTCGGTCACGAAGCTCTGATCAAGACTCGTAAATTGAAGTAGAATTCGTCACGTCCTTACCTCTCCCAAATTCTGTTCCTTTTCTGCCATTTCCCATTCATCTAGTATGATCCACCCTCCCTAATTTTTTGTGCAACCCTCATTAAACACTTCCAGTGAAAAACGTTGCACCTCTGCCGTGGGCAACCCCGACCTGTTTCGGCTTATGAACCCTTGGGTACCGGTTCGCGGCACATGGCTATCCTCGGTGCGTCAACATCCTCCAAATCCTTTCTCAATTAATTATAGGTTCGTATTTTAGATGTCATGATTCACTTCCTGCACGCAACCCCAACCCACCGCACGATTCAACTCTCCACCCCAACGGCACCATCGCCCCCGAATTCCTCGCCAGAGCCACAGCCGTCTCACTGAGTCTCTGCCGAGCTCCTACCCTCGCCCATCTCGCTCGAGTACCCGCACCCCTATCTTTAATACGCGTCGAACCGCAACATCGACAGCACGCCCGACCCGCGCGGCCACTCTATCGCGATCTTCGACTCCATTACCAAGCCTGAGATCGCGCTGGTGAGCCAGGTGTTCACAGTGGAGGAGAGGGAACCGGACAGGAACCGAACCGACTAGGAGCGAGCACGAGTAGCAGCGATGCACGGCAGCACGAGGGACCAAACTGCCAGCAGAGCAGCGACGCCTGCGAAGTCCTGTGCTTGCCAGCGCGCTGCCTAGAATTCTCTCGACGCCAAGTGGACGTTGGTCAGGAGTAGTGTGGACAATGACGCAGCCGTCGAGCGAGAAACAAGATGGTGGTTCGAAGCAGCAGGGAAATGTGGCGGTGCATGATGTGACAGATCCGCTGATGTCATGCATCACGCAATTCGGCGCTTGCTCCTGACCACGACCACCAAAGCGATCTCTCGCTCTGTGTCCAACGAGTCGTCTCAGGAGCAGCTTTCCAAGAACCAGCTCAGGATTTCTCTGCATTCGCCTCTAGCTCGTTAATATGGCCTGGCACGTAACTCCTAGGGCACGTCATGACTCATCCATGGCTCGGTTCGTCTTGCCGATTCGACTTGCTGCGCCTTCTTGTTGCTTCGCTGGATCGCTGGCACTATTACGAGCTGCTGTCCCTCGTACATCGCCTTTTTTTGACCGCTGCCTTTGTCCCGCTTGTCCAAGTCCACGTCTACGTCAACGCCGAAACATTCCGCGTATTCGCCCGTCTCCCCCAGGACGACCTCCCACCCCGCATCTGTGCAAAGCTAAACGCTGCCCTAGGAGATATGTACATTATAGCACGCGGCGCATGCGTCGACGAACCTCGCTTCCTGCGATCCCGCTCCGGACGAGTTGACCGCTGGACGCGACAGGCGATTCAGATAGCTTTGTGTTCTTCGGTGCTGATTCAACGTCAACCTCCGTGCCCCGATGCACGACGACGCGCTGCGAACCTCTAAGATCCACTCAGGCCCGCTCAAATCATCTCCACAGTTCGGAAGGACGGGCAAAGTGAGTTGCCCCGGCTCTTCAATCGCTTCTCATGCATTCGCTTGCTGCTTTCTCGTACCACGCTTCTTTCCCTTCGGCGTCCCTCTCTTTCCTTTTTCTTTCATTCCTTTCCTTCCCCTCTCGCGTCTCGTATCCCCACAGAAACATCCATGCAGGTGGTGCAACTCCCCTTGCAATCATTCCTCACGACCACCTCCGACGCCGATACTTCTTCGTTCGGTGCCCTGCCAGCGCGCCTGCGGTGTCACTGGTGGGACAGCGAGACATCGTACGCGTATGCACCACGTCCGTCGCATTGATCCATTTATGCATCAACTCAGTATCAGTCCAGGGAACGACGATTCGACTCTTGCAGATCCAGATCATTCCCTCTCATGCGCAGCGATTAGATAGCTAAGCAGACCCTTGAATTTGCCGGTGAGAATCAAAAAAAGCATTCGAATGTCGGGTCGCCGCTCAGCAGCGCCAGTGCCACGAATCACACCTCGTACGCTCGGGAGGGATTTGGATATTGCCGCCACTCCCATTCTTGCACCAAAATCCGTTGTTTTGACGTGCGGTGACGCAGAGTGGGTAGCATATCCGTTCAAATATGTTCTTTGACCGTGGCTCGAATACGATTTTCGATTTTCTGATCCTGTTTGCAGCTGGTGGTACCTTGCGACCCAGGATTCGGATTCAAATACATACTCAAACTAAACCCTGGATTTGCGCTCCGTGGTTTTCGTTGGTGAGGGGGTCATGATGATGAGGTCCCCCTCCCGCCCGGCCCTGCATGTGTTCAGGAGAGAACTTGAATTAAATGCCGCATCCCGATAGCAGTGAATGGCAGCTACATTCCAACATCCCATCGCACTGAAGCGCAGCAATCCGATCGCGTCGAATGCCAGCATCCCAACGTGTGTTACGATTGGGCGTGTGAGCGGCGTGAAGGGGGGAGGAGGAGAGAGGTCGCACCACACTCTGCACCCGGTTCGGCGATCCTCATACTTATTTTCGTCCTGTGCTCAGATTCTACATTCAATTCCATCCATTCACTTGACCTGGCGAGACGAGGCGAATCAGAACCCATCAAACCTCACCCAACACAAACAGAAGAGATCTGGGACATACTTACCTCTGCGCCGCGAAGCGATTGAGGACCGCCGCCGGCGCGGGCATGCCCAGGAACAGGAATTCTTCGTTCAGGGGTCGTTCAATCCGCCCACCTGCGGTACAGCAGGATATAAAATAAATACAGGATAACGTCCCAACTGAAAGAGCATCGAGAACGACGGTGGGAAACTCAGCATGATCACAAGCCAAACAACCTAACGATACTTTCAGAAAAGTTCAGCGCGGCGAGATTAAGCACGACGACAACGATAATTCGAAAAGTCCAAGGCCATGAGTCTGGAAGAAAACTATAGATGCCTAGAGCACCTATGTTTCGAGGACCTTCGAGTCCTTGAGCGCATTCTGCAGGATGGTCTCCTTGACAGCGGCGAAAACGAGGCGCACAGATTTGGTGTCGTTAGTGCAGATGAGGCTGTGTGTGTAGGTATTTGTTAGTGCGCAGGAATGTGCGCGGCAGCAACAAAAAGAGAGAAGGGTCGCGAGAGCGAGGCGAACGAGGATGACGGCAATGGGGCTGATGGAAAGTAACAAAGAAACCGAGCACAAAGGAATAGAGTAGGGAGGACTCAGAAGATGAAAAGAAACGCACTGTGGGTACACACTCAACCTCGCACGATTCTCCTGCATGAACCGCCACAGGATGTATTTCGCGGCTTTGTTGACGTCGGATCCGCCGGTGTATTCGGGGAAGTATCTCGCGAGAGGGATCTAGGAGGTGTCAGCCCGCAAAATTGGAGCGAATGAAGGAATGATCTGAACGACGAGCTCACTTTGCGTATTTTAGCCTCGAATACATCCACCTCGGTGAAGAACAGTATGATCGACGTGCGGAGGAACCATCGGCTGTTGATGATGCTTTCGAAGAGGTATAAGGACTCGCGCATGCGGTTCTACGAACAGGCGGGTGAGCGATTCAAGTTCGAAGCAGCGAAGTAATTGTTCGATAGATTGAACGGAGGCAGGGATTAGCGGATGGAAAGAAACAAGGAAGGAAGGATAATGGGAGGCAGGAAGCGAGGAAGGATGATGGGATGAAAGGGGAGGAGGGGAAGGAAAGCCACCTCGCCGCGCTCCTCGAGGAGGGCTTGGTCGTAGTCGGTCAGGGCCGTGCAGAATATTATGCTCGTTACGCTTTGAAAGGTTTCAGTTACTCATGGGTGAATGCAGCCATGTCCAACGCACCTCTCGAAACAATGTATCCACTTCTTCCTCTCTGAGCGCAACAACCCGACGTCCATGACGCGGATCAACAGTCCGCCCATATTGAATCGCGTCTCGGTGATGGTGTTCTTAGGGCTTCGAGCCGTCCCCGTCAGTGACGGATACGGGTCCCGTCTGACGGGTACGGTACCCGTCCGTCAGGCGAAGAAGTCCTTCATTTTGACGGACGGGAACGGGACTGTGTGACCCGTCAACGGGAACACCCGTCCCCCTCCGTAACGGGTGACGGGTTGGGTTTGCGTAAGTGCTGTCCAGGTCTGTTTCAGCCACATTTCGGTTGTGCGTCAAACTTCCTGGGAAGGATTAGACCATATAAATAAGAAGGACTTGACTGGTTACCTTACCATCCAGCCGGGATCACAGTATTTTACTTTGATTTTACTTGTTTGGTACTGTGTAAGTATCCATTTTGGACCATCACATGCACGACGCGACGCGACTTCACGCATCAATATCAAAACAACGGAATGCAAATGATATAGAATGTGTACGGTGAGTGTAATATTCAGTTGCTGAAGCATTTAAGAATATTTGGAATATTTTCACCAAGAATTTCGGAATAGAATGGAGAACTGCCAAAATTTGACCCGTCGACGGCCGTAACGGGTATGACGGACGGGACCCGTCCGTCAGGCGCTCCAGATCAACCCGTTGACGGCCGGGTAGCCCACTCCGGTGCACAAAAACGGCCGTTTTTGTGACGGGCCGTCCCGTAAACGGACGGCTCGAAGCCCTAGGTGTTCTTCTGCGCCGGCGTGCGTAGGACGTCCTCATCCGTAGGCGTGTACGCCGGTTGCGCGAGGCGCTGTATTTGGGTGAAGAAACTGGCGTGATCTCGTCAGCACAATCCCTTCAACTGAATAAATGAAGAAATTCACTACACCGCACTGTCCGGCAGGTACACCTCGTCCTCATTATCAAGGAGTCGCATGGCGGCGGGGGTCCGCCACAGAGTTTCAATCGTATCCGCTATCTCGGAATTGAGCGCGTCGTCCGACTTGGCGCACAATACAGGCCTATGCGGCACTTTGATACATCAACTGTCTCTCGGGAGAGACAAACCCTGATACATTATTTCCTCTCGCGAGAGATGTTCTATTTTGGGTTCCCGGGATTCCCATGTGGCTACCTGTCCACGTGCACGTTGCTCCTCGGCGCGCGGGGTCGGTACTCTCCAGCTGAAGACTGCCACGATTCATGGCGCATCATGGCGCAAGCCCAATGGGTTGAATTGTTTGCACATGTTGCAATCACCTCCCCTCCCATCATTCTTCTTTCCTCTGCCCCGCCACCCGCTCCCCGCTCGCTCCTGGCCCTCTATCGGATCATTACCCTGTATAATAGGCCCGATACATTTCCTCGGCACCTTACTATGCTTTATATTCGCCCTCAACGGTGCAATATGGCCGCCCCATCAGCGCATGCGTCTAGGCCGCATTTTCCTAAAAGCTGCTGCAGGGCCCGAGGTTCTTTGAGATTCGGCTTCAAGACTCTGTCTCATTTATGCTAAATCCTCCCGATTCTGTTGCCGACCAAATTCAGTCCTGGGTTCGCAATCGCCCTAGCTGCCGCCATCCTTTCTACCTGCTTTTTAGCAGTCCTCGGGCTGGTCTGGGCCCCAAACTCCATGCTCGTCATCCTTCCTTGCTTCCACTTCACTCCCCATCTCTTCAGTTCCACCTGCCTCGCCCCCAGCGTGCCGTACGCTCTGTCATATGGAATATTGTTCACCAGCTCCAGCGCCTATTGGCCGCTCATGGCAGCTCAATGGACGTGCACTTGGTATGTACGATATCACTCCCACTGCAGCAGCACTCTTTCCCACCTCCCTGCTGCATATTACCTGTCTGCACGACACACTCTGTCGCTGGATGAATTTTACGGGTCGGCTTCAAAAGCTCGCAATTGGGTTCATCGGCTCTGTATTAGACCTGCTCTGTTGCACCGCTGTTATCATCGATTGGGCCTTGCTGGTCGCTTGCGCACGCGGCTACCTTCCCACCTTCATCTGTGCATTCTCACCCACCGCACCCCACCACGCCCCGTCTCACTCGACCATACAGTTGTGTGAGAAGATAGAGAGGACGAGGGACGGATGAGACGCTAGTGGCGCCTCGCTCAGACACAGACACGGACACAGATGGACGCAGAACACAAGCGAACAAAGAGATATATTGATACGTGCCCCATATCAAGCGCCGTAGCACGCCGAAACAAACATATAATCTAACACTCCCACCTGATGAGATGTGCGAGGCAAGAAAGAAAATCCAAAATAAAAAGATATGCCAAAAGCTCCCACCAGATCAGCACAAACTCCCACCCAAACGGTCAGCTTCAAATGCGGAGAGGTATTTGGATGTTGCCGTCATATCTTGGAGCATCCGGCTCGTCGTCGCTGTCATCGCTGACATCGTTGAAGTTATAGGTGTAATGTGCATGTTCCGCCGCCGCCGTGTTTGCTCGCTCGCATGGACTGCTGTTCATGACCCAGTCCTTGATATGCTGGGGCATGTCATGAATGCATCGCGCTGCGATATGGCCAGAGCGTCCACAACGATGACAATGGTTTTCGTTGGTGGGGTCACACCAATGGAATCCCTTTGTCGTCCGAAGGGGGACCACCCGTAGCGCCAGAACCGCCTCCATGCGCATGACCGCCCGAAGCACCTGAACCGCCTCGATGGGAATGGCCGCTGCCGCCACCGAAACCTCCATGACCACTGGGCGCACCTTGGGTACTGCTCGCACCATTGCGAGGCCCGGCTCCACCAGCACCTCCACCACGTCTCCCACCCGAACCAAAACTCCCGTTCTGCGCTGCCATGGCAAGGTCAGAAATTTCCTGTTTAACAGGGTCAACAGTCGAGCCGTTGAGAATGGAGATGATGTCCTCGAGTTTTTGTTCGTCTTTGTTGGAGGTGATGGTGGTGCGAACAGTGGCCCAGGAAGGATGGAGGTTGAGAAGCAAAATATCTGCTGTTTCGACTTCACCAGGCTCACAGCCGAGACCCTTGAGAGCTTTTCGGGCGCTGGTCACCTTCCCGATATAGACATCGATGGGGAGCGACGGTTCATGCTCCGTGCGGTAGAAATCGGAGCGCGCCTTGAGACGCCGTGACATACTGGATTTTTCGAAGTGGGCCTTGAGAATTTTCCAGGCGGCAAGCCCAGACTTCTCCTCCTCGATAAGGCCCTGATAGTCGGCGTGGACATGTGAATAAATCGTCCATACAAGCTCGCTGTCGATATCCGCTTTGCCATCAGGAACGGCGGCAGCAGCATTTGCGATGTAGGGGGCACCACAGCCACGGAAGAACATGACCATGGTTTTGCTCCAGGAGCCCCAGGAGTCTTCGGTGAGGTCATCGAGCTTCGCGAGACCAGCGAGAAGCGCAGAAGAAATCGGCATTGTCGAGTGGCGTGGGAATTAGAATGATAAGAATGCGCAGGGTAAAGCACGGGGCCCAAAACCTGTGAGAAGATAGAGAGGACGAGGGACGGATGAGACGCTAGTGGCGCCTCGCTCAGACACAGACACGGACACAGATGGACGCAGAACACAAGTGAACAGAGAGATATATTGATACGCGCCGCATATCAAGCGCCGTAGCACGCCGAAACAAACATATAATCTAACAAGTTGACCCGTATCACCGATCTTCTGTGCTTGTTCCCCTGCGCTTGGAGCCTCCCAGGCCGCTGTCCTCGTTCGCCACCGTCGTGCAACTCAGCCCCATCCACCACCGTTGTGCTCGTTCACCGCCGCCCCGCTTGATCACAGCTACCGCCTTTGTATTCGATCGCACCCGCCACTACTGCATTCGATCCGTGGCCTTCATTTGCTGTTTGCTCCCCAGACTGCTTCTGCGGCCCGTGCCTGCCATCTCCTTCTGCAGTGCTACACCTGCCATTTCGGCAGCGTGTCCTGTTCTCACACACAACACTTTGCGGGTGTACACCTCTCTTCCTGCGGGTTCTCTCTGCCTTGGTTTCTGTTGATTTCCCGGGCTGGGGTCACTTCATGCTTACCCTACCCCATTTGTTCATTCCTGATCTATTCTGCATTCTATCCGCACCCTTCTCCTTACAACCTGTACCATGCACTTTATCCTCAGCGCAAGGTTCGGCACCTCCATTACCCACTTAGGACATACATTATTTGTAAAATAGCGGCAATACTATTCCTTTGTCTCCTCTTTGCTTTTTGGATATTTTGAGAAGGATGAATAACGTCCAGCTTCAAAATACGAACGAAACGTACAATGGGGATGCTGTCGGAGCATCATGCCCAAGCCCTCGGACACACGTCCGATGGGCGCTTGATGGGCGCTTAGTGACCATAACTCAGCTTCCTGCACGCACTCACTGCCCCAGGCACCAGTATAAATGAAGCTCTACTTTCGGCTGGGTCCCCCGAGTTCCTGGAGTCATGGTTGGACCTATATACGAGCCCGAGAACATGTGCTTCGTTGTGATTTCCAAATTCCTCATTTACTGAGGCCAATCTCAAGGCTGAAATGCGATTTACAAGGCCCACTTGCGTCGGGTTGCACCCACAACATTGTCGTGCATGCCAGTGAATCCAAATAAACAACGAACTTTGCATGCGAAAATTAACATGTTGCATATTCCGACATTCAGTTGCATTTCGGTTGCTAATTTGGGAATGCGGTTATGATCTCGTCCAGCTCGAAAAAAATTCGCTAGCTTGACACAAAGCCTTTGGAGATCCTATTTTCTGGACCAATCTTTGACATGATCCCCCACACCCGTTGGCCATTTTACCCAGGCAACATTGCCACAATGTATGCTTTATTCAGCGAAATCATGCTGTGATGTTTTTGGCACGCCAGCCGGGACAGGCTAAGTTGTTTGCAAAGAATTGTCCTCCATGGTATTTGGTTTGGGACTCCTGACCACCCGCAAACAAATTTGGAGTCAAACCGAAGCAATAACACTCTAGTTTATCTCAGTTTTTCCGATTCTCATGCCTGCCTTCTGAATCTCATCTCTGGGAGCTGGAAATTCGCAGTCCGCTGTCATGTCTCAATGGAAGCATTGTACTGACAATGTTGACCGGTCCTTTGCAGCCTCAGAAGTACTCTACCGCGGTGTTTACTCAAATCAACTATTATCCTTTCTCGGTTCATGTATCTCTGGTTTATCAAAGAATTGCCATTATAAGTGGCTAGTTTGATTCGGCTTGAGCATCCCAACGACCTCAACACGAATTTCCAGTTGCCTGTTGACATTCAACCTGCTCTGGAGCAAGGTTTATGCAATTCTCATGCTCCGAGGGTCTTTGCCGTTCAGCATTGACGCAGCTGTGTCTTCCTGTGATCTAAATTCATCGGCTCATCTTCCTCATCACGAAACAGCCAGACCTCGCCGTTTTGGGGTCCGCACGGCCGTGATTTGCGTCGATTTCTAGATTCCTCATCAGGTCTGGTCATATAATTCGGCTAAAAACGGCCAAGAAAATCGGTAGACTGGTTTGGCTGATATCTAAGAGGGAATATACCTCCCTCACCTCATTGAAAACCGTGTAGATGCTGTATTCGAGGACGAAATTGGTGTTAATGACCGATTTGGATGTATTTCCGAGCCCGTGACCTGCTGTGACTGGCGTGACTGCCCCTTGTTCCAAACCATGACCATTTCCTTCAAGACACGTCGCCTGGCCCATCCAGCACTTCGCTTTGCTTCATAATTTATTCCACGTGTTACTCTCACAGCCCCCTCGCTTTTGTGGTACTTTTGACCCGGTAGACACGCTGCTACGGCTGGTTTCGCCCACCTCGAAGTCCATCGTACGGAAACTCAACATAGCTTGTCCAATTCACCCGAAACTTCTCCAGCTTCCTTTGTGGACCTTTGTAATTCTCCTTGTGTCCTTTCATTTATCTAGCTGAGGCTATGGAACCGGACCCAGACACGTCTTTGGCGCGGTTATCATTTTGACGAGGTTTGAATCATCTTTTGCGAGGATACAGCGTTCTTAGTGGCCTACGGTGCGTCTGCAGTTAATTTTTGAGTTTTCAAGTCACTTACCCGGCGTTCTGTGTTCCCAATGGCAGCTCCACAGCACTAACATATACACGCCTTTTCTGCCACCTCCTCGACAGCATCAGCACCGTGTCTGGCTCGCTGCTGGCATCGTTTCGGGTCCAGTATGGCACCACTTGCGCTCTGCACTCATCGCGTATTGTCTCGGGTTACGTTCGCCGGCCGTCCAGCGCAGAATCTACGAGCGCCGTGGTAGACTGGTTTGAGCCGCAGTCGAAAAACGCCGTGTGCAACGCCGTGCTCGCAAATCGCTGGCGTTGTGCTGCAACGGAACAGCCGCAATCTACGCTGCACTGTTGGTGGCTTGCCGGCTGCGTGGGCAGCAACCCTGATTTGAACAAAACCTGGTCTCGCCGAGCCGAGGAGTCCGTTCCCTCGCAGTGTGCATCGCAAGCTTTGATCGATCTGTAGTATGCCCGATACTGCAGACGATTTGTTCCGTGAAAGGTGCGCTCCCCACCGCTCCTGACCGCTGATTGTGGATGCCGCTGAATGTATATCGCTCCAACCCTCTCCTTCAGCGCTGTCCCGCCCGCTGCCTGAGGAACCGGCGGCATGCGGAAAGTTTAGAGTTCAAGAGTTAGGGAACAAAAAGTCGATTTGCGCGGTAATGCAGGGTCCGGTCTATTTCTTACATCATTATGTAGATTGTATATCTGTGTACTATATATCCATTTTTTTTTGTCATTCTACACGCACATCTCGTTGTCATCGTCGCCGACGATGTCGACGAGTTTTGATCGCGTTTGATCGCGATGCCAAGAACATTTGATGGATGCCGTCCAAATTTAGAACGCTTGGGCAGGTCACACACGACGATGAGAACGCCATGGACTCTAAGCGAGGCTGTCTCTCGTCTGATACATCAGACCCATCTCTCGTGAGAGTCCTGGGATGTATCAGACTTCGTCTCTCGTGAGAGATGGTGATGTATCACCCCGCCATCTAGCGGTGCACAATATCGCATCGAGCAGATGTCGGTGCTCCTCCACATCCAATCCCGAATTCTGCAGAGTAAAAACCACAGCATGCGCCGCCTCAATGACGGTCCTGTGTATCACCGAGCGAAAGACTGCGAGTTCCTCGGGGGTGAGTCCGTGGAGGAGCTTCATATGCTTGACGAGAGTCGATCTGCTCGGCCTCCTCCAGCATTCCATGTAAGCATCTCCGCGTGGCCTCCTAGTGCGTACCACCTAACTCGTCGTGACAGTATGGCTCTGGCAATGGCGAGATCATCCCCACCGTCAACGGCTGGAACAAATTCGACAACTCGACGTTCCCGCTGCCATTCAACGGCACCTCGAGTCCGCACATGGCGTACGAACATGGAAACGAGGTATTTGTCCCCGACTTGGTGCGCTCCCAATCTTTTTTGCTGGAAGAATAGAATAGTATTGCTAACGCACAAATGGCAGGGCGGAGACAAAGTCTGGCGCATTGGTCGCACGGGTGGCCCAGGCGACTTCAGCATCCACGGGTTTATTCCCCAGCCCTTGGGCACCGGCCCACGCCACATGGCTATCCTCGGTGAGTCAACGTTCTCCACTTCCTTTCTCAATTAATCAATGACGTTTGTGCATTCCAGACAACACGATCTACCTCCTGCACGAAACCGCCAACCTGCACACCGCACAGATCATTCCTCCCTACCCCAATGCCACCATCTCCCCCGAGTTCCTTGCCTACGCTCCAACCGTCGCGGACGACGCCCCGCCGGCGGCACCTATGCCGCCACTGAGCTCCTACGCTTGCCCACCTCGCTCGGGTATCCACACCCCTCCCTCTACGCGTCCAACCGCAACATCGGCAGCACGCCCGACCCGGCGGCGACTCCATCGTGATCTTCAACCCGATCAGCAAGCCCGAGCTCGCACTGGTGAAGCAGGTGTTCATGGGCCTATGACCTTATTTATCGCTGAAAAATATAAGGTTGAGAATGAAGGTTGAGAACAAGGTTTTGCATAGCTGAGGTCCTAGTTTGTCATATTTTTCCAGGTTGAAGTTGCAGGTTTTAGCATTATTTTCAAGCTGAGGTTGAAGTCTGAGGTTGAGGTTGAAGAATGAGATCACATGATTTACTGAGGTTGAGGACGAAAGTCCTGATAATTGACAGCAGATGTCCCAATTTGGAAGGCATTATTTCTCACAAGTGTCTTGAGTTGATGGTTGATGGTTATTTCTTTTTGGGACACTAACACTTCTATCTAAAAAAGGAAATTTTATCAATATTTCAGTATCTTCCTTAGTATTTGGCTATTTTCAATAATCTAACTTGCTAAGGCGTGCATTCAATGTCCTTTCAAAATGTTTACAGCACTATACCATATTTTACAGCACCTGATACAGTGTTATAATTGAAAGAATATAATTATATGCAGAATTGCTGGTCAAAATATCATATCTTGCACCTATAAAGCCCAGTGAACACCTACAACTACTGTAGAGTCTTCTGTGTAATCCTGCCATTGGTTATTGGTGGTTTGGGTGATCTATAGTTAGCTGCAATAATTATATAGATACTTTTCATATATTTTTCAAATTCTAAGACAAAGGGCCAAGTCTCACTACTCGTTGAATAACTTTCCATAGCTTCGGCACTTGGTGAACCCCTGCACACTGTGGTGACCCAAAATAGGGAATAGGTTTTAAAATGGACAAACCAATGTTCTAGAGCATATCAAGATGATACTAGCTGTATAGAAAGTTGTGTTATACTAGACTACTAATTTGGCCCAGGTTTTTAGAAAAGATAATTGGCTGAAATAGACCCCAAACCAAAGTTGTACCCCTTCTTGAAATGAATCTCACTGTCTAGAAAGGTTTTTCTATCAGATGCTTTGTTATATCACAAAATGAAAAGCACTTGTACAAATGCAAATTTGATTACTGAAGAACTTTTTGGCTACAAATAGACTTGAAATCCAAGTTGTAGCCCACTTCAGTATGAATCCCATTGTATAGAGAGTTTTGTTATTCGATATTTTGTTGAGCTGTAAAACACAAAATACTCTCCTTAAAGCAGAAAAAGTTGATTATGAAAGCAATCAGTCAAGCTGGCCTACTATCAACATGGAAACTATATATAACTAGCTTGCTATGTGCCACAAATCAATCCAATCTAATATCAGCCAGAAATTATTGCTGCCAGTTGTTAGTGATTTAAAAATCTTTATTACCATACCTGTCTGTATGAGTGAGATGGAAATTTAATCATGACTGAAACAAACACCATAAACCAGAAACAGTCTCAGCATTAGATGTGATCTGTCTTATTTTATCCATATACTGCAAGTTAATATGACTGCGATCAGTAAGAAATCCTTATCTTCTTGACTGCAAGTCAATTTGACCTAGTAATAAAGCCTAACCTTGTTATGAATCAATACAGAACACTGACCAACTATCAGCTGAATGAAGCTTACTTGGTCTATACAACCTAACATCTTTGCTGGCACTTCTTCAGTCTGGTCTAATATCAGATATCAGTTGTTGTACAACCCATCATCAGCAATAAAACCTTATATTACTGACTATTGTACCAGATTGATAGTAAAGCCAGCACTGTATTGACTTGAAGTCAATGGAGTAAATCAATCCTTCACAGAAGGCTTCAGTCAGTGAAGTCAATATTCTGCTGACTTCAAGTTGGTAGTGGCTCAAAGTTGGGACTATTGACTTGAGGTCAGCGAAATCTGACTTTAGTCAATCAGGTTAGTTGTTAGCTGAATTTGACATGAAGTCAATGGACCATTTCTATTGACTTGAACCCAATACTTCACTGATTTGAAGTCAATACTGTACTGACTTGGAGTCAATACTATTAACTTGAAGTCAATACATCAATGTTACTGACTTACGTCAATGCAGACAATACTACTGACATGGGGTCAATCCTTTACTGAGTGGAGTCCATAGTTTAACTGACTTAAAGCTGACACTTTACTCACTACTATAATGAAAAAATATGTTCCAAACTGCTCAGAAAAGATTGAGATAGAATTAAATATGCTACAAGAGTTTTAATACATCTCTTTAGATACTTGAATAGCTAGTAATAGGAATAGGTATAAGTTTCTGATGTAGTCAAAAGATTGCTGCTACCCCTGGTACAAGGTTTTGAGAATATTCTAAATACTATGATAGACAATATGATGTGTTTGGAACACGTAGATATAACACTATAGCTAAGATATCATGTTTTAATAGGTACTCCAGCAGTTCAGGTATTTATCGCTGTATCAATGTATAGTTTGGGCTTAAGAACACTCTTATAATTCTGAAAGCACATTGGACATTGGCTCTGTAAAGTTAGATCATGTAAAATGGCCAAATATTAAATAAGATAGTGATATTTCTGCAAAATTTCCTTTTTTGAAGAAAAGTGTTAGTATTCCCGATGGAAAAGTTGCCTAAAAAGGAGAAATGATAGCATTTTCATCAAAAATTATATAACATGTGAGTTGTTGTCCTCAGAATGCAACTTGACCAGTTTCGTCCTGAATGTCACATGTCTCGTTCTGAACCTCAACCTGCATACTCAACCTGGTACTCGTCCTCAACCTTTGTGCTCAACCTGGTACTTGTTCACAACCTTAACATGCTTGTTCATGACCTTACCATGCACACCTCAACCTTATATTTTTCAGCGAAAAATACTTTTATATGGGCCTGGTGGAGATCCGTGGGATGGAGCTTGGGCTTGGCGAGGTAGGAGAGAGCTATTTGGTCGCAATGGGGGCGGTGAGTGGCGGATGGTGATTTACAAGCGTACAGACGGAGGGAAGGATTTGGTAGATGTTGCGAGGAATTCGATGCGGTGTCAAGGACGTCGGCGGTTATGCGCATTGTGCTTTGAAGGTCGAATTGGTTTGGACACCCAACTTTAGGCCAAAAATTCCCTCGTGTATTGTAAACGAAGAACAATCACAGAACCGACGCAATTCGTCAATCATCAACTGCAAGCACAAAGTCCAGAACAATATTCCTCCTGTTCCCTCATCGAATCCAGATCCAACACCAACAAAAAGGCAAGAAACGAAACACGGATATGAGGAGAGGGGAAAGTCAAAGAGGGTCTGTCCGTTCCATTTGGGCCTTCCTCTCTTCGTGAAAGCCTGCATAGCATTTGTGAGCAAAAGTGTTGACTCTTGAACCTGAGAGACTTACGCAAACGATACCCTTTGATGATATCAATGAGAGACTGCTGTGCTCTCTCCGCTCTCTCCTTCCTCTCCTCTCTCTCCCTCTTCTCCCTCTCCTTCCTCTTCTTCTCGTCCCGCTTCTTCAACCACGCCGGCTGGGGGAACCATGTTGATGTATGCTTGTGCTCGGGCAACGGAGGTGATGCCGGTAGGGAAGGGTCAGTTGGGGCAGGGGAATCCATAAGTTTGTGAATTTCGGCGACAACAGCAGCCTCGGTGGTAGAGCCTACATAGGCGTCCAAGGCAGCTGCAAACGCTGGAGCAAACTGGAGTTCTCGAGCTGAGCCGTCCACAAATGTTTGAGCATAGCAGATACACAGTACTGAAAACATTGTTCAATGGTGCCACGTACGTTCAAGTTGTGAATTGGAATCGTACCAGCGGACAACAGTGAGCGTCCGTAGGATGTGTGAATCATTTCGACCTGATTTGGATGAGTAGGAGGGGAATAATTGACGCTCAAATGATTTGGGTACCAGGGAGGAAAGCCTCTCGGTGAGAGCAACAGCACATGGGCGAATCTACATATGAGAATTTCGGCGATTGACAGTGGAGGGAGGGCAGGAAAACGTACACTGTAGGGTGGGCCAATGGGAGGAATCAGCCAGTGATTGAAAGTGAACCAAACTCACATCTGAGGAGTCACAGGAGTCATAATCGGAGAACGGTTCAAAATGAAGGAGACAGTGAATGAAACAGACTCACTTCCTGTGGGGATTGCAGCGCAGTGAGATAGACTGAACAGCAACCAACATGAACAAACAGACTCACAAGCTGTGGGGATTGCAGCATGGTGAGCTGGACTGAACGGCAACCAACATGAACAAACAGACTCACAAGCTGTGGGGATTGCAGCGCCGTGAGCTGGACTGAACGGCAACCAACGTGAACAAACAGACTCACTTCCTGTGGGGATTGCAGCGCCGTGAGCTGGACTGAACGGCAACCAAGGTGAACAAAAAGACTCACTTCCTGTGGGGATTGCAGTGCCGTGAGCTGGACTGAACGGCAACCAACGTGAACAAACAGACTCACGTGCTGTGGGGGATTGCAGCGCCGTGAGCTGGACTGAACGGCAACCAACGTGAACAAACAGACTCACAAGCTGTGGGGATTGCAGCGCCGTGAGCTGGACTGAACGGCAACCAACGTGAACAAACAGACTCACAAGCTGTGGGGATTGCAGCGCCGTGAGCTGGACTGAACGGCAACCAACGTGAACAAACAGACTCACTTCCTGTGGGGATTGCAGCGCCGTGAGCTGGACTGAACGGCAACCAACGTGAACAAACAGACTCACTTCCTGTGGGGATTGCAGCGCCGTGAGCTGGACTGAACGGCAACCAACGTGAACAAACAGACTCACTTCCTGTGGGGATTGCAGCGCCGTGAGCTGGACTGAACGGCAACCAACGTGAACAAAAAGACTCACTTCCTGTGGGGATTGCAGCGCCATGAGCTGGACTGAACGGCAACCAACGTGAACAAACAGACTCACGTCCTGTGGGGATTGCAGCGCCGTGAGCTGGACTGAACGGCAACCAACGTGAACAAACAGACTCACAAGCTGTGGGGATTGCAGCGCCGTGAGCTGGACTGAACGGCAACCAACGTGAACAAACAGACTCACTTCCTGTGGGGATTGCAGCGCCGTGAGCTGGACTGAACGGCAACCAACGTGAACAAACAGACTCACAAGCTGTGGGGATTGCAGCGCCGTGAGCTGGACTGAACGGCAACCAACGTGAACAAACAGACTCACTTCCTGTGGGGATTGCAGCGCCGTGAGCTGGACTGAACGGCAACCAACGTGAACAAACAGACTCACATACTGTGGGGATTGCAGCGCTGTGAGCTGGACTGAACGGCAACCAACGTGAACAAACAGACTCACGGGCTGTGGGGATTGCAGCGCCGTGAGCTGGACTGAACGGCAACCAACGTGAACAAACAGACTCACTTCCTGTGGGGATTGCAGCGCCGTGAGCTGGACTGAACGGCAACCAACGTGAACAAACAGACTCACAAGCTGTGGGGATTGCAGCGCCGTGAGCTGGACTGAACGGCAACCAACGTGAACAAACAGACTCACATCCTGTGGGGATTGCAGCGCCGTGAGCTGGACTGAACGGCAACCAACGTGAACAAACAGACTCACATACTGTGGGGATTGCAGCGCCGTGAGCTGGACTGAACGGCAACCAACGTGAACAAACAGACTCACATACTGTGGGGATTGCAGCGCCATGAGCTGGACTGAACGGCAACCAACGTGAACAAACAGACTCACAAGCTGTGGGGATGACACAATCAGATGAAGGAGGGCAGGAATGTGCACTCACATGCTGTGGTAAACACCGTTAGTTCATTTGGTATGTTGCATAAGGTCTACATACATCCTGTGAAGATTGATGATACACCCATCTGTATATACAGCCTTAAATGAGCATCACATACGTACTGTGAGGAGTCAGAGGCTTAAAAGGATGACTTTGACCGTGACAAACACTCACGATCTATGATCATTGAACTGGCTACCTGCTCAGCTGTTGATTTCACTTACCGTCTATGAATCCTGTCGTTGAAACACATGTTTGAGCGATTCAAAAACCTCACTCACCTGAATCTGTTGCCAGACTGGTCAGAAACATCAAACCTCACATTCAATTCAGCACTCACATTCTGGAGGGACTCCATTTGAGGAACCGTATTCAAAAACAGCAAATTTGAGGTACCCAGGCATGCGGAAACCAACTGATTACCCGGCTTATGACCCTTTCAACTACAACTTTGAATGAAATTCAGCATATGGAGAATGTCCTCTTGAGGTACCGTCTTCTGAGTTGGAAAACCACAGGCTGATTGAATGTTTTGAGTCATAAGTCACAGATTTCAATCAAAACCTACTAGCGCACAGCATAGCTAATGCAAAGGTCGATGTTGTTTTGTTGAACGGAAACAAATAACAGTCTCAGTGTATCGTCAGTCAAGGCATTAGCCGTCTTGTTGATCAGATCGAGGCAGTTGGACTCCTTCATGCGCATATCTAGCCACGGAAGAATCATCGGTCTTTATTCGCTGGCATGATAGTTTCTTACCGTCCATTCGTACGAAGTCGGACGGGCGGAATTTCATCGTGTTAAGAGGTCCTATGAAATTTGAGGTGAGTATTTCCTGGGCTCGCTCAGGAGCTGCATTTTTTGCGTCCGGGATGCTCTTTCCTCGGTCTCTGAGCTCGCCGTATGCCTGGTCGATCAATCCATCGAATTTGGTGAAGATGGCAATCACAGGCACTGTAAAAGAACGATTATTTGTGACTCAGTCTTTGACAAAGAGATTCAACGTCCCTTTTCCAGCACCAGAGTCATTGAAGAACTGCTCGTCGGCTGCTAACATCGGCCGGGTGGTGTCCGTAGGCATACAGTACCTGCAAGAACCATTCAGTATTTCACTACAGGCACACAGGGACACACCAGATCGCATGCAACTGGTCGGATAGTTTGCTGGTTGCGGAGCGTGCAGTGATGAAGTCCTTGACTTTCTGGATTTCGTTGGCAGAACCACTTTCAAACCCACGCGAGTCGTGGAAAAGGAATTGTTGATTGCTTTTGAAGATCAATTGGTTTTCGATATCGTGCTCTCCGCGCTGGGTTACAGTTAGAAAGAACTCATATGGGTGTGATGTCAAACCTGTGCTGTCCCCTCGACAACCGCGAGGTCGAGCTAGAGAATCGAGATTAGCTGTCGCTCTCACCGAGTATCAAGATTGGTGGAGGAATACCTTCTTGCCGTTGGGACTGAAGATCTCCGGATCCTCGACCGAATTGCATACTTTTTTGAGGAGTGTTGTCTTCCCGGCATTCGCTCTGCCGACCACCAGGATCCGAAAGTGAGGGCATTTGCTTCGGAGATCTATGGCTTTGTCCATTCGTAACCGGGACACAATCGTTCAGAGACGAGGGTAAGAATGTAAAGGTGGAAAGGGTAAGGGGCCAAGGTAGACGGTGAGCAATGAAGAAGGCCAAGAGACAGGTCATATGCCTTGCCCTATTCATGACTATCGGTAGGGATTCGCCCGACACAAGTGGAATGAACGAGGCAAGAACGAGCTTATTTGGCTCCATCGTGTCGTGGCCGTATGGCCGGAGCCTTGGTACTCAAATTCGAGGAGATGAATTGTCCAACGGGGAAACAGTGAGCGATCGATGTCGATCAGACATAGACGTCCCTCCAAATCGGGTAAGCGGCAATCGCCGACGACTCTATTTCGGACTTTTCACTACGACTTCAAATACGGCGATACGGCTGGGATTCCGGGTACTTTCGGAAAATGTCATGGAATCCAACCATCTATCATCTCAGAACATTTTATTTCCTCATGGAAACGATGCAGCACATTTTATAATGAAGACTGACGAACCGCCGGCACGCAGCGGCAGAGGTCACTGAGCCAAACCCATGACATCATCGGAACAAAAGAGAAGTTTCCCACACTCATTCTTGGCTCTTCCGCGCCTCGGAACGCTTCCCGCGTACAGCGCGACATTGGGATGTCTGCCTCTCTTGAATCAACGCAATGAGACGAACCTCGCACATGTAGAACAAAACGGGTTCCAGGAGCCAGGCTCACTGGGTGACACGCTTACACCATCGATTGAAGAGCCTTCCCAGCGAAATCCGCCCAGTTTGGGCAGCTTTCTACGAGCTTTCCATGCCGGAGACATCGCTTTGGCGCACCAACTTCCAGCTGCAAAAGGCGCCGCACTCATTTTCGCACGTCACAGCCCTTATGATAGCGTTCCACGGTGTCCCAAGAGGCCGAGCTCATACGACGACACGCGTACACCATCGACTGAAGAGCCTTTCCAGCGAGATCCGCCCAATTTGGGCAGTATCCTATGAGCTTTCCATGTCAGACATCGGAAACAGCTTTGGCGCGCGAACTTCAAGCTGAGGCGGCGCACTCATTTTCGCAACCTTATGACAGCGTTCCACCGCGTCGCAGGAGCCTAAACTCTCACGATGACACACCTACACCCTCGATTGAAATGCTGTTGCACCAAAATCCGCTCAACTTGCGCGGTTTGCCATGAGAGCTTTCCATGCTGGAGAGATCGGAAAGATCAAGCTGCAAAAGACACCGGAGTCATTTTCGCACGTCACAATCCTTGCGACAGTGGTCAGCATTTCGGACTTCACTTTTGCTTCTGCCCCTCATCTATTCTGCCAGAGGCTGTTCGTCCTACACTAGTTGAATCTCCGAACTGTTACGATGACTGAAGCTCAGAGTCCACGCCCAACGACAGACGAGATCCTTGCAGAGTGTCCCCGGTGAGATCTTGTCAGATCGTTCTTGCGTCGGGTTTTGATTTCCACAGATTCAGAGTATTGGTCGTCGGAAGAGTTAGAGTGCTCTTATTCCCTTGTTTCTCAACTTGAGTCAATTCGCAGTCTGGAGTCGGAAAGTCATCACTCATCAACCATGCGTTCGGTATCGATCTGGCGGTGCGTATCGCTCCGCTGGTTAAATACCATCCAATGACTTGTAATTTAATCCAGACTGTGGCCCACGACAAACGGGGAACATGCAACATTCAAGACGAAATCATTTCTCCGCGTAACGCCTACTTTGTTCTTCACGATTCCATGGGTTTCGAGCCTGGAAATACGAAAGAATTCGAGACAGCAAAGGAGTTCTTCAAGTCGCGGGGCAAAAAGGTACCTCTCAAAGACCGAGTTCACGTTATCTGGTGCGCTAGTTCACTCTGAGTTGATACAGCTGTCAAATAATTCAACGAAACAGGCTATGCATCCAGGTCCCGCATGCCGGCTCTCGGGTCTTCGAAACAGGAGACGAAGAATTTCTCAAACTCGCCGCTACAACCCAAGGTAAGATTTTTTTCTGCAACAACCGTGCCGCAGCTTACGCCTCGAATATCGCAGTACCGGTCGTTGTAGTATTCACGAAGTTTGACGTGCTGTGCAGAAGGATGGAGAGGACATTGACGGAGGAACAAGTGAAACTAGACGCCAACCAAGTTCAGCGGCTATGCTCACAAAGAGCTGAGGACGAGTTCAAGAAAATATGTTTGGCCCCGTTGCAAAATATGGACCCCACGCCACGACATGCGCGAACTTCCGGTACTGCAGCATTTTTCCTCGCCGTACGCCATTGTTAATCTTCGCGTTTACATAGGACTGGGAGCGAATGGGAGCCGAGACCGCCGTGGTTTAGCAGATCTTATCAAAACTACTCTACATCTCATGGGAGAGACGAGGGGTTTCGCTCGTAAAGTTCTCATGAACGTAAACAACGCACAAATCACGGAAACCGTCTGGTTCACCTCCGCAATCGCTCAGCGTGGAAGTGCTCAGGCCAATATTGATGGTTCGATCAAGTAGGCTCAGTTGATCAGAAGATATGTTCGTACTCATTGGTGATTTAGGATCGGAATGAGAAGTAATTCCGTGGCATACATACGGGCTTATTTCTGATATACGGTTCCAGAATACTGGCGAGGCATTGCATCGAGTACCAGGTTCCCAGGTTTCAAACTTCAGAACTGTCTCAACACCCTCCACATCGATATTGTCACCTCCTGGAATTTCAGCGATCCAGATGAAGTGCGCCTCTACAACATTATCTAATAAATCCTAGCCTAATGGTTCGCCAAAGCTCTTGCATTGCGATGAATTCCTCCAGAAAATGCAACAGGTCACGCAGCTGGTTGTTCCCAAGGAGGACGAGACCAAAGACTGGTTGTGCGTTGCATTCATCGAGGTTGTTCTGCCGCTGATCCACTATTAGTGGAAATCTCAAAGACGTCTTCGCCGCTGCAGGCACCGCCGGTACCTTCCATCCAGTTGCCCTTCCTATCGTTGCAGGTATCGGACTTTCCGGAGTGTTCATCAAATGGCTGGCCACAGTTTATAAAAGAACGTAGGCGGTCGTATTCCTCGCTCCCCTGATGCCTGAAATTCATGTAGGAGTAGTCCTGAAACCCTGCGTTTGTTCATGGGCTACATAGTCGACTTGACACTCGTCCTGGACCAACTATTTGTGATAGTCTCTGCCCTCCCTCCAGCCAATCTTTTAACGCATACGGAAATTGACGCGGCTCTGGGTAAATACACTGCCGATGCAGTGAATAGCGTTCATGCGGAGATTCGGAAGTACTGCAACGAGGCCACCTTCGGCAAAATTTGTCGCTCAAACAAGGCAGAAGAGAAGATTACAGAACTCATTGAGAAACACCGTGTCAGGTGGGAGGAAAGGCAACCATAGGTTTAGTCACTCGTTGTAACTTTAGGTTGGAACTAAGATAGCTGCATTCGAACAACTCATCGTCGTGAGACAGAAAAGTCGAGCAACAGTGCACAATTCTGCTGAAGCTTGGCATGAAGGGTCTGTATGCGGGAGCAACGAAAGTAGGGCTGCCACCCGTGCCCGTGACGGCAACGGCCGTCGAATCCACGGTTGTTCCACGGCACGGGCCGTGAGAGACACGGCCGTTGAGGTAGCGAGAAAAGCTTGAACGGGACGGCACGGTCAACGGCACGACCGTGACGGCCGTATCAACGGGTGGGTTTCGAGTTTTGCATGTGTTTTATTGGATATAAGAAATTTGCGGTCCTAAATCCTTCAGTCAAATCGAGAAAAGGTGTCCCCTGGCGTTCTGAATGCTTCATGAATCCAAACAGTGAAAAGTTGATTCCAAACATTCAGAGAGGGGTGCCGAAAGCTCCCAAAATCGACCCAATTGTTCAATGCATGTCCCCGAGAGTTTCAGATCAAAGAATGATCTTTCTGGTAGGAAGAACGAAGAAAATCAAGATCAACATCAGCAAATTCAAACTCAGCCATCACATTCGGAAATTCCCGCCGCTTGTAGAACTCTACTTAAACCACGCGAGACACGACACTGGTGACTCAGGCGAGGCTGGATTGCATACAAGAATGACAATAACTAAATCACCAAACAATATCACCACCAGAGGACAATAAAAGTGACTGCAAATGAGGCACCCGTGCAACGGCCGTGACGGCCGCCCGTACAGCTTGTGAGCCGTGCCGTAACCGTGCCGTGGGTCAGTTAGAAAAATCCTGGACGGAACGGGCACGGCACCCGTGCCACGGGTGCCGTGGAACCGTGGCCACGGTCACGGGCGGCAGCCCTAAACGAAAGGAACCATTGTACCTGCTGTTCCGTGCGAGATATCTGAAATCACAGCGAACAGGGATCGTGAAGCCGTAAGTAATGTTTGAGCTGTGTACACGTACTCAAGTACATTTGTTATACCGTGGTATTTCAATCAATTGTATATTCGAAAGGAAAGTAAGTCTCAGCGTCAAAGTTGAACAACGTACGTGATCCCTCATCAAGTCGGCAATTGACGGCTCAGCTGAGTCAGAATGGACGTTAAGCCCTGGCGTATGATCCGCTGACCAATCTCCGACCAGCGACGCTTGCCGTCACACTCTGCAACATCTCAACGCGGAACTGTCGAACGGCTGATCGGCACCGTTCGGCACTGGATGATACTGACCGGCGCTGGGGTTTTAATGGTTTTCACCGGAAAACAGTCGTTTAATTTGTGCTTATTTCCAGCTGAATGCAGCGGATTCCACCGGAGTCTTTAGTGCTGGATTCCAATGGTTTCGTCTGATCCTTTGTTCCTTCTCAACTCCTTGAGCCTGCAGCTTGCAGTTCTTCTAGCGTGTCATATCAAGATAAAGGTTGACTGTTGCTTGGTTGCAGTAACACATGCGGTCAGCAAACGATGCCTAATCAGAACGAGGTGTATTCTTGAGTTATATTTGCGCTGCATCGAAGGCAATTCGAAAAAGACTTTATTCCTTGTTGATTATCTTTGGATACAATTTGAATAAAATGGGCTTTGGTGAACCCCAGTGGATTCCACCGGAATTCGGTGGTGGTTGAATGGGTGACCATCTCTGGCGATTGTTGAATCACGACAAAACTGATCGCCAACCAATATCAATCGATGGCCGCCAGCGGCTTGGCTATATTATTCAGCATTTCAACTTCACACCAAGTCCGAAAAGAAGTGTTATTGGAGTTACCCGAAGGTCTGCGTTTTTTCTTTCTCTGAGCGGATATTTGGACCTAAGCCCGACCAAGCGGAGACATTGGCCGAGTTCTTCTTGAATGCCAGAAGATCCGGCAATACGAGCCACCTGCCGCTACTGGCCAGTGCCTAAACGTACTTGACATCTGCGCATGCATTCAACACTCCGAACCGGAATGAGACGAGGTGAACCTATTTTATTGTACATGGCTACAGCGGGATACACGATAAATGCAGGATACATCAAGCATACATACAAGAAAGAAACTGAAGCAACGTCCCGACTGAGAGAGCATCGAGCACGATGATGGGAAACCTAGCATAACTGCAGGCCAAACGACATAATCATACTTTCAGGAAGCTCCAGCGCGGGGAGTTCAAGCACGACAATAACGAAAGGGCTGCGATGCGAGTCGAAGAAAACTCTGAATGCCTAGAGCACCTGCGTTTCGAGGACCTTCGAGTCCTTGAGCGCATTCTGCAGGATGGTCTCCTTGACGGCGGCGAAAACAAGGCGCACGGATTTGGTGTCGTTAGTGCAGATGAGGCTGTGCGTAGGTATTTGTTAGTGCGCAGGAATGTGCGTGGCAGCAACTAAAAGGGAAAAGGGTCGCGGGAGCGAGGCAAACAAGGATAACGGCAATGGGGCTGATGAAAAATAACAAAGAACCCGAGTACAAAGGAATAGAGTAGGGAGGATTCGGAGAATGAAAAGAAACGCACTGTGGGTACACGCTCAACCTTGCACGATTCTCCTGCATGAACCGCCACAGGATGTATTTCGCGGCTTTGTTGATGTCAGGCCCGCCGGTGTATTCGGGGAAGTAAGTTGAGAGGGGGATCTGCGGGGGGTGTAGCGGTTAGCGCCCGAAATCCATGAATGGGAACGACGGATCGTTCTTGGGAGGGGAGGCTCACTTTGTGTATTTTCGCTCTGAAGACATCAATCTCGGTGAGGAAAAGGATGATCGACGTGCGCATGAACCAGCCGCTGTTGACGATGCTGTCGAAGAGGACTAGTGATTCGTGCATTCGGGTCTGAAGGCACGGGGATCAAAGTAATGGGTACGATGCCGCGAACGAAGGAAAGGGAAACGCACCAGGCCACGCTCCTCGAGCAGGACTTGGTCGTAGTCGCTCAGTGCGGTGCAGAATATTATGCTCGTCACGCTGAACGCATTCAATCAGGAGCGACTTCGCGAGGAATGTCAGACGCAAAGTAAAACCCACCTCTCAAAACAGTGTATCCACTTCCTGCGCTCGGAGCGCTGGGGCCCGACATCAATGAGCCGTATCGACAGTGTTCCCATGTTAAATCGCGTCTCGGTCACCGTACTCTTTTGTGCTGGTGCGCGTAGAACGTCATTCTCCGTCGGGATGTACTGAGGCTGCGCGAGGCGCCGTATTTCGGTAAAGAAGCTGCCGTCTTGTCAGATAAACCCATCCCATTGAAAAATTAATCAATTCACTAAAACGCACTGTCCGGCAAAGTGAAGTCCTCATTATCAAGAAGGCGCGTGACGGCGGCAGCCCGCCACAGAGCCTCGATGGCATCTGCAACTTCGGGGCTAAGCGCATCCTCTGCCTTCGCACCCATTATCGTCTCGGGCAAATGCCTGTGCTCTTCTCCAAGCATCCCATCGAGTAGAGACCGCTTCTGTAAAGCAAGAACCAGTGCCTGTGCCGCCTCGATGACGGTCGTGTGTATCGCCGAGCGAAATGCCGCCAGTTCCTCAGGGGGTGAATCCGCCGTGGACGAGCTTCATGTGCTTGACAAGTGTGGATTTACTTGTTTCGTGAGTACCGAGGACGAGGATCGGGACTTCCTTCTTGAAGCGGAGGGACTCTTCTTCAAGCTGGCGGTCAATCGCCGAGCTGCGCGCCTGGGACGCCCGCGAGCTGCTGGCGCCCATGAGAGCGGAGGATGGTGGACTGTCATGACGTGAAGGCAGTGTTGACATTTCGGAACGGCCCGAAGCCACTGTCACTCGTGACCGTGATTGGCTTCTTCCTCGCTGCGGTCAACCCGCCACCTTCAACACTCGGAAATCCACCTCCCTTGTCAGATTATCGCAGAGAAGAGCTATTTTATGGAGACGCATATCAATCAGCGCATTCGAGAGCTAGAATCTCCGATCGGTGACGGCGGATCCTCACCTCCCCCTTCCTCAACTCTCCCTTTGCTCTTCCTGATCGGCAGCCCCTCGCCCTCAAATATTCGCCCTCTGATCGAACCCAATCTCTCACTCTCCGTTTCGTCTATCACCCACTCCCTCCTTCCGATAAATCGTCCCAATGTCCACCGTTTTCGAAAACGCGCAATGCACGACTCGGACGCTTATACTATCGAGAAGCTCATCAACCACGACGTCTAAGATGCATCCAGCTGACATCCGCGTCACCACGCTGCCTTAAATTTGGCCCAGAAGCGCTCTTGTCTTCATCGTCCCGAACCTGACTCGCTCTTTTTTACCGGCGCTCATTCCCGGTTTCGGCGATTCGCCATGGTCAAATTCACAATATATACTTGGAACTATAGTGCGTAATCTGGCCCGCTCTCATTTTTCATCGTGCTGACGTAGCGCAGCGTCCTCCATTGCAATATGCCTCCTGGACGCAGACATCGTCGTTGACGTATCTTGGGACAGGACCACGACCGACCCGTCTTGGATTCAACCGTACCCACCCTCATATAGGATCGCATTCGTATCGGTTTCCTCGACGCTGATCATACGCGGACAGCGCGGCCGATGCGCTTGGCGCGCTCCAGGTGTACGAGACTACTCTCGGTAGAAGGCTAACTATTCTCGACCAAGTTTTCCCCAGCATTCTGTGTAAGCATTTCCGCGCGGTGTCCTAGCGCTCACCGCCTGACTTGCCATGACAGTATGGCTCTTCCCCACCGTCAACGAAGCGACCAAATTCGCCGGCTCCACGACGGTGCTGATGACGTTCCCGCCTCCCTTCAACGGCACCTTGAACCCGCACATGGCGTACGAGCATGGAAACGAAGTATTTGTGCCCGACCTGGTGCGCCCCCTTTCTTGCTTTCCGCTGAAAGTATGAAACTGTGAATCCACAACGGCAGGGCGGAGGCAAAGTCTGGCGTATTGGTCGCACGGGTGGCCCAGGCGACTTTAGCATCCACAGGTTTATTCCCCAGCCCTTGGGCACAGGTCCGCGCCACACGGCTATCTTCGGTGTGTCCACTTCCTTCGCTTCCTCTCCCGATTAATCAATGAATGATGTTCGCGCATTCCAGACGACACCATCTACCTCCTGCAAGAAACCGCCAACCTCACCGCGCAAACATTTCTGCCTAACCCAACGGCACCGTCACCCCCGAACGCCACGACCGTCTCGGACGACGTCCCCGCCGACGGCACCTACGCCGCCGCCGAGCTCCTCCTCTCGCCCACCTCGCTCGAGTACCCGCACCTCTACCTCTACGCATCAAACCGCAACATTGGCGGCACGCCCGACCCGCGCGGCGACTCCATCGCGATCTTCGACCCGCTCACCAAGCCTGAACTCACGCTGGTGAAGCAGGCGTTCACATGCTTGATAGAGATCCGCGGGAGCTTGGGATTGGCGAGGTAGGGGAAAGCTATTTGGTGGCGATGGGGGCGGTGAGCGGCGGGTTGGTGATGTACAAGTGCACGGATGGGGGGGAAGGATTTTGTGGAATTTGCGAGGAATTCGATGCGGTGTCAAGGACGTCAGCGGTTATGCGGGCTGTCCTTTGAAAGTCGAGTTGGTTTGGACACACCGGAGCTGAGGCCAAAAATTCCATCGTGTATCGTAAACGAAGAACAACATGTTTGACAACACCGATCCGAGTCGTCAATCCTTGACGGCAGGTACAGTACCCCGAACAATATTCCTCCTGTTCCCTCATCGAATCCAAATACCACACCAACAGGAGCCCAAGTCTGAAACACGGATATGCGAGGCGAGACAAAGTCAAATACGGTTTGCCCGTTCCGTTTGGGCCTTCCTCTCTTCATGGAACCCTGGAGCTTTTGTGAGCGATGGATGATATCAGGCTTAGCAAAAGCATACGGAGACGATGCGACTTGATGAGGTCAATTAGAGCCTGCTTATGTCTCGCCTTCCTCTCCCTCTCCTCCCTCTCCTCCCTCTCCTCCCTCTCCCCTCGCCTCCCTCTCTCCTTCCTCTTCTGCTCCCGCTTCCTCAACCACGCCGGCTGGGGGAACCAGGTTGACGCATTCTTGTGCTTGGCAAACACAGGTGGTGATGCTGGTTGGGAAGGTTGGGGAACGTGAGCTGAATCCGTAATTTTCCGAATTTCAGCAACGACAGCGGCCTCGGTACTGGAGCCAACATAGGCATCTAGCGCAGCCGCGATCGCTGGAGCAAATCCCATTGTATTGGAGGAGCCATCGACAAACGTCTGGGCGCAGCAGATACACAGCACTGAAAGCATAATGTTCACATACATCCGACACCTTGGGGGATGGAACGCATACCAGCCACCAATACGGAACGTCCGAAGGGTGCGCCGAACATTTCGTTCTGAGTTTCGATGAGCAAGGAAGCAATGGACGCTTGACTGATTTCTAGGTACCAGAGAAGGAAACTTCTCGGTGAGAGCGGCGGTGCATGCGTTGATAAGGTCATACTACATCCAGGGAACTTGGCGATTGACAATGGAGGGAGATCGGAAACACGTACACTGCAGCGCGGCGATGGAACGAATCAGTCAGTGATTGAAGGTGAAAAAAAACTCACATCTGATAAGCGCACCAGGCCGGACCGTGGTGGAAAGGAGTTTTAGATTCACAGCACGGTGAGCAGGCGAACGGGGGGAAATGTCAACAAAAGCAGACTCACCGTCTGTAGGGATTTGCAGCGCGGTGAGCAGGATCAAACGGTGGCAACGGACAACGAAAGAGACTCACATGCTGTAGGGTTTCGCAGATCGAACAGGGGGAACAGCCAACAAAACAGACTCACACCCTGTAGGGATTCGCAACGAGGTGAGCAGGATCAAAGAGGGGGAACGGCGAACAAAACAGACTCACATCCTGTAGGGATTCGCAACGAGGTGAGCGGGATCGAATGGGGAGAACGGCGACAAAATAGACTCACACCCTGCAGGGATTTGCAGCGCGGTCAGCACGATTGAACAGGGGAACGGACAAAAAAATAGACTCACATGCTGTGGGGATTCGCAGCGTGGTGAGCAGAATCGAACGGGGAGAACGGCCTACAAAACAGACTCACGAACTGTAGGGATTTGCAGCGCGGTGAGCAGAATCGAACAGGAGAGTGGCCTGCAAAACAGGCTCACCTTCTGTAAGGATTCGCAGCGTGGTGAGCAGGATCGAACGGGGGGCACGGCCAACAAAACAGACTCACCTCCTGTATGGGTTCGCAACGCGGTGAGCAGGATCAAATAGGGGGGAACGGCGAACAAAAGAGACTCACATGCTGTGGGATTCGCAACGCGGTGAGCTGGATCAAACAGGGGCAACGGCAAAGAAAACAGACTCACATACTGTGGGATTCACAACGCGGTGAGCAGGATCAAACAGGGGCAACGGCAAAGAAAACAGACTCACATACTATGAGATTCGCAATGCGATGAGCAGGATCAAACAGGGGGAACGGCGAACAAAACAGACTCACATCCTGTCAAGATACACACCGCGGTGAGCAGGATCGAACAGAGAGAACGGCAAACAAAACAGACTCACACCCTGTAAGGATTCGCAACGCAGTGAGCAGAATCAAACAGGGGGAACGGCGAACAAAACAGACTCACATCCTGTAGGGATTCACAGCATGGTGAGCAGAATCGAATGGGGAGAACGGCGAAAAAAACGGACTCACAACCTGTAGCGGTAAACAGGATCGAACGGGAAGAATGGCATGCAAAACAGGCTCACCTTCTGTAGGGATTCGCAGCGTGGTGAACAGAATCGAACGGGGGAGAACGGCCTACAAAACAGACTCACGAACTGTATGGATTTGCAGTGCGGTGAGCAGAATCGAACGGGGAGAATGGCCTGCAAAACAGGCTCACCTTCTGTAGGCATTCGCAGCGTGGTGAGCAGGATCGAACGGGGGGGACGGCCAACAAAACAGACTCACCTCCTGTATGGGTTCGCAACGCGGTGAGCAGGATCAAATAGGGGGAACGGCGAGCAAAACAGACTCACATACTGTGGGATTCGCAACACGGTGATCAGGATCAAACATGGGGAACGGCGAACAAAACAGCCTCACATCCTATAGTGATTCACAGCACGGTGAGCGGGATCGAACGGGGAGAACGGTGAACAAAACAAACTCACATCCTGTAGGGATTCGCAGCACACGGTGAGCAGGATCGAACGGGGGAACAGCCAACAAAACAGACTCACACGCTGTCGGGATTGCAGCGCGGTGAGGAAGATCGAACAGAAGGAACCGCACTTCAAAAGCGCTCACAGTCTGAAGATTGTACAATAAAATTCATGAATCTCATGAGAAAGCGAACTCACTTCCTGCGACGAATCTCATCACTGTATTCAGTAGCAACAAATAAGGTCAACACACATCCTGTGCAGGTTGGTGGCACATCCGTCCATATTTGCTGCTTTCAATGTGTAGAAGGATCGTGACGTACGTACTGTGAGCAGTACGAGATTCAAGAGCAAGACCTTGACGGTTACAAACGGACACTCACGATCTGTGTTCATTGAACGAGATTGCTGCTCAAGACTTCCACTTCCGACGTCCACTTCCGCTTACTCACTTTCTAGAAACAAGTCAGTAAGCCACATCTCCAGTCGGGATTCAAAAATGTCCCTGACTTGATTCTGTTGCCAGCCAGCTCACTCAGAAACATCAAGCCTGACATTCAACGCTTACATTCTGAAGAAAATCTGTTTGAGAAATTATATTCGAACACAGCAAATCTCACTTACCCAGGTATGTGGAAACCACCCGATCACCAGCTCCATCGACATTCCGACTGCAAGTTTGAATCAAACTCAGCATGCGGAGAATGTTCTCTTGGGGTACCACCTGGTGGCTCGCCATTGAACGAGCTATTGAATATTTGGCTCAGAAAAGAGGCGGATCTCAAATTCTCAATTGAGACCTACTTGGTCACCGCATAGTGTATACAAAGGTCGATGTTGTTTTGTTGAACGGATACAAACAACAACTTCAGTGTATCATTGGTCAACGCATTAGCTGTCTTGTCGATGAGATCTATACAGTCACTTTGCTCCATTCGCATATCTAGCTCCAAGGAGAGCATCAGTCCCATGGTGCTCATCTGATAGCTCCCTACCGTCCATTCGTACGAAGTCGGATGGGCGGAATTTTGTTGTCTTAAGAGGTCCTATGAAATTGGAGATAAGTACTTCCTGGGCCCGCTCCGGAGCTGCATTCTTCGCGTCGAGAACGCTCTTTCCGTCTCCTCGGAGCTCGCTGAATACCTCTTGGATGAGGCCATCAAATTTTGTGAAGATGGCGATCACGGGCACTGCGGAAAGAACGATTAGAATAGTCCTTCGTCCCTGAAAAAGCGATTTGCCGTGCCTTTGCCAGTACCAGAAACACTGAAAAATTGCTCGTCGGCGGCCAACAGCGGCCGGGTGGTGTCCGTAGGCATACAGTACCTGCCATAGAGCTATTCAGTATTCATCATTGGTTGGTAGGAACGCACCAGATTGCATGCAGCTGGTCGGATAACTGTCCAGTTCTGGAGCGTGCAGTGATGAACTCTTTGACTTTTTGAATTTCGTTAGCGGAACCGCTTTCAAACCCGCGCGAGTCGTGGAAGATGAATTGGCGATTGCTCTTGAAAATCAATTGGTTTTCGATATCGTGCTCTCCGCGCTGGGTCACAATCAGATATAAGAACTAATAGAGGTGTGATTTCGTACCTCTACCGATCCCTCGACAATGTCGAGGTCAAGCTGGATAATTTAACCATCACTTTCACTAAGCGTCAGAATTATAGGTGGGATACCCTTTTGCCGTCGGGATTGAAGATCTCTGGATCCTCGACCGAATTGCACACTTTCTTGAGAAGGGTTGTTTTTCCGGCGTTTGCCCTGCCGATCACGAGGATACGAAAGTGCGGGCATTTACTTCGGAGATCAATGGCCTGGCCCATCGGTTTCAGTAAGAGGTGACAGCAAGCACAAGGCTTGAACGCGATGGTGCTCAGTGAAGGTGGTGGAAGCTGGGTAGAAGGAACACAAGACACGTGTGAGTTACGACGATGAGTGGCGCATCACGCAATCCCTTCAGCTGGATTCCCGGCGAGGCTCGGAGATGCTGTATCACCATCTTGTTTCCGCTGACTCACGAGCATCACAAACGCAGAACGCTGTTGAACAAGCACAGTCAGGAACTGGACAGGGCGGCGATCGTGCGGCGATCGCCAAATTTGCATGGGCGCGCTGATCGGAGTTCTACACATTGACTCAACAATACAAGCTGCACTCTGAGTTTAGGCCAATTAGGCCCGGGCCTTGGCTGCATCAGAAGGAAAACGCGATCAGAACAGTGTATCAGTGACTTGGAAGCGAGCGCCCAAGACGCCACGGGGCATGGTTTCGTTGTTATGTATCACGGGTTCGTCCCAAGTCTCTCACCAGAGCTTCTTTTAATCTAACCTGATGCATTGGATCGTTGGTTGGTCTGTTTCCATATGATGTCAGGCCCAGCAGAATCTGATTAATCTGAGCGGTTGTTTATGCTGGAGCGCCAAGCAGCGAAACTGGAAAGGGCCGGATTCATTTACTGCCAAACTCCATACATATGTCACAGGCCTTGCGACAGCGTTCAGCCATCTTTGGACTTCACTCTCACTTTTGCCCCTCATCTAGTCTGCCAGAGGTTCCTAGTCCTGCACGCTGTACTGGAACATTCGGATTGTTGCAATGTCTGACGCGCAGAGTCCACACGCCCAACGACTCATGAGATCCTGGCAGAGTGTCCTCGGTGAGATATGGTCAGATCGTCGTCGCGTCTGGTTTTCATTCACGTCCAATAGATTCAGAGTATTGGTCGTCGGAAGAGTTAGAGCTCTCTTATTCCCTCACTTACCCATCTTTGAGCCAAATCGCAGTCTGGAGTAGGAAAATCATCACTTATCAACCATGCGTTCGGTATCGATCTGCCGGTGTGTATTTCTTCGCTGAATAAATCCCGTCAAAAAGTTTGTAATTGAATCCAGACTGTGGCCCACGGGAAACGGGGAACATGCAGAATTGAAGAGGAAATCATTTCCCCGCATAACGCCCACTTTGCTCTTCACGATTCAATGGATTTTGAGCCAGGAAATACCGAAGAATTCGAGAGGGCAAAGGAGTTCTTCAAATCCCGGGGCCAAAAAGTACCTCTCAAGGGGCGGGTTCATGCTATCTGGTGCGTCACATATACTCCTGTGTGTAGTAGACGCGGTGCCGGATGTTTCATCGAGACAGGCTATGTATCAAGGTTCCACATGCCGGCTCCCGCGTGTTCGAGACGGGAGATGAAGAATTTCTCAACCTTGCCGCTGGGGCGAAGGGTGATACCTTCCTCATTGATACTCGCACCGAAGCTTAACACTGTAGATATCGCAGTACCAGTCGTTGTGGTGTTTACGCAATTCGACGTCCTGTACGGCCGGATGGAGATGATGTTGACGGACGAAGAAACGAGATTACCCCCGGACCAAGTTGAGCGGCTATGCTCCCAAAGAGCTGAAGACGAGTTCAAGAAAATATGTTTACCTCCAATGCGAACCATGGACCCCATGCCACGACATGCGCGCACTTCAGGTCCGCAGTCAAGTTGTTACCGTATACACTCACCAGCTGATTTTTGCGCATTCAGGACTGGGACCGAAAGGCCGTCCAGACGGCCGCGCTCTAGCCGATCTCATCACAACCACTTTAGATCTCCTGGGCGCGGGCGAGACGAGTGGATTTATTGGAAAGATCCTGACGAATACGCAGAACCGAGAAACTGTGTGGATTACGTCCGCAATCGCTCAGCGTGGGAGTGCTCAAGCAAATATCTCTGGTTCTATAAAGTAGGTCCAATTATGAATGACATATTATCGGTCGTTCTCATCTGCGATTGAAGAATCGGGATGAAAAGTAATTCTGTTCCTGTCGTTTACGACTTGTTTCTGACATATTTGGCTGTAGAATACTGGCGGGGCATTGCATCGAGTACCAGGTTCCCAGGTTTCAAACTTCAGAACTGTCTCAACACCCTCCACATCGATATTGTCACGTCTTGGAATTTCAACAATCCAAATAAAGTGCGCCTTTACAGACTTATCGGATAGTCCCCGCCCTAATGATTCACCAAAGCTTTTGCGTTGTGATGAATTCCTCCAGAAAATGCAAACGGTCACGCAGCTGGTTGTTCCCAGAGAGGACGAGACCAAGGACTGGTTGTGCGTTGCATTCACCGAGGTTGTTCTGCTGCCGATCCCCTGCTAATGGAAATGTCAAAGACGTCTTCGCCGCTGCGGGCACCGCCGGTACCATCCATCCAGTTGCCTTCCCCATCGTTGCAGGTATCGGACTTTCCGGGGTGTTCATCAAATGGCTGGCCACAGTTTATAAAAAGAACGTAGGCGGTCGTATTCCTCGCTTCCCTGATGCCTGAAATTCATGTAGGAGTAGTCCTGAAACCTTGCGTTTGTTCATGGGCTACATAGTCGACTTGACGCTCGTCCTGGACCAACTCTTTGTGATAGTCCTCGCCCTCCGTCCACCCAACCTTCTAACACAGACGGAAATTGATGCGGCTGTGGATAAATATACTTCTGGAGCGGTAAATACCGTTCATACGGAGATTCGGGAATATTGCAACGAGGCCACCTTCGGCAAAATTTGTCGCTCAAACAAGGCAGAGGAGAAGATCACAGAACTCATTGAGAAACACCGTGTTAAGGGCAAGGAAAGCTAAGCATAGGTTTAGTTACCCGTTGTAGTTTTAGGTTGGGAACAAGAGAGCTGCATCCGAACAGCTCATCGTCGTGAAACAGAACAATCGGGCATCAGTGCACGATTCTGCTGAAGCTTGGCATGAAGGGCCTGTATGTGGGAGCAACGAAAGTACCGGTTGTACCTGCTGTTCCGCGCGAGAAATCTGTAATCACAGCGGACAGGGATCATGAAGCCGTAAATAATGTTCGAGCTGTGTAAGCGTACTCAAGGACATTTGTTTTACCACGGTATTTTAATCAGTTGTATTTCCGGAACGAAAGTAAGTCTCAGCGTCAGAGTTGAACAGTAGTACGTGATCTCTGATCAAGTCGGCAACTGACGGCTCAGATCGGCGAGCCATCTGACGGTGCACGTTAATCACTGATGTATGATCCGCTGACCCCTAATCACAATCTCCGACCGGCGATGCTTGTCGCCACCCTCTGCAGTAATACACGCGGAGCTTGCAAACGGCTGATCGGCACTGGCCGGCATTGCTGATCGCCGTTGTTCAATGCTCGCGGAACGTAAGACAGCGGCCACCAATGGATCCCAATGACCGCAGACAGTCGCATCAAATGTACATTGGTCCTCAATGAGCCATGAAGCTCTCCCGAAACAATGGAAGTTGCTGGAATCCACTGGATTCTCGACCATTGTGGACCATCGGTTCCCGCTGGAGTTCGCAGGATCCCCAGCCGATGTGAACCAGTGGTATCCACTGGAACCCGATACCCTCAAAAGCCAGTGTGATCCAATGGATTACATTGGATAATCGTCGGTTAAACCATTTGGAATTCATGCAGTCATGAGTCGTAAAAAAGGTCATCAACGGGGGTCGAACATAGCAACGCATCAAAGTAGTCGACAAGTAACACACCCCGTAACCAATGGACTAAACCGAATACCAGTAGATGCTGACCGCTAGATGTATTTGTGGCTAGATGCGGAGCTATCTTGTGGTGTTGAGTCCTTCATGATCAAATGAGGTTCGTAGAGCGCTCAACGGAGATTCATGATTGATATGAATGTTGGAATTGAATTCAATAACATCGTGAAGGAATTCGCTAGTACACTGCACTGAACTCTAATCATCGCCCAATGCCTCTGCCCAAAATTCGTCTGTAAGGCTCAAATCCTTCTCGCGTACGCGTCTTTGAATTCGTTCAGCATAAAGCATCATCAACGCGTGGATAAAAAAATCGTAGTTTGTGGCAGACATGTGGTGGAGTTGTGATTCAAAACCACTAAGCCAAGAGTTCAACTGCTCAGCAGTCTCTGTGTTGAACGCTCGCATCTGGTGGGCGGTTCCATTCATGTCCATCTCGACACGAATGAGATCGGGCTGAGAGCCATTTGTGGGCTGTGGATTGCACCAGAGACGGCACAGCAAATCTGTCGCAAGGTGGCCGATATAGTGCCATGCATCGACGATGAATTTTGTTGATTGAACTTGGGCGTGCAGCTCTTAAATAATCTTTCGCGAGATAAGAAACATGTGGTCTGCAAATCCTCTTTGATCGTCGTCACCAGGAACATTGATCGTGTCTATGCAGATCCTCGACATTCGAGTGGAAAACGACGGACCGCAGTGGATTGCAATGGTCGGAAAAGCGGGCTGGCTGCGAGTGGTGTCCGTTGATTTCCGGCGTTGATCGCTCGTGAGCGATGTGGATCATTGATGTACAAGCCGCTCCAGTGGTATACGTCAGGCTTCAGTGGATTCCAGTGGTCTACAGTGGTCAAGAAAGGTCGCTGGCAGTAAGTGGCATTCACTGGCTTCTATTGTTGATCGCCGGTTCACAGCCACATTGATGTGACTCGATGATCAGCACCATGTGACAGCGGCCGCCAACAGCCACTGGTGGCCAGTTGGCCAATGGTGGCCGCCACTGGCTTTGCTAGTGGAGAGTATATTACTCACCCTCTGCAACATCTCCACGCTTCACTGGTTTTCACCGGAAACCAGTGGTTCAATTGGTGCTGATTTCCAGCTGAATGCAGCGGATTCCACCGGAGCCCAGTGGAGTCTTTAGTGCTGGATTCCAATGATTTCCGTCGTTTTGCGCCGAAGCGACTCGTCTGATCCTTTGTTCCTTCTCAACTCCTTGAGCCTGCAGCTTGCAGTTCTTCTAGCGTGTCATAAAAGTTGACTATATTGCTTGGTTGCAATAATACATGCGGTCAGCAAACGATACCTAATCAGAACGAGGTGTATTCTTGAGTTATATTTGCGCTGCATCGAAGGCAATTCGAAAAAAGACTCTATTCCTTGTTGATTATCTTTGGATACAATTTGAATAAAATGGGCTTTGGTGAACCCCAGTGGATTCTACCGGAATTCGGTGGTGGTTGCATCGGTGGCCATCTCTGGCGATTGTTGAATCACGACAAAATTGATCGCCAATCAATATCAATCGATGGCCGCCGGCGGCTTCGCCATATTACTCAGCATCTCTTTTTTTTTTTTTTTTTTTTGGAGCGTTTGAATAATGCTACTCAGTCTGCAAGGCATTCCGAGCGCATCCGCTAGTTGAACTGGGTATTAGCCAGTAGAGCCGGGAATATGTCCAGGAGGAAATGCCGTTACGCACAGGTTTCAAGCCTAAATGTGGCACTCTGGCCATTTAATTTATCCTACTCCATGTTTCAAATTTATGGGCCGTATACCCACTAAAACCCCCCTTGATTTAGTCCAATCATCCGGTTGAAAGAGTCTTCATTTAACAGTGTTCCGCTCCATGTATTGAGAACCACTTGTTTTCTAATTGCAAGAGGTCCAAACCGAACTCGATCTGTGAGCAAGATGTCCCGTTTTAGGGCGGTGTTGATCAGTGCCACCCAACGATTGTGAATTTCCGAGTTCGAAGCTGGTCTATGTGTCTCAAAAACTCTCTCATTTCTCAGGTTCCAGATTAGTTGCATTGCAGTTGAGACAAGAATTGTGAAGAACCGATTCTTTATTTGCATCAAAGATCTGTCAGCCGAATTAAATCTTGCAAGGCTACATCCCCACCTTATAGTGGCAGTACGATGTATCATCAGCTTCTAATTACCGTAAAGCCGTGATGTATAAAAACCGCTAGCTTAGAGGCGGTTTTGATACATCATGACAGCATCCTGTCTGGCCATATAAGAATATTCATGCATGCAACCGTCGCTGTGCTGGATGACGATCACGAATGTGCCAAATTTAGATGATGTCCATCAAACGCCCTCGACGTCGCGATCAAAAGCGATCAAAGCTCGTCAACGTCGGCGGCAACAGCGACAACAAAATATGCTCCAAAAATCGCGAAAAAATCAGATTATATAGCTAGCATATATACGATACATTTTAGGAAGAAACAACAGGAAAGGACATTGAACTGTGCCGTAAATCTAGGTGGTGGATTGCCGACCTTGCGGGGGTGCTCGGGAGGTCAGCTATACGGCGTGAAGCCGGAAGCATCCGAGGTGGCTGCACGCAGCGCTGGATACCAGCGGAACTGCTGCTGGAGTCCAACCGCACATGGATGCTCGATGCCAACGGACTGCGACCGTAGCGCCTGGCGCACGTGCGCCCGGGGCGACAGGTAACTCGGCACGCTATGGGCCATCGACGTCTCACCCCGCATATCCATCAAGGCACCTTCTGTCACCGGCGGCGCTGCAGACACAGCTGCGGATCGCGACTCCCGGGAGATGGGCCACGATGGTGCTGGCACAATCCCACATCCCCGACGCGTCCACCATGGCGTTGTGTGCTCCCGAAAGAACGGCGGGTGCAGCGCGGCCACTGAGACACGGCCAGCGATGCAGCAGGTGCAACCTGACTAGCGCTGTACGTCAGAGCCATCCTGGCTCATCTTCCGTTCCGTCCCAATGGCTAGGGATCACAAGTCAGGAACCACAGCGCTTGCTACGGGCTGACCAGGATGCTGCCCCGTGAAACGACAGCTTCAGACGATACCCCATGGGCCTGGATCGTGGAGTCGCTATTGCAGAAGGTGAGCGTGACGTGGCACCAAAAAGGTGCTCGTGCGCTGCAAATTTGGTGCCAGAATCTCGAGTAAGCTTATAGAAAACTTGAAACTGACTGTAGACGCACCGTGGGCCACAAAAAAAACCATCTCCTTACCGACACTTCTTGAATCTCGGGACATATCATAGGTACACCAAAAGTGCCGAAATCTGCAATTTTGCAGTCATAAGCAGAGAAAAATGAAAGGGGGAGCATTGTCTCAAGTTATCTGAAGAAGATTATCGAGGTTTCAGAAACTTGAAGGAGACACGGTCACTGGTTTGCAAGCCATCAACGTCGAGATCAGCGACAACAGGCGTAGCAGGGCACCTGCAAGTTGAAAAGCTTCGAAAAGCCAGGGAAAAAAAGCCAAGGAACCCATGAAGCAAGTCGGGGTGCGAACGGCACGATGAAACAGCACAGAAGACAAGTTTTGAAGAAGTTGGTGGTGGTGGAAGACAGGAAACGTCACGCTAGTCACGTCGGGTCACTCCACCGACTGACTCGGAAAGACGTCCGAACAGCGCCGTAACACAATGTTCAGCGTCACTTGCAGCTTTCCCGCATTTTTCGGCAGATTGTAGTAGGCAGATCTCTTCCAATAATTCAGCCGAACCTGTTTGTATCAAAATTACCAGGAATTGATCAAGCTATGGAGACGAAACAGTGAATTTGTACGGTCGGGCGCTTAATCGGCGCTTACGAGCACCGTAACCTATAAAACCACCTCGATATCCTTCAATCCGGTGCTATACCCACAGCCTGAGGCTTTTTATGAGCTGTAGCATTACAACCCATCCATCCAATATGCTTTTCCCCGAGAATGAAAGTCAGGATAAGGTTTTCGAAATTGCGACACAGAATAGAGTCAAGTTGACTGCATTGTGATTTAGGCTGCTGAACGAGCGCTTTTGTTCAACTTCCTCCATTTTCCCAAGTTCCCTTAACTTTTTGCATTTTACTGATGGGTTAGCACACTAGACACCACATATGATGTTAGAACGCAGGCATGTACCTTGTACCCTGATGTCGAGCAAGTTTTCTATGTTACGACGCCATCAAGCGCCCATTAAGCGCTCATCAGGCAAATTTCCTTCGCAGCAGGCTACAAAATTATTCATTCCACAACCCTGGCATATTGGTAGGTTTGGCAAGGGATTTTCAAGAGATCTGTCAGTTCAGAATTGGCACAAACTCGTCCAAAATGGTTTCCAAAGGCGAGCATTGTGTTACGGCTCTCTTCGGACTTGTGGCCGAGTCCTTCGGCGCAATGACCCGGCAGCATTTTCATCGAGTATTCGCTCATTTTCTTACGGTTCTCTTGTTCGAAATAGCTGAGGAAGCAAAAGTAAAAACAAAACACGATGCTATTGCCACCATTTGTACAATTAATTCGTGTACCAGCTGATGATACAAGGATGTGTCGAGAATTCAAGTATCCAAGGGTAAAACTGCGGTTGTGCGATGCGCAGCTGCTTCACAGGGCAGAAATACCCAAGAGGTAAGGGCAGATGGATCATGGAATACTGATGAAAGTGAGAACGAGAAGCGGGGCACCACAGGACCTACACAGGCGCAGCAAGCGGTGAGAGTTCGCAGGGGTATGAAGGTGAGAAAGCGAGAGTAGAGTCAGGAAACGATGGGTGCGAGCGAGCAGGCGGGGCAATCGGATGAATAGGTGCGGCAATAGGTGAATAGGTGCGGCAATTAGGTGCGGTAAGAGGGGGTGCGAAGGTGTGAGGCTGCAAGCAAACGGACAGACTACAAGCAAACAAGATGAATTGGACGCGTGCAAGTTTGACTGCCGCAGCCGGGAGAATAATACCCCGCAAGCGGGGTGGCGGGCGGGCACTGTGCAGAAGCGGGCTGGCGTGTGGCGGCGGCGTTGGACGTGGTACAGACATACGAGGTACATGGAGGATATCGATTTTCGCTCATGAGCAGCACCTGGGTACACAAAGGCCCAGGGAGAATCTTCAGTGTGGCTGCCACATGCATGAAGCAGCGTGCTGGTGAGGGCCCAGAACGCACCAACGTATACGGGTAGATGGAAAGGCCCAGCGAGGCATGGTTATAACATATTTTCAAAGGGAGAGCAGGCCTGGTGCCGATGAGGAGCGGGTAGGAAGTGCGGGAACAGCGAGGCCAATTGCGAGCCGAGGGATGGATTCAAAGGGATTCAGGTTGGGGAGGTGATGGTACGAACAAAGAAGAATCTCGAGTCCAGATTTCAGAGCACCCAGAAGCCAGCAGCATTTTTTATGGGAAATTCACCCTGGATGGGCGTGCTGATGTGGCGGCCATCCTGCAGTGTTGATGCAGGCTGAGGGAATTCAGAGGCAGCGCAGAAGGGATTCAGACCTGTATTGACAGCCTAGCAAAGAGATGGGGCCTGCAGGAGGCGTGGAGCGGCCAGGAGCAGGTGGCGGGGAGGAGGAAGGAGGATTGATGGCAGAAGGTGCGATTCTAACAAGTGTCAACAATGCGATCCATTGGGACGCGCTCCGGTGCGCATCAATTGTAGCGGGTCGGCGGGTCCGGCGGGGTAACGGTGGGCACGATGATCGGGCAGTGCGCGGTGCACACGGGAAATGAAGGTGAGGTGATGTATCAAGATCTATTGTGGATTAGCGGTTTTGATACATCGTCGCTCACCGCTAATCAGGGGAAGGCTGATAGATTAAAACGCCGTATACGCCTGACATCCCAGAAGCAAGCCCCAGTTGAGTTTCGGCCAGGGGGAAAACCTTAGTCGCCAAAATATTTCGCTCAGATGCCAGATTTGTTGTTGGCCCGGTATATTACATTCGAGTGGTATGTGTTCCATCGATTCCGTCACTCCACATGTATGACACTGACCCAGAAGTTCGAGGTTTGGTACATGGTCCCAAAAATCACCGACATGGTATATGTTATGCAGGCACTTCCACAAGAAGTTACGCGTCAGCCGGTGAATAGTCGTGGACCGGATCGAGGTCCAAATGGCCTGATCTGATGGCTGAAACCCGAACTCATCTGCGATGGAACAACGAGTTCGTTCTAGGTTTGTCAAGGTACTCTTCCGAATCGATTTATTGTTTATTGCGCTGATTATTCTGATAAAGAGGCGCTGGGAGCCGTTTTTCAGCAATATTCCCGGGTTTGTGAATGCCAGATCCAGGTCTGTGTCAAGGGTGGTCGGTACGGGTTGCAGATTGTATAGATTCTGGGCGGGATTCCACGATACGATGTAGAGGGCGAGACTCTTCGCACCAAACTCTGGACCAAATCGACAACTGAATACCATATGAAAGAGTCAATACACGAGTTCAAAAGAGCGAACCACATACAAATGGGTGGTCCGGAATATGAATCAAAACCAAAGAATATGGCCCAAATGGCCCGCGACTATCACAATAATATATAAGCAAAGGATAGGCCGGACGGATATTACTCAGCATCTCAACTTCACACCAAGTCCGAAAAGAAGTGTTATTGGAGCTGTCGCCGTCACCCGAAGGTCTGCCTTTTTCTTTCTCTGAGCGGATATTTGCACCTCAGCCCGACCAAGCGGAGGTCTTGGTCGAGTCCTCCCAAAATGCGAGAAGATCCGGCAACATGAGGCACCTGCCGCTACTGGCCAGTACTTAAACGTACTTGACATCTGCGCTCGCATTCAACACCGCAGACAAACCGGAACTGGAATGACACAAACCAACATATTTCGTAGTAGCTACAGCAGGATATAAGATAAATACAGGATAACGTCTCAACTGAGAGAGCATCGTGAACGACGGTGGGAAACTTAGCATAACTGCAGGCCAAACAACATAACCATACTTTCAGGAAGCTCCAGCGCGGGGAGTTCAAGCACGACAATAACGAAAGGGCTGCGATGCGAGTCGAAGAAAACTCTGAATGCCTAGAGCACCTGCGTTTCGAGGGCCTTCGAGTCCTTGAGCGCATTCTGCAGGATGGTCTCCTTGACGGCGGCGAAAACAAGGCGCACGGATTTGGTGTCTTTAGTGCAGATGAGGCTGTGTGCGTAGATATTTGTTAGTGCGCAGGAATGTGCGTGGCAGCAACAAAAAGAGAAAAGGGTCGCGAGTGCGAGGCGAACGAGGATGACGGCAATGGGGCTGATGAAAAGTAACAAAGAACCCGAGTACGAAGGAATAAAGTAGGGAGGATTCAGAGGATGAAAAGAAACGCACTGTGGGTACACGCTCAACCTTGCACGATTCTCCTGCATGAACCGCCACAGGATGTATTTCGCGGCTTTGTTGATGTCAGGCCCGCCGGTGTATTCGGGGAAGTAAGTTGAGAGGGGGATCTGCGGGGTGTGGCAGTGAGCGCCCGAAATCTATGAATGGGAACGACGGATCGATCTTGGGAGGGGAGGCTCACTTTGTGTATTTTCGCTCTGAAGACGTCAATCTCGGTGAGGAAAAGGATGATAGACGTGCGCATGAACCAGCGGCTGTTGACGATGCTGTCGAAGAGGACTAGTGATTCGTGCATTCGGGTCTGAAGGCATGGGGATCCGAGCAATAAGGACGATGCAATGGACGAAGGAAAGGAAAACGCACCAGGCCACGCTCCTCGAGCAGAACTTGGTCGTAGTCGCTCAGCGCGGTGCAGAATATTATGCTCGTCACGCTGAACGCATTCAATCAGGAGCGACTTCGCGAGGAATGTCAGACGCAAACTAAAACCCACCTCTCAAAACAGTGTATCCACTTCCTGCGCTCGGAGCGCAGAGGCCCGACATCAATGAGCCGTATCGACAGTGTTCCCATGTTAAATCGCGTCTCGGTCACCGTACTCTTTTGTGGTGGTGCGCGTAGAACGTCGTTCTCCGTTGGGATGTACTGAGGCTGCGCGAGGCGCCGTATTTCGGTAAAGAAGCTGCCATCTTGTCAGAAAAACCGATCTCATTGAAAAATCAATCAATTCACTAAAACGCACTGTCGGGCAAAAGTGAAGTCCTCGTCATCGAGAAGGCGCGTGACGGCGGTAGTCCGCCACAGAGCCTCGATGGCATCTGCAACTTCGGGGCTGAGCGCATCCTCTGCCTTTACACGCAATATCGTCTCGGGCAAATGCCTGTGCTGCTCTGCGAGCATCCCATCGAGTCGAGATCGCTTCTGTAAAAGCAAGAACCAGTGCCTGTGCCGCCTCGATGACGGTTGTGTGTATCGCCGAGCGAAATGCCGCCAGCTCCTCAGGGGTGAATCCGCCGTGGACGAGCTTCATGTGCTTGACAAGTGTGGATTTACTTGTTTCGTGATTACCGAGGACGAGGATCGGGACTTCCTTCTTGAAGCGTAGGGACTCTTCTTCAAGCTGGCGGTCAATCGCCGAGCTGCGCGCCTGGGACGCCCGCGAGCTGCTGGCGCCCATGAGAGCGGAGGATGGTGGACTGTCATGACGTGAAGGCAGTGTTGACATTTCGGAACGGCCCGAGCCACTGTCACTCGTGACCGTGACTGGCTTTTGCTCACCGCAGTGTTGTAAGTTAAGGGTAAGGCCTTAACGCATTAAGGGCTTAACATGAAGTTAAGCTAAGGCCTTCACATCAGGTCTGTTGTGGTTAAGCCCTTAATTAAGCCTTAACTTCCTGACAGACATTGACAGGGAACAAACCCGAATTGGAAGTCAAAAAAAAGCTCATATCAATGTGAGCCGCTCAATTATGAGCCTGGGGACCATGTTTCAACTTTTTATCTTAGGTCGACAATCTGATCCAGCTTTGGGAAGTTTTCACTCTCAATAGACAAGTATCAGAACTTGCTGAGTTTGCGATTATGCCCCTGGGGCTAGTCGCAAATCAAGCGGGGCTTGAACGATCGTTTTCTGATTTCTTGAATAAGAGGAACAAAAAACGCAATCGGCTCAGCTCAAAGAAGACGGGGCAGCAAGCTAAAGTATGATTTTCTTTTTCTGTGCTAGATTTTCGGAGGCCCAGACTGGTCGGCACCATTCCTATTTCTTTTGATGCATTTTTTGGTGGTAAGAGCCAGCCCTATTCACATTCGTCAACAGGCTTTCACAGAGGAGAGTCTATATATGGAGCTTCTCGCAGTGGAGCATAGCAATGGGGAGCTGGATGACGGTGAAAAAAGATGGCTCAGGTGATGATTTTGAAGGTTGAAATTTTTTGGTGCATTAGTCAAGATAATCCTTAATTAGCCCTTAACGTCACACCCTTAATTAACCCTTAATGTTTATGAAGCCCTTAACTTCAGCACAGACCCTTAATATGGGGACGGGCATTACCCGATCGAGCCGTACAAGATTTGTCCTTGTTTGTTCTCGATTGATTTTTGTGATTCCATGTTCCAACGATTATCAGCTCTTCCACACGGTTTGGTGACTACTTTGTGTGGGAAGAAATGTTCCTTGCAATGATATGCGTCTGGCTCATCGAAGAAATCAGCCAAATTGAACCAGGTTTCATCATTTAAGGGTCGTTCGAACAGCTGCTGCCTCTCATCGGCCTTGGGACTCCTCCACTGCACCTTACCACTTCCAAAAATATTTTCTTTGGATCCCAATGGAAATTGGCTGACACAATGACTTATTTCTCGGTAATTTTATTGGGAAGTTGGATCGCTTCCGCCAATGGGATTTTACATTGGTCTCGGGCGTGGATTAAGCTGTTCTAGCAGTTTCCCGAAGGTTTTGTGACTTTTGAACCCATTTACATGCAGACGGTAGTTTATATAATGTCGTTTGTTGGTATACATTGAAGGGAGGAGGGTGCCAGGACACGCGCGCAGGAAAAATCCCTGATGATGCCAGCACAGCCACAGGCTGCCAGCCAAACGCAGACGACGAATAACATTTCAATGACTGCACGTATGACTTCAGTCTCACGGAGAAAACTCTTCAGAGTTTCTATTGGAAGAACATTATCTGGTCAGATTTGAAAAATATCTCCACCGTTCTCAGTAACTTGGGGATTAGTGAAAAATATGTTCAACCCAGGATGAAGCAATGAGAAAATGGAAAAAGCGGCCAGGTACTTTTATTCTCTAGGCCATTTCAGAAAACACTTCTCGATTGGCCCAAAGGATCTATGGGGTAGGGAAGATGGTATGATTTTTTGAAGATCGAGCCCCGATCAGAGCGATCACCAGCCAAATCAGGTCGAGCGAGAATGGTGATAACTTTTTCAAACGTACCCCAATCGTTTGACACTGGCTGAGGAAGTTGTAGGGAATTACCTTCTTTATAAAAGTACCTGGCCGCTTTTTTTATTTTCGGTTTAAAATTTCCATGTGCGGTGAAAGTGGTGGGAGATTTGCTTGTACTTGAACAATTCATCCACTAAAAAATTTCTGGCCAGGTATAGTTACTCTAATCATGATTCTAAAGAAGTTTTACAGCAAAAGCTATAGGCATAAATGAGTTATGGAAGCGGGATTCACGACGGAAAGTTGGAACCGAGCCTTCAGGTCAACCAAACAGGGACAAATATTGTACGGCTTGATCGGGTAATGCCCGTCCCCACTTAATAAGGCCTTAAATTACAACACTGGCTCACCGTGACACCGCCAGCTTCAACGCTCGGAAATCCACCTCCCTTGTCAGATTATCGAAGAGAAGAGCTGTTTTATGGAGACGCATACTGTACCATTTTGTTCAATTCGTAAGGTCACATGTCACAGACCCCAAATTCTACGAAAAAATTCGTAAGTCACAGCGTCAGAAGAGCCTCATACGAAAGGGTCCCATGAACTCGAAGATCAGGGGAAAAAACGGCAATTGCGGCCCTGCGGGGCTTTATTTCGTCACAAAGCTGTTAGGGCACTTCAACCATTTCGTCCATAACCGAGTTCGGAGGCAGGGAGAGGGTGATGGGGTCAATGTCGGGATGTCCTCCGAGACGTAGGCATTTGTCGCTGTCTCGTAGGCATTTGGCCGCTGGTAAGGGATGAAGTTATGCACAAGAAAATCTTGTACAGTGAACTCGGGAAAAGCTTCTCTAGCAATGCTTCAGGGATTTTGCCTTTCCTTTAATGTCCATTCTCGCTGGCGGCGGCATAGGCGGCATCAGTGCCCAGAAATCGCCTACGAAAATTTTCGTAGGTCACACTTGCCACCAGCTCCCATACGAAAGGGTCAATTCGTAAGCGGTGTCACACCCAAAATGGCGTTACGAATTGAACGAAATGGTACAGTATCAATCAGCGCATTCGACAGCTCGAATCTCCGATCGGTGACGGCGGATCCTCACCTCCCCTCTCCCTTCGCTCTTCTGATCCGTAGCACCCCGCCCTCAAATATTGGCGCTCTGATCGAACCCAATCCCTCACACTACGTTTCGTCAACCCATCACTCCCACCCACTCCCTCCTTCTGATAAATCGTCCCGATGTCCACCGTTTTCGAAAACGCGCAATGCACGGCTCGGACGCTTATACTATCGAGGAGCTCATCGACCGCGGTGACTCGTGTGCATCCAGCTGATATTCATGTCAACACGCCACCCTGGATTTGTCCCAGAAGCTCTCTTGCCTGCATCGTCTCGGACCTGACTTGCTCTTCTTTACCGGCGTTCATTCTCGGTCTCTGCGATTCGCCATGGTTAAATTCACAACATAATGGGGCTATAGTGTATAATCTAGCTCGCTCTTACTTGGCATCGTGCTGACGTAGCGCAGTGTCCTTCATTGTGGTATACCTCCTCGACACGCAGACATTGTCGTTGACGTATCTTGGGACCACGCCTGACCCGTCTTGGATTAAACCGCACCCACCCCACATAGTGTGTCGCATTCGCATCAGTTTCCTCGGAGCTTGCCATAAAGGGACAGTGTGGTCAATGCTCTCGGTGCACCGCAGGTCGACGAGACCACTCCTGGTGCATGGCCAACTCTTCTCGACTAAGTCTCCCGAGTCCTCCGGCGGAAATGGGTTCGCGTTCTGTGTCCTGATCTCTACGGGCCAGGTTAATATCATCCTACGCTTCTCTGGGCAGTATCTTATTGGGCACTGCTTATTGCTCGGCCAACAGCGAGATCATTCTTGCTGTTGCTAAATTCAACGACCATGCTAGCGACGTTATCGCTTCCCCTCAACCGCATTTCGAGCCTGCACATGGCGTACGAGCATGGAAACGACGTATTTGTACCTAACTTGGCGTGTCAGCTCGTTATTTATTTAAAATATGCAATTGTGAACGAACAGGGCGGAGACAGAGTCTGGCGCATTGGTCAGGCAGGCGGCCGCGGCGACTTCATCATCCACAGGTTCATTCCGCAACCTTTGGGAACCGGCCCCCGCCACATGGCAATCCTTGGTGCGTCAATGCCCTGCGATTTTGCTCTAAATTAATTACCGATGTCGGCGCATTCTAGGCGATCTACCTCCTGCACGAAACCGCCAACCTGCTTACCGCACAGATCATCCCGCCCTACCCCAACGGCACTGTTACCCCGAGTTCCTCGCCAACGCCACAACCGTCCCGGACGACGTCCCCGCCAGCGACACCTACGCTGCCGCCGAGCTCCTCCTCTCGCCCACCTCGCTCGAGTACCCGCACCCCTACCTCTACGCGTCCAACCCCGGCATCGGCGGCACGCCCGACCCGCGCGGCGACTCCATCGCGATCTTCGACCTGATCAGCAAGCCTGAGCTCACGCTGGTGAAGCAGGCGTTCACACGCTTGATAGAGATCCGCGGGAGCTTGGGATACGCGAGGTAGGGGAAAGCTATTTGGTGGCGATGGGAGCGGTGAGCGGCGGGATGGTGATATACAAGCGTACGGATTGAGGGAAGGATTTGGTGGAGGTTGCGAGGAATTCGATGTGGTGTCAAGAACGTCGGCGGTTATAAGGGCTGTACTTTGAAAGTCGAGTTGGTTTGGACACCCGACTTGACTGAAACAACGCCATCGTGTATCGTAAATGGAGAACAATATCGGTTTGACAGTGCCGACTCTCGATTTGTCAATGCTGAACTGCAAGCACAAGGCCCAGAATCATGTTCTTCTCGTTCCCTCATCGAATCCGGATTCTACGCAACAAGGCCTCAAGAACGAAACACGGTTATGGCAGAGGTGGGGCAAAGTTGAAGAAGGTTTGCCCGTTCCATTCGAACCTTCCAGGTTGACCTTTCCCCGCGCTCAGGAAGCAAAGGTGACGCCGGTTGAAGAGGGGATTGAATCTGTAATTCGACTAATGTCAGCGTCGAGGGCAACGTCAGTTCCGGAGCCAACGTAGGCATCTAGGGCTTTCGCGAACGCTTTGAACATATCTCATTGCTTTCGAGGAGCCGTCGACGAATGTCTGGGCGCAGCAGATGCTCAATACTAAAAACATTGTTCAAGGGTGCCATGTGGGGTGCGAATGGGGTACATACTAGCGCGCAACAGTGAGCGTTCGCAGTCTGGGTGTGTGAATCATTTCGACTCAGGCTTGCATAAGTAGGAGGGATAATCGACGCTTCAATGATTATTCAGATCCCAGAGAAGAAAACGGTGGAGGCGGCAGTGCATGCGTTGATGAGAGCAGGCTAGATATAGGGAGTTCAGCAAATGACGATTTGAAGAAATCAGAAACACGTACTCTGGAGAGGAAGAGAATGAAGCAGCAGGGATGCATGGCAAAACAAATGGACAAGATAGCATCCCCGTCGCTAATGCTGTCGTTCAACCAGCAAGATAAGGTGCGAGGAAGATGCACCAGCCCTTTCGTCCCGATCGGTACGCAATCCAATCCTGGACTTTCGATCTCCACAGCAAACATCGTCTCATCTATCTCCGCGGTTTACCTTGCTCAAAGCGGCCGAGCATGGGCTCAACGGAACGTTCAACCAGCACTTACCCAAGCTCGAGTTCCTGGCACCCGAGGACGGGTCTCTCCGCCCCACGCACGTTATGCAAATTCCGAATGAGATGAACGCGTGGGTGGAAGCGTTCATTGACACGCCTACTGCGGAGCTGCTCTCGATTATGGATTTCGTCAAGCCGAGGGCTGCCAACCACCTTGTATAAACGATCAAAGTGTCATTACTTTCGCAAATAGCCGTAGCCTGGCCTCCCAAATAATTCAAATATGAGGAAGGTATTCCGGGAATCCCTTGCCTACTTGTTCTCTATTTTTTCGGCACAAATGATCAGAATATAGACGAAAAATTTGTGTTCTTTGCTTACTAGTGGATGTTGAAGTCTTGGCAAAAGGTTCTGAGTATTGGTCGCATGTTGCATGCCTGTTCGAACGCATGCACCCATCAACTAGATTTAACGAGATAAACAAATGAAAATCCCACTGACCTACAGTATATTCCACTGACATCCAGTGGATCACAATGGATTCGAGCACAAAAATCCCAACGCGGGCCAGTGGAGATTGCCGTGCATCGATATCTTATCTTGATGACCTACGGGAAACGCTGTCCGACAATATCTTTTGATGTCCACCGCACTGATGACCAGTGGTGTCCACCAATGGACTTTCCACCGGTGGGCATATTACTCGTTTTGGGGTGGAGTTTAAGAACGGTGGTCCAGCCTTCCTGGTCTACAGAGTCATTGTAGAGTCGGATATTAATTTGACATTCAACTGGAGGAGTTCGAATAAATATGTGCTGGTTTCAATCTACGATGGCTATTCATTTTTCTTGCGAAAGATTCAAGTGAATAATTCGCTGATTGAAGTGGCGCGGATGACAATCAACATTTTCTTAGCTGGGCTCAATGCTAATGCATTACAGCTTCGGAAAGCTTTCAAGAAATTCATGCAGATACTCCAACTGCCCTCATGCAAGTGCAAGCCACATGAATAATTAACAGCATTGCACTGATGGGCGAGAGATTGAAATATGACTGTAATTCAAGTTCGAAGTTCTTCACACCACGTTCATCCACTCAAGTGCATCGAAGGATTCCTTCTGTTCACAGCCTAAAGGTTCGGCTCCTGCCTCGAAGAGCCTGATATCACGTCATATTTCGTAGTGCATTAAGTAATTAATTCAAAGAACCATCTCAACAAGCTGAACATGCACACGGTTCGACCTCGCTGTCGTTGTCACCTGGGCTTCGTGCGTGGACTTGGACAGCATAAAACTCCGGAGTGAAATGCATCGAGCCGTTGTGTATAATGCGATTATAATGAGACATTGATGAGACTACTGTCTACATTCAGGTTCGACTCCTAGCACCGAATATCGTGAATGCTGCTGTCTGTTATCTTGTCCTTTATGCTTCACCTTCCATCAATCCATACACATTAGATAATTGATGCCGCACACTGACTCGGAGTCGAGATCTAGAAGGTGCTGGTGCAGTGGAAAAGAGCAGGAAAGAGGAAGTCGAAACCTATGCAGAAGAAACCGCCTATGGATGCGACGCAACGCTTCGAACGGTGCTCATCGCAGTACGGTGTACACAACAACTCAATGCCGACTGCACGGTGCTGCACGCTCATATTCCCTGCTTGTGACCCAGGCTTCAAGTATGTACAGTGTCGTCTCCATGGAATTGCAACACCGAACTGGATTTCTTAAGACATCCTCTTTGTTGCGCCTGTACGAATTACATGCATGCAGAATGGCTGACACAGAGGTCAACTAGAGCTTCGCCTTGGGGTCGAGATACTTGTTCACGTGCTGCAACTGCAAGGCTGCGTCCCGAACCATGTTGTCGATGATGATTTTGGCGGGAAGAACCTCATGGATGAGCTACGGTGTAAACACACATGTTAGGCAAGGACAAGGTGAGGGAGAGAGAACTTGCAGCAGACACACGGCCCATGAGCCACGGGCGTCCGTCAACGGATTTTTCGGGGTGCTTTTCGAGCTCAACCTCGTGTGGAAGAAGACCTTTCGCGGTGAGCTCTTTGATTTCAGCCTGTCGGTTGCTGTGCCAGTCATCGATGTACCGCGTTCGGCGAAGGCGCAGCGGCCGTCCGGTGTAAATCAACGTTGTGACCGTATCCTCGTAGCCCGCACTGACAATTAGATCCTTGTGTATCTTGGGTGCACCCGCCTCCACAGATGCAACAAAACGGGTGCCGACCCCTGTCCAAGAGTGAGCGCGGGTCTGGACTGCATACCAGATAGCAAGAACTCACAGACAGCTTCGGCGCCCCACATGAGGTTAGCGGCAAGTCCGCGACCGTCATAGACAGCCCCAGCGCCGACAACATACACGGGCTTGCCGGTCAGGGGCGATTTGTGTCCTTTGACGGCGTCGACGCAGGCAGGAATCAGGATGCTCGCCGGAATGTCGCCGGTATGGCCACCACCCTCACCTGCCTGCGCGCAGATGAGGTCTACACCTGCCGCGAGGGCCTTCGGGACGTGCTTCGGATGCCCGACCATATTCATAGTCTGGTGAACACCATAAGTACCTGGTCCCGAATCTCAGTTGGGAGTGCAGCCCACCGGGATACCCGCTTCGTGCAGCCGGTCGACGACATGCTTTGGAGGGACTCCGACGGCGCAGACGAAAAGTGCGACCTTTTCTTTGATGATGACCTCGATGAGCTCTTCAAGTTTCCCTTTGGTGTAATCATACTTTCGTTCGGTCAGTGCAAGCGTTGATCGATGCGCTCCGAACCTATACCAAAACAACCAACAAACACTCAAAACACAAACCCAAGACTCCCAGAAATAGCTAGACGCTACTGGAAATAAGCCAAGGACTGAGAAAGAGCGAGCGCAGCTGCCAAAGTACAAGACCAGGCGAGTGTCAGTCCCTTGATCAGGGCCTAGACGTAGGTTGAAGGGAAAGGTTAAGGTCCTCTACGAGAGAATCGACCTTCACCGAGTAGAGCCGCTGGAAAGAACACTCCAAGCGATATCCAAACGATGGATGTCCAATGTCCAGAAACTAGACACCAGAAAGAGCAAGCAAATCGGGAAATAGCGATTCCCAAGTGTTTGTATGCAAGCGAGGCTGTTCCTCAGAAGGTAGGTGGTCCAACAATAATCCAACAATCCGTGCAAGCGTGCAGTTCCGTACAATCCGTACAATGTTCACTCAATCACGTCAAAGCGTTTCCAATAAACCAAGCTTCTATTCCAAACTCCAACAGAAGATCTCACAATTGCCAAGTCCAACAACTGACTATGCACAATGCGCCGATCCCAGAAATAAGCCCAAATCGCAAGCGTTAAGCCTACTAGTACACGGGTAGTTCTGTGTCGTACAAAGAAAGAACTCTAACTACTTATACAGTGTCCACAATCACATGGAAATAAGAACTCCTTCCGAAATAAGACTCCAAAGCCCTCCGCCCTTGCCCTAAGGCCGTTTATCCGTCCAAGGGTTACTAGCGCGAGTAATGCCATTGGCCCGATCGATGGGTAAGCCCTAAGCCGGCCAACCCATAACCCAAAGAATTGGAAATCCTGTCCGATCGAAACTGATGCCTTGTTTCTTCCGTGGTATATCCTCCCTCTAAGTCCTATCCCTTCTTACTGAGTCGTCGGAATAAGTTCCTGAGCTCTCTAGCTCCCGAACGGTACCCCACACTAGACTCTTTCCTACAGTGGTCCCTTATTCCGTAGAGTAATACTAGATCGATCAGCGATCAATCCCATCAAGGATGACCACTCCTTTCATAGTAACCCGGAACATCTCGGAAAGAAGGCTCTAGGCCTTCCTGTGCCATCACGTGCTCCAGACGCGAACGCGCGTCAAGGTCAGAAATAAGACCTAGCAAACCCACATGCGATTTTCGATTATTCCGCGCTTGTTCCTTAGTAAGGCCCAAGTGCGCAATAGTCCCCTTTTGCTATTTATGGGCTACACATCCCCTACGTGTTTCCGGAGCGAGCACCTGCCAGTCCGCTGAGTAGTTTCCTACCCATTGTACCCGTTACTCCGTGATCATTGCCCAGCCGAGTGTACTGAGACTATACACTGACTTCTGGAAAGAAGGCAATACACACGAAATAAGACTAAAACGCGCAAAAAGTGTGGGTGTTTAAGTATAGTCTTATTTCCTGCACATCATCTCCCCATTTTGAAATGTTGACCGCCCTCGGTCAACCAGATCTCTTTTTCCTCATGTAGGCAGTCTTATTTCTCCACCATGAAGACCGGCCTTGCTATTCCTTTGAATGCCAAGGGATCGCCCGGCAATTGCCAGCCCCTCGGATCCACACGATCTACGATCAGAAATAGTCGAGCTTGTGATGTTGGCACCCCGCTGCACCCACAACTCTCCCTTCTGCCCCATTACCATCCCAACTGTTTCAATTCCCCAATCCGTTTGCTTCTTCCCTCCACCAGCGTTATTTCCGAGACAGCGCCCCGAAATTTTGCTAAGTCCCTCGTTCCTGGGTCTCAGTACCCTGAGTGACTTATTTTAGCTCTCTCGTCACCGTGCTTCTTTTTAAGCTCTCCATCTGTCAAGCACTAGTGCGCTTCTTTTGTTGTGCGATGCCGTCATTCTCTTACTGCGGCTTCGAATGCGCAGATCTCCAGAAAATTTTCAAGTCCCTCTGCCCCGTCTCTCTCTCTCTAGTACCACCACCATGGCCGACACTACTCCCAGCAAACGCGGTTACTCGGGCACTCCACCACCGTCGCCTCTCCCCCGTGGTGCCGACAAACCTCAGCTCAGGCTCCTCCGCCGATATATGGTTCGCGACATCGCTAGCCCAACTGGGATTCCTCCTCCGCTTCGTGACCATCGCTTCTGGCGTATCGGCGCTACTCCCACTGGGCGCGACACCATTAAATTCAGCCTCCGCCTCACCAACCCCCACTACAAGCTCAGTGCCGACGACGTGAATTATATCGTGGAAGAATCTCTCCCTTTCGTCGTGCGTCCATTCGACCCCCTTTTTCTTCTTACATCTGAACCCCTTTCTCCCAGCGCTACGCTTGCGCCCAGCTCGACCTCAACATCTCCCTTCCCGCGGATATTGCCTATTTCTTCTACGGGCTCGGCCGACTCCTGAATCTTTCCAAGACCAAGCCTACCGACGAGTGGCTCTTCCTCCCGGGCATCCATATGTCCTCTGAAGTGCGCCGTTCGTTCCTTCTACATCTCTCCGCTCACCTCCTTCTTTAGTTTGTTCCGTATCCTCCTGACATCAGGCCCTTGGCTTACGGCGAGGATGATGCTCCCAGCGCCGAGGATCTCAAGAACGCCCCGCCCCTTTTCCTGCTGATTCATTCCATCAGGCCGACATTCAATCGGTCCTGCCGCTCCGTCCCCTTCTCATCGAAAACCTGTACCAACTCGCCATGAAGAGTGGCCACGGGACTGGTGAGCAAACATCTAAATTTCGCTTGTCCCTGCCGACCTCATTCTAGCTTCTATCGGCATCGACAACAATCCCCTGCTCGCAACGCTGACCCTTATCAAGGCTCAACCTGGTACTATTCCGAAGGCTCGTACCCACCTCGGCGACACTTCCGTCGACTCCCACCGGGTCTCCAAGGGTCCCGATGCTTTCCCCATCGAGGAGATAGAGAAATTGGATGTGGAGGCTGTCCGTCAGCTGCCGCTGACCGGCGCCCGTCCAGGTGCGCTATCCCTCTTCCGCTAATTCCCTTCACTGACTATTCTTTTCAGCCGCTCCTGCCTTGTATGGCCTGCCGCATCTTGGAAGTGAAATGCAACCCGCAAGGTGTTGGTGTGGCATGCCGCAACTGCCAGAAACGGAAATTCGGCCTCCTTTGCGAGCATACCATGGGCGCGGTCCGCTTCACCTCGCTCATGTACTCTCTCGCTAAGCACGCCTCGCAAACTGTTCCTTCACGTACGTCCCACCTTCTCCCTCTCTTTCTGTCCTTGCCCACTCTTTCCACCAGTGCCCGTGAACATCGATAGCTTGCGTACCTCTGCCACGCTCGTTCGCTCCGCCCGTACCACACTCGACTTGGCACAGGGCGAATTTTCCCTCCGGCTCAACGCCTTTTTCGACGCTATACGTACCTCGGCACGCATGTTCGGTGACACCGGCTTTGCAGCGCTCTTCAAACATGAGGATGAGGCCGCCATCGATGCTCTTAACGCACTCATCAACGACCTTAACGACTCCGCGGCCTTCCATTCGACGATGGCTTGACCGACAACGACGCCGAGGGGGTTACGGTGAGCCGAGCTCCCACTCCCAAGTCGTCGCAGCCGAAAGTGGGCGAAGTGCCGGAAGAATCCACGGGGCCGGTCGAGGTCGAGGAGGAGGAAGAGGAGGATGAGGAAGAAGAGGAGCCGGCGCCGAAGAAATCGAGCCCCTCGAAGCCGAGGTCCTCCCGCAGGGCTCCCACTAGAGCTGGCCGCCGTCGCTCCTGAATTTTCCTCTCATTGTTCGTCCTTCTTTTAATCCCTCCTTTTTCCCACCTAACTCTACTTGCTTTCAGACTTCCAAAATACTTTGCAAATCTATCAACAAGCCTTGCCGCCGTGCGCACTCCTACTCAGTGTATATAAGTAGCGTAGTTGCGCCTAATGTAACCATATGCCGGGCCGTTGCCCCGAATGAAATAGTCGCAGCCTCGAATTTCGAACTTAGTGAATTTATGAAGCTACCGCCTCGTATTCCTCTACGCCCAAGTTGAGACGCCCCTAATTTCTTACGGACTCGGTAGAATTTTGCACGCAAAATTCCACGTGTCCTTTATTTCGGTAACAGCCGACCGGCTATCCGGCTACTCGGAACAATCAATCTTAGCAACCTCAATCGGGTTACTGAGTCGTCGTTCGCTGATCCCATCAATTTTAAATTGGAATGGGTCATCTAAGACACTGACGCTCCGCATCCTTGTTTCACAAGGTCCCCAACTCATTTTTGGAGAAATATGCATCATCTGCGCCCTCATGCTCAGGACGTGCCTCCGCTCTTTTTCTGCTCCACAACTTCTTATTCTTCTCTTGTTCCCCAAGGCTATTTATTTCCTTGTTTCAGAACCATACGGTGACCGACTGCACGAAACCAGGCACCGGCTCCGCTCTTTCTGTAACCGTACTCGGAACAAGCTTCTTCCTCCCATCCACATGGTTTGGTCCAGAAACAAGACTTTTTGCGCCACTGCGCACCTTATTTCTGATACCAGCCACATGCTCCCGGGTCTAGAACTCGTCAGATAGCATTTTACCACTTGCTCAATCATCGGCAAAATTTCTTTGCTAACAATTGCGCAATTTCTGGTCGCTTAATCTGAACCCTTCTCCCCCATTTTTAAACTCGCTGCCCTCAGCGACTTGTCCAGTCCATTCCTTCTGCATGAACCTTCAATCCAAACCCGCTCTTACCGCGGAAGAACTTGCTACTGTCTTTCGCGCTATTTCCCTGACATCCACTGCCGTCGCTGCCCCCGAGCACCGCGCGTCTCCTGTCGTTATTTCCAACCTCGGTCCCCGTATTCCGATGTCGTCTGGTGTCGTTCCCATCTCAGCCATCGGACCCTTCAATCCACCTCCCGCATTGGTGCGCGCGCGGCGGCGAAGCTCAATCGGCTTCTACCCAAGTTCCACGCCATGACCAACGCCGATGGTATTCACGCTCAGATCGACATGGCTGATGACATGTCCACCCTATATGTTCGTCTTTCTCCCCTGTTCCTTATTTCTCTTTTCACCACCTGTCTTTCTCGCAGCTCGGATTCCTCACCGACGAGCACCTCGAAGTCGTTGCTCAGTCCGATGACTTCAGCAACTCCCTCGCCGCTGCCGAGAACAAGATCCGCCAGTATCAGCACAACTTCTCCGTCAACCCTGAAACTCGCGATGAGCCTGCCCCCGCTTCCATAGACCAATTCCAGGCTCGGTACACAGCTTTCCGCGAACGTCGCCGTGTCATCATGAAGGCGCGTGCCGAGGCTGCCAGGTTGGCTGTCGAGAAGGAGAAGGCAGAAAAGGCGGCTCTCCAGGCGGCGAAAGAGAAGGCTGCCGTGCAGGAAGCTGCCGAGAAGGCTGCTGCCGACGAGGGTGCGCCTTTCTTTTTCGTCCCACACTGCCCACTCATGAGTAGCTTTCTCAGCCGCTGCCGCTGAGGCAAAGGCCGCCGAGGCGGCCAGGATCGAGAAAGAAGTAGGTCTCTTTGTTCTCGTCCCTCCTCCAGTCTAACAGCTCCTCAGGAGATGCAGGCGCGTAAAACTCTCATCCGCGCTCTCCGCTCATCTATAATGAAAGCTCAGGCCACTCAGGTGCCTAAGGTCCGCTTCTACCGTCTTTCGCTCCCGTTAAGCTGACTCCAAACCCAATTTCCAGGAGAAGATCCCCAGGTCGTCTCAGTCGGATACCTCCCACTCCAAGAGCAAAGGCAAAGCGGCTGAGGTGCGTGGATCGTCCCTTCTCCCTTCTTTTTAGATTCTCAGCCCTCCTTTTTGCAGTCCTCCAAGGCTCCCAAGCGCTCGCTCAGCCAGCCTCAGCCCTTCCGGCGTTACTACCGAGCCGGCCGACTCGGACGTTGAGATGACCGCTGCGCCGCCCGTCGCAACTCGCAACACCAAGTGCATCCGCTGCGGGAAGACAGGACACTTCCCTTTGGACTGTCCCGATCCTAAGGCCGGTCGTGTTATTTACGACACCGGTGCCAACATCGCTGTACTTGGTGTACCTCCCACCAAGAAGGTTGTACGTTGTGCTCGCCATCCCGAAATCACCCATGTCATTATCCCCAAACTTCTTCAGAAAGGTTCCCCTGAGCCCTCCACGTCTACTGGGGGCGGAAACGTTAGTGGTCGCCTATTTCCTTCTGATACAGCTAATTTCCATCGGCCAGGCTTCCGGAAAAGGTCACACTAGTTCGTCTCCCGGACTCGAGCCCTCGCTCGACCGTGTTTGCCACATCGTTTCCGACGCCGGCAAGCTACTCCTTCATCACCAGAAGATTCCTCAGACCAACGAGGGGATACTCCGCCTCGACGTCGAATACCGCACCGCTCTTTCCATCCTGGGCGGGCGCATCTCCATGGAGGTCAAGAAGTACGATACCATCCTTGATGAGTACCATCGTATCCGTACTATCATGGAGGAGCGTAACCTCGAACCCGAGGATTTCTTTGCCGAAGGGTGCGCTATTTCTCCACCGACCTACCCTTCCTTCTACTGACCAGTCACGCTAGCGAACAGGGAGGAAGCTCCACCCGTGCGGGAAATACTATTCCCACAGGCCCGCGCTCAAGGAATGTTCCGGTTAGTCGTGGGCGCGGCCGCGGTAACCGCGGCGGGCGTGGTCATTAACCTTAACGATCCCGGTATATCGTCCAAGCTCCGAGAATTCATCGAGGCCTTCTTCCACTAGTTCCACCATTGTCCCTTTTCTGACCTATAAGTCCCATCGCGTTCAACCGCTCGCTACTGTATCGTAGATACTATTCCCTCAACAGCAATAGTATATTTCAATTCCTCGTCCACTCTATTTCCAGAAATAAGCCGTGCTTACTTCCTAAGCCTTCTCGAACGCCTAGGACCGGTTCGGAGTGCATCAAGATCATCCCAGTCTATGTCCTCGATGACTTCCTCCTCCGGCTCGTCACTCAATTCGGCAGGGTCCATGCTTGCCCAGTCAGGGTTAAGATTGACACCTTCAAATTGCAAGTCACGGCCTCGGTCCACGTTCTCCTCTTTCCGAGCAACTAACTTATCTAATTCCACCTTAGACATGTCGATTAACTCTTCAATCTTGTGCTTAAGGTTGATGGATTTTCGAGCGAAGTAGGGAATAACACGGAACGCCCCGACTTTGCCAGGATACACCGCTCCGTTTAATTCACAAACGACGTATGATCCCCCCATAGTTCTTCGAACAACTACCATTGGTCCCAAATATTTGGGAGCCAACTTCGTATTCAAAGACTTTTCAACCCTGGTATTGCGAATAAGAACTAGATCTCCCAGGTTGGAAATTATAGTCCTTAATCGTATTGGAGTGCTCTCTTTCATAGCGCTCAACAGCCCTAAGCTTCTCAGCAGCTACTCTTTTCGCATCTCCTCGATATGCTGTCGATGTTTGGCAAGCGCCCTAGCCGTAAACCAACCAACTCAGCCGTGGTGATTATTTCTCCCGGATAGTCCACGAGCCAAGTCGCTTCCACAATGTCCAAAGGGACAACGGGGTGGCAACCAGTCGCCGCGAAATAAGGAGAACACCCCAAACCTCGTCTGGTCGTTACTCTGTCTGCCCACACTATTTGTGGTAAGAACCAGAACCACTTTCTAACATCCCCACCGGTCGCTTTATAAATCATTTGCCTCATGTGTTTTGTGTCCAGTCTCTACTGGACCGTTGGCGCGAGAATTATAAGGTGAAATCCTTACTCCAGTGATTCCGTACTTATTATTCAGCCAGTCCAACGCCGCAAGGAATTGAGGAGCATTGTCCGTTACTATTTCCTTGGGACAACCCCATCGACAAATGATATTTTCCAGCAAGAACCGACCCAACTCAGACGCGTTATCAGATCTGAGCGCCCTTGATTCCAGCCATCGACTCAAAGAGTCCCTCGCCGAGACCACATATTTGTGGCCATTCGACGGTACACCCATGATCATTACATCGGTGTGTACTTTCTGGAATAGACTAGGAGTCATCGTAGGAACAGGTGGAATCCGCAGTAATTCTTCTTGCCGGACCTGGCACATATGACAAGTCTTTATGTACCAGTTAATGTCCCGTTCGAACTCCGGCCACCAGAATCGAACTTCTACAAGAGATTTCGTTGCATAGGTCCCTCTATGTCCCAAACTGTCGTGTGCAGCGCGCATGACATACATCCGATGCTCTTTCTCTACCACCAGCTTGTGAGCCGAATCAGCACCCTTGCGGAATAGTCGTCCTTCCTTGTCCAGGAAGAATTTTCTAGCGTAATGCACAAAATTGCGTAACGCCTGGCCAGAATATCCCTTCGGTTTGTTCCTAATGGGATCATTCAACCATTCCCGTACCAGTACCAATTTCTCATCTTGCTTGACCCCAGCTTCCGTTCTATGGTCCTCGGGGTAAGCTTCCCTTTTCTTCGGATCGAACTTGAAGGAGTCCGGCGGTAGCAAAGGTTCTTCTTCCCGGATTTGGCTCATGATGAACTGTGGTATTTCCAGATTTTCCTTCTGGAAAGCCTTTCTAATTACATCAGCCTCTTCACGTTCGTCAGAATAAGCCCTCCAACACCGCTGCTCAAAGTCTCCAAATTCTGAAGAAATAGGTTCCGACTGAACCTCACAGAAATAACCTCCCCGGGTATCGATGCCTTTCTTGAACTGTTCAAATTCATAGGGGCTGTTCGATCTCCTCGTCCCAGTCTGGGTGTTTCTCTGGAGACGGGTTCTCATCGAACCCATCCTCAGGACTGGAATAGTCCGGATCCCCAGGTTGTTTCTTCCTCCGTGACAGTCCATCCGGTGAGAAGGTAAGGCCTTTGACGTGCTTTAGTGTAAAGTGGAACATTAAAATTTCCTCTATCCACCGGTTGATTGTGGCGTTAGGCCCCATGCCAGGGTTGTCTAACATCCCTTTAATGTACATGGCATCTGTTTCCACAACCAATTTCCGACATCCAAGCAGCCAATACTGCATGTGTGTCAAAGCCCGCTTCAAGCCATACAGCTCCCTCTTTGGCTGAGAGAACCTCGCTTCTCTCTCGTTGAGCGGAATGGAGTCGAACTTCCTGCGAAATAGCGCTTCGAGGGATCAGCCGGGTCACGTTGGTATATTTCTATGCCAATTGCGATATAAGACGTATCCACTGCCAACACTATATCGGAATCCCACTCGTAGTTCAAGGGTTTCAAGGCTTCACAATTCTTCAATGCATCCTTTATCGCATCCATCGAAGCTTGTTCTTTCTCTCCCCACTCAAACTCTATTTCCGCCCGCAGCAGTCGATTAAGCCTCCTCGCCTTCAAGGAATAAGACCGGATGAACATCCTCATGGTCCCAACCGTTCCTAAGAATTGACGTACTTGGGAGACGTCCCCTAGAGCAGGCCATCTCAAAATAACCCCAATCCTGTCAGTGGAAGGTTTCCTTCCTTCAAACGAGCAAGTGTGCCCAACTACCGCAAATTCTTCCTTACACAAGATTACTTTTGAGGCAGAAATAGTGCCTCCGCAGTATTTCAACCTCTGAGCGACCCTGTTCAGGTTCTGGAAATGTTCCCAGACAAAACGACGAATTCCATTATTCTCAGGGATTGTCTCGAAATTACCATCTTTATCTTGATAACGTGTACCCGGTCCTCGGATAGGAACGTCATCAATGTATGGAATAGTAACGTGAGGGATTTCATCCCTTAGAATATAGGTTACATCATCGTGAAATATAGGCACGGAATTAGTCCATCCTTGAGGTAACTTAACCAACCGGAGCGCACCAAAGGGCGTCTGGAAGGTAGTATAATCTCTCGAACTCTCCGCTATGTCCCGATGATCATACCCTGAATACAAGTCGAAAACCGCTCCGCAAGCCCTGCCTGCAAAGTGGCTAGCAAGCTCATCCGTCGCTGGAGGAAGCCCTGAATGCGCTATGGTTACCGCATTTAAAGGTTCCAACGCGTGTACCAATCTAATGCTCTTTCCGTCCTTCTTCAAGACACCAAAGAACTTTGACCGGTATGAGGAATTAGAAGGCTCATACACCCCAGCGTCGATCTTCTTCTTTATCACCTTACAAAACTCCTGCAGTTGTCCACGCGGTATGGGAATAGACCTTTCTACCCATACTTTGTGCTCAACCGTGGGAATCTCTACGGGTGGAAAGAAGTCGTGGCGCCACGTTCCTCGCTCGGAATCATCCCACGCAAAGGCATCATTCTGAGCGCACATGAACGAGTGCATTAACTTTCGTTCTTCAGGCCAAAGGAAGGGTTCCTCATGGATCTTGTCGATCCCCTCCTTCCTCTCTTGGGTATACCGGCCGGTCGGAATGAAGTCTCTGGGGTTGGTAGGGAGCGTGGGTAGATCCTTTAGCAGATCCCCATGTATTTCCCGTTTAATCCTAAACTTCTCCGGTACCTCCGTGTATACAGGACGTGTTTTCAAAGCTACTGGCTTATATTTTTTTGCCAGCGAAAGAGTCGAGAACGGGCATGTCCCGATCAGCGGAATGGGCGGGATTGACAGGACCCTCATGATCGCCGTGATCATGAACGTCAAACCCATTGATCGTACACCGGAAGCATTCCTTACTCGGGTCTGCTTCGTGGTACCTCCCTTTCCTTCTTTCTTGCTTCCCCTTGTCCTTTTTCTCGTGTCGTTTAATTTCCAGATGCTCAGGTGATAAGCTTTCTAGAGAATAAACTTCACATCTTGAAGGGGAGTTGAATCCCCTTTCTTGATCAAACTGCGACACATACTCCTGAAGTAGCCCTGCCGCTGTTTCATCCTTGCTCAAGGCCTCACTCTCTTTCGAAGCCAAGAGGTATAGAGTTCTCAGTTCATCTGCCGAGAATCCCTCACTATTCCGTTGAGGTGAATAGCCCTCGATCCTCACTTCTCCACTCTCATCTAACCCAAATGTCACCGCTATCTCCTCTCCTTGACCGAGGTCGATCAATTCCTCGAAGAGACCTGAAAATCCACCGATTTCTCATCCAACGGACCCAACTCTTTCCTGTCCCGTTTCTCCCTCAAATCTTCTTCAACTGGGTTCTTATTTCCGTGGAACGTGTTCGTCCCTCGAGAATAAGTAGGAAGCGTAATCCTCCTCTGCTGACTAGGATCCCTCAACGTTATCGACTGCGAGCCATTCCTGCTATTCTGCACGGTGGACTCTGTCAATATATCAAAGGGCCTTCCCAACAATATCTGGTACGCCTGGCTGGTCGATTACATGGACTTGAAGATAGATAACCATATCTCCGAAGGTGAATGGTACGTTCCTGGCCAAGCCAGCCGACCGCTTCAACTGCCCATTTGCGCTCTGCATAAAGATTCGGATGTCGGGATCCCACCCTATTCCTAATCTTTCCGCAAGCGTTTGTGACATAGAAACAATCTGCGACCCGTTATCCAGGACGCTTTCCACTCTTTCCATGCCGCCTACGATGGGAAACAAGACCCTGAGCGACGCAGATTCCAAGGATCCAAAGATCTGCTTGGGCTCCTGCGTATTCCCGAGCGAGTTGTAATAGGTGAGTACTACATCAGTCGCTACTATGCACCCTGGCGCTAACCCAATATCTTCCTCCGTAGAGATGAAGATCGAGTCAACGGGTGGCAGCGTCTATGGAAATAGCGTCGACCCCCAACCTACACCCTCTTTCATCTGGAAATAGCTCGTCGACCTCTTGAACGAAGGCGTCCGCCTCGATTGGCTTCAACGGTCGCCTGGTTCTGAAGGTAATGTCCCTGAGCTTCTTGGCGTATTCGCCACTCATCGCAGACATCATCTCAACCGTTATTCCTTCCAGCACCTTGCCTTTCGTCTGGTCCACCAAGTCTGAGATGATGTTCGGGTCATCCAGCTTGGGTACCAACTTGTAGGCGCGCTCTCTCGAGCTTTTAATCGCAGGTTTCGAGGATTTCAGGTATTTACCATCCGTCCTTTCATACCCACTCGGCTTCTCCAATTTCTCGAACCTCGTGTTTTGTGGTTCTTCATCGGAGTAATCGTCGTCTAATACGATATGCCTATTCGCCCTTCTCCTTGGCGATTTTGGAACCTCCAATTCCTCTTCTTCGTCCTCAAGTGGCACAAATCCCACTTTCTTCCTACTACTCCCTTCCTGCACGTTCTCCTTGCTACTCTTCTTTCTCCAATTGCTATCCTTGTCTGCAGCAGAAATACGTTCCTCCGGAGGCTTTACTGCTATGGGAGCTTTAGGCGCTGCCTTACTCCCAGCCCCCTTCCTTGGACCGTTTAAAAATTTGGGCTGGTCGGAGGGTCCGACCGTGCCCGCTTCTCGTCGCAACGAATTGTTCGACCGACGCTTGGTCAGCTTTCCCCATAGCGCTGAACAGCTGAATTAGCTGGTTTACATCCACCAAGGAATTAGATGATGCGGCCGCCGGCGCACTATTTCCAACTGGATAGTTGTTTGAAATGGGAACCTGAGGAGGTGGTTGAACACCTCCTTGTTGCTGCGGCAGTTGAGTGCCCGAGAAGTACTGCGACATTGGTACCTGCATCATTTGCGAAACAGGATACTGAGGAATCCTCGATCTAGCTTCCAGTTGTTGAACTTTGGCCGACCGGAGTTCGTCCTCGCGGGTATCATAGAGATCTCCGGCGTTTTCCGTTTAGTAGAAATTCCACGACGGCCCGCCAGAGGAAGAATAGAAGGCAGCCATCAGGCTCGACTTCTGCGCTATAGCGCCCTCCTTCGTGACACCCTTCTTTTGCCAGTAATCGTCTACTCGCTGTTTCCTTGTTTGCCCTTCCGGGTAACGCGGAATCCAGTTTCCATCTCCTAACTTAATGAATCTGTCTTCGACCTTTATCCAGCCGAGCATAATATACTCGTCTTTGGTCAGACAGAACTTCATTATATGCGGCCCTCCGCAGAAGAAACATGGCCCTTCTCCACTACGACCACTGTTTCCTTCCTGGCGACTCGGTCCAGCCTGACTTATTTCCATCTGGTGTGGCGGTGGTCCTCGGAGTGACTGGTTCATCAACTTGACGGAGTTTTCAAGCGACGACTCCCACTTTTTGAAGTTTTCGGCAATGTGCTTATTCTGCACTACCGTCATATCCTTCAACTGGGCTAATTCACTCGAGAAAGCGTCCAATTTCTCCTGGACTTCTTGCTTCACCGAGTTTCCAAAGTCCATGGGAATAACACCAGAATGTCCGGTGGGACGCTGCCTCACTCCCAGAAGAGAATGACCAGTTGATCCACCCGACCAGTTATCTGCGATATAATCCGCTATGTCCAATACCGTCGCGTGCGGCATCCTATCCCCTCTACGCAACTTCTTCGCCCCGCCGCCGTGCGTTATTAGCACGGTTGGAAAGATCATCGATGGCCTTTTGCCCCATCGCCCGCTCTAATTCCTGGGCGAACGGCGGATCTAAAACCGCCAAGATCAACTCCACCAATTGCTTATTTACTACCGCAGCCGATCCATCCATCAGCTTCTCAGCTTCATTCTTGAAGGCAAGGGAGAAACGTCGAAGTTTTCCCAATTCTGCCTGTTTAATGTACTGATTCTGACGACAGATCTCCTGTAATTTCTCCATCGAACCATCCGCCATATCCGCTATTTCAGGATACAACTCCAGAATCTCTTCCTTCCAATCCGCATACTTCTTCGCCTTGTCGTCATGAAGGAAGCCGCTGCCACTGCTCAGAGATGTCGACGTGGTCGAGGTACTCTAGCAATTTATCCTTCATATCCTGCTCATCCTTTATTCCACCGTTTTTACAAATAGCTTCAGTGTTCCGAAGAAACAACTTCCAGACTATTCGGAGAAGACCCATCGAACTTGGGTCGATTTTGGTCATAGGCCGCAGGGACCTTGAACCCAGCAACAGAAGTAGCCGCCATTTGTATATTCGAACTCGAAGAAGTGATTTGTGAAGTTGTTCGAGAAGTAAGCGTCTGGGCAGAAGAGCCACCCGAAGATCCTTGAGTTAAGAGCGAGTCAGGAACTGGTGTAGATCCTTCGTCGTCTGACAAGGGAATCTGAGGGTCGTTTTCCGTAACCACAGAGCGAGACGTCCCAGAAACAATACTAGCACGACCACGACCACGAGAAGAAGACTCAGATGGTGACCGAGGCTTCCGATGCGTGAAGTTTTGAAGCGGGGGAACAAGAGTCGCCCGTGCTCGTGCAGAAACCGAAGTTTCACGAGGTTTTGTTTTATTTTGCTTCGGTACAGGCGCCGTAGTGCGGTGAGAACCGAAGTTTAGCGTTCCTTCTCCTCGAAGAAGATTAGGAAAACCGCTAGGTGGTGTGTCCGAAAGGTCTCTACCCCGTGGAGGAATAGCGAACGATGCAGACGGACGGTATGGGCTAGTTTCCTAGACCCAGAAATAGTTTTGTCGAAAGTAATCTCTCAGAAAGAGATTTATAACCCTCCCTCGCGGTGGGCTCCAGATGATCGATGCGCTCCGAACCTATACCAAAACAACCAACAAACACTCAAAACACAAACCCAAGACTCCCAGAAATAGCTAGACGCTACTGGAAATAAGCCAAGGACTGAGAAAGAGCGAGCGCAGCTGCCAAAGTACAAGACCAGGCGAGTGTCAGTCCCTTGATCAGGGCCTAGACGTAGGTTGAAGGGAAAGGTTAAGGTCCTCTACGAGAGAATCGACCTTCACCGAGTAGAGCCGCTGGAAAGAACACTCCAAGCGATATCCAAACGATGGATGTCCAATGTCCAGAAACTAGACACCAGAAAGAGCAAGCAAATCGGGAAATAGCGATTCCCAAGTGTTTGTATGCAAGCGAGGCTGTTCCTCAGAAGGTAGGTGGTCCAACAATAATCCAACAATCCGTGCAAGCGTGCAGTTCCGTACAATCCGTACAATGTTCACTCAATCACGTCAAAGCGTTTCCAATAAACCAAGCTTCTATTCCAAACTCCAACAGAAGATCTCACAATTGCCAAGTCCAACAACTGACTATGCACAATGCGCCGATCCCAGAAATAAGCCCAAATCGCAAGCGTTAAGCCTACTAGTACACGGGTAGTTCTGTGTCGTACAAAAGAAAGAACTCTAACTACTTATACAGTGTCCACAATCACATGGAAATAAGAACTCCTTCCGAAATAAGACTCCAAAGCCCTCCGCCCTTGCCCTAAGGCCGTTTATCCGTCCAAGGGTTACTAGCGCGAGTAATGCCATTGGCCCGATCGATGGGTAAGCCCTAAGCCGGCCAACCCATAACCCAAGAATTGGAAATCCTGTCCGATCGAAACTGATGCCTTGTTTCTTCCGTGGTATATCCTCCCTCTAAGTCCTATCCCTTCTTACTGAGTCGTCGGAATAAGTTCCTGAGCTCTCTAGCTCCCGAACGGTACCCCACACTAGACTCTTTCCTACAGTGGTCCCTTATTCCGTAGAGTAATACTAGATCGATCAGCGATCAATCCCATCAAGGATGACCACTCCTTTCATAGTAACCCGGAACATCTCGGAAAGAAGGCTCTAGGCCTTCCTGTGCCATCACGTGCTCCAGACGCGAACGCGTCAAGGTCAGAAATAAGACCTAGCAAACCCACATGCGGATTTCGATTATTCCGCGCTTGTTCCTTAGTAAGGCCCAAGTACGCAATAGTCCCCTTTTGCTATTTATGGGCTACACATCCCCTACGTGTTTCGGAGCGAGCACCTGCCAGTCCGCTGAGTAGTTTCCTACCCATTGTACCCGTTACTCCGTGATCATTGCCCAGCCGAGTGTACTGAGACTATACACTGACTTCTGGAAAGAAGGCAATACACACGGAAATAAGACTAAAACGCGCAAAATGTGCGGTGTTTAAGTATAGTCTTATTTCCTGCACATCAGCGTGTCACGACAAGGAATCGATTGTGTGCTCACGTTGGTCTTCCGTGCGCTTCCACCAACCTGGGGAATAAGGAGGTCGACGCCGAAGGGCAGGGACGTTTCCCTGAGTCCGTTCTTGACTTGCTGGATCTGGTCCGAGACGATCACCGATGGCTCAAGTCGGTAAGTTCAAAGGGCAGATACCTGCTGCCGCAGAGCATTCGGGGTGTACCCGAAACCACCGATAACACCCAGTCCGCCCGCGTTGCTCACTGCAGCTGCAAGCTCGGGGCCTGCGGCCACGTTCATGCCCGCGAGGAACACGGGATGCTGGATATTGAAGAGCTCGGTTATGGGGGTCGATATTACAGACATGTTCGGGGAGAAAGAAAGCGAGTGCCGGCGGTTTTGTTCCCCACGTCCACCCCGCCGGATCATTATAGAACAGCATAACATAAGTTGATTGACGTCGGGTGCTGAATGATGAACCAAATTGGCATTGGCAATGCCCGAGTCCAAAAAGGGAGGCGCTTGAGGGCGACACATATAGGTTTGAATACGGGCCTACCCGCAGGTACCCAAAGAACGACCCGTACCCGTACCGTCAATACCGTACCCCATCAGACTTTTGACAAATAACTTTTTGGCCTTTTTTGGCCGTTTTCAAGGTCACAAAGGCTGAAATGCCCTGCCAAACGGAAAAAGGTCTGAAAGGTGATAAGGACAGCGCGGATTTCCACAAGGTCCGCAGATCCCTCTGAAAATAGACGTCGTTTGGCAGCTTCGGGTGCTTTTTTCAGGTGCAACTTTTTGCATTGTCAATAGAATAAACTATGCTGGGTTATGGTACATGAACCGTGTAGATACTGAGGACATTGAGAGGGAAGAATATGGACTTTTTGACCTTTTTCCAAGGGGTGGCGATGGCAAGATTTATGGACGCGACTCCTCCTGGCCAGGACCCCGAAAACCAGAACGACCACCACCAGTCGGCAATCACTCGGTCCGGTGGTCCGCTTACCCAAAGCGGCAAATCCGTGGTACTGGCAGGTGAACGCGTCGCTCTTGGACTGTGAAATGCATGTTATGATTTAAACTGAATACTGTATGAATAGGAACTATATATGGTAATCAAGAGTGATATCTGAAAAAAAAATAAGTTTGATTAGCACGAGAATATTTTTCTCCGCGCTGGAGCCCTAGGGTGACTCGTGCGGCTTGAATGTGCGCGAAAATGGAGTATTTCCAAAGTATTTCCAGAAGACTGCGGGAGACTTTCCAGGAGGAATTGGAAGGCACAATGTGCAAAAAATGGGGACATTCATGCAAGGAGGTAAGCCGCCTTCAATTCCCATGGCGTGTCGTGATGGATGCGACGCGACTCGAGAGGGCGGAAGCCAAGTCATGACGCGTTGTTGATGGTTATTGATATGCGAATCACTGGCAATAGCCCGTGATCCATCACCTCTCAATTGTGCACCCATTTCACTTCGAAAGTGCGAGATTTTTTAATATTCGCGACTGGACGAGCGAATTACACAACTTGGCACCTCTAAACATGTCCATATGTAGTGAAATGGGTGAGTTATTCAAAACCTTGGCAAAATAGCTGTCAAAACTTGATTCCCAGGACCCCAGATACCAGATCGACCACCACCACCCAGTGGTAATCCATCATTCAGGTTTTCGCCACCCCTTGCCTTTTTCGCTTTGTGAGCTTGTTGCCAAGGCGAAAAGGCGGTAAAGGTCACATGTTTTCTGTCAAAAATCCGATGCCGACCCGTGAGCCTCGATCCGTACGGGTCACCTGCGGGTTGGGGCGGTACCTCAGACCCGTCGGGTCAACTCGCAGTATTTAACTGCAAAAAGAGTAAAAAAGCCAAGCTTTTTATATTTCCATGTGCTGTTATACCTCCACGTACTATTCCACCATATTTATTCAGTTCACATCGCATACCGATGTTCGTGGCGGACCCCAGAAGATCATATGCAGGTGAATGACCACTGCCATATATGATGTATTCCCTCCAATGGAGCTCCAGAGCATGTTTAACCACACTTTTGAATGCCTTGCATTTATATGTGTGAATAGACCTGAAACTTGGTGGGTATGGGCCATCGCTCCGCGCGGCGATTACGAGTACTTATGTAGTAGTTACAGGCAAATGTTTGTTAATGGGCTTGAGGTTAATCCGAACAAATGCGAAGACGGTGAGTTCATGCCCCGCCACACATGGACCATCATACTAATTGGAGCCTAGGGATCTATATAGCCAGAATGGAAGCTGTCTTATTCTAAGAATCATGTATATCCTAATCTCGTCGTCGCCTCACTAAATTTTATACGATTTTGTTGCTGTATCCTTTCCCTGGACCTGTCCGAATGTGAACCAGACGGAATATGTACATGTGACATGATACGAATCCACAATTGCTTAGTCACTCAAATTAAATCTGTAGATGATGAAACTTCTGACGACTCGCTTCGGGGGAATCTCATATTCTAACACCATTTGTCATACCAACACTCACCATTGGCCTTGATGATGCGAGAGGTAAAATGATTACCTGCATGATAGATGACTCCTCTGGAATGATATCTCGCGCTAGAACCAATCACAGACAGTACAAGTGCAAGGTCAACTATCGTCTTCTGAGCGGTGATGCAGCGAGGCAAGCAACAGGATAGCGAGTAGCTTCATGGTGGGAGAAAGAGCAGAGAGAGCGGGGGTGTTTGGGCGTCAAGGAAACAGAATTGAATATGGGGATCAAGCATATACACCGATCGATCGACAAGGATGCACGCTTGCAAGGCGAGATTGAAGCGGCGGCAACTGGATGGATATTGGTGAAAAGGCTAAGTTGTATCCTGGATAGCGGACCAGAGACGGAACAAGGGAATCTAGACACTAGGGAAGGCAGTTAAGTGAGGACATATGCGAGGGAGACCATGACTACAAATTTGAAAAAAGCATGCAGAGTTGGCGATCACCAGGGGTAAACAGTGCATGTGCTGAGGAATTCCGGGATGTTGATGTGTATGGATTGCAGCAAGGAGCATACAGACTGCCATGCAAAGACTCGGGAGACCTGTTGTGTGAGTGGCAGATATACAACAACAATATTACATGAATGGTTGAGCGGTTGTATTCCTTATCATGAAGTGAAATTACGAATCAAGACAGCTAACAGTGAGGAAGAGATTCAGACTTACAACAGAGTAGTGACCGAGTCAGAAACACTTAATAAACTTGGGCAACAACACTTTGAGCTACTGATATATATGCACGATGATCTACTGCCCAAGCAAGGCAAAAGTAGCTGAGCCAAAAAAAAAAAACAACAGGACCGAGGATCGAACACACGCCCTCTGCAAAACTCAAGCACCGCCACTATTTAAATCAGAGATAATGTAGCCCCGATTTCAATGTCATTAGATTTGGGCTGAGCACAACCAGCAAATCTAATTGAAAATGGAGCACAGCCACTAAATTCTGTTCATTGTTCAGATGCGACTGTAAAAAAATGAGGTCGACATTTTGAGTATGTACAGATATTAAGGAACGATTACATAAGTACTCGTAACTCTGCGTCTCTTTATGGGCTACATAGTCAACTTGACCCTCATGCTAGACCAACTCTTTGTGATCGTTACTTTTTCGAAGATTTGCCGATCAAACGAAGCGGAGGAGAAGATCACAGAACTCATTGAGAAACACCGTGTCAAGTGGGAGGGAAGCCAAGCATATAGGTTGGGACCAAGATAGCTGCATCCGAACAGCATATCGCCGTGAGACAGAAAAGTCGAGCATCAGTGCACAATTCTGCTGAAGCTCGGCATGAAGGGTCTGTATGTGGGAGCAACGAAAAGAACCGTTGTACCTGCTGTTCCGCGCGAGAAATCCGATATCACAGCGGACAGGGATCGCGAAGCCGTAAGTAATGTTTGAGCTACTCGAGTACATTTGTTATACCGTGGTATCTCAATCAATTGTATATTCGAAACGAAAGTAAGTCGCAGCGTCAGAGTTGGACAACGTATGTGATCTCTCATCAAGTCGGCCATTGACGGCTCAGGTGAGCGAGCCGCCCGACAATGCACGTCAACCACTGGTGTCTGATCCGCTTACCAGTAATCACAATCTCCGACCAGCGATACTTGCCGTCACTCAACATCGCCGTACATAATACACGCGGAACTGTCGAACGGCTGATCGGAACCGTTCGGCGCTGGCTGATACTGACCGGCACTGTCGTTTCAATGGTTTTAAAGGTGTTGGCAGAATTAGCCAAGCTTTGGCAGAATCTGGCAGAAGTTTACCAGTCTTAGGGTACACAGTGAGGTGTCAGATGGCAAAACCCGCAATTTTCGCTTTACTATTGTTCATACGAATCTCACTTTCTGCCAAGTAAGCAGGTGACATTGGAACATGACTATTCTTCATTCTTCTCCTCCACCATGAGATATGTAATGTCCTTCTAGATAATATTGGACTCACTGAAGTGTCCTCAAGCACTTTCCAATGTCTGAAATGAGGCCCTTTGCCTGGGCATAGTAACAAGACCTCAGAAGACACTAGAGGACAAACAGCCACTGGCCTTGGATCTGTGATTGATGGCAAACCGGTCGATTGGTCAATAAATTAGAGGGTGTTCAAGGTGGGGAATCAACATTTGCAGATGGGGGAAACACAGATTTCATTGCAAATGGTCAAGCAGCTGGCTGGAGTGTCAAGGACTTGACGCTGCTGAGAAATAGGAATTTACTTATGCCTGAATTGATGTATGACAAATAAAATGATGGACACAATTCTGCCGAATTTTGCCGCGCCATTATGCCATTCTGCCTGGCACAATTGGGTCAAAACAATTCTGCCCACAGCACTAAATGGTTTTCACTGGAGACCAGTGGTTCAGTTTGTGCTGATTTCCAGCTGAATGCAGCGGATTCCACCGGAGCCCAGTGGAGTCTTTAGTGCTGGATTCCAATGGTTTCCGTCGTTTTGCGCCGAAGCGACTCGTCTGATCCTTGAGCCTGCAGTCTGCAGTTCTTCTAGCATGTCATATCAAGATAAAAGTTGAACCTGTTGCTTGGTTGCAATAATAAATGGGGTCAGCAAGCGATGCTTAATCAGAACGAGGTGTATTCTTGAGTTATATTTGCTCTGCATTGTAGGCAATTCGAAAAAGACTCTAGTCTTTGCTGATTATCTTTGGATGCAATTCGAATAAAATGGGCTCTGGTGAATCCCAGTGAATTCCACTGGAATGCTCACTAACTTTAGGTTGTGGGTCCTGTGGTGCTCGGCGTTAACTTTTTCGCAGTAAATCACACTTTGATGTTGGTTCTTGTTTGCTATCCGATTGATTTCACGATTGCCGCTAGAAACTCGTCAAATCTGATGACGAAGTTGCCTTTTCCAGTAAGTGTACCGTTCGAGTTCACGGCCTGTCATTTCTTATTTGTAGATGCTTTTATATGCCTCCGACAATCACTCTTCCGTCAACTCTTACTCCCTGTCAGCGTGCTACGGTCTTCGCGTCGTTCTTCAGTCTCCCCCGTTTACTGCATGAGCTTCTGTCTTTTGATCTACACTTCGACCATTCTTCCGAAAGCCCACCGAAATCCCCTTGGCCAACATTGACCTCTGTGAACCCCTCTCATTCAATCCTTGTTCTGTTTTGTGTTTTACAGTTTACTTTGTGGCCTTTCTCTCTGAGTCTCTATGCTCCCGGACCACCTGCCCTTTTCTCACCTTGAGACTGTTCTCCAGCTTTGACATATGTTATCTTCGCTCTATTTTGATGTTTGTCTGCATTTTACACCAGTATGCTGGCAGCTGCATCTTGACTAGACTTGATTTGGTTTCTTGTGATACCGTGGGAGCCAGAATATCTGGTGCATACTTGGCTTTTTCTTTCTCCCTGACGACATCTGTCCAATAGGGGCATGGAAGTAGCTATATTCAACCTCGGCTTGTATTCCCTCCTCATCTTCAAATATCCATGCAATTTAGGGTGAGAGTATGGGTCTTGAGTAGCTGTGAAGCTAGCATTTTGCATTAGGCGCTTCTGGATCGATATCAGCAACCTTATTCCGTGGTGAGTCCAAGCTGACTGCAGCACCTTCACAGTTGTTCCAAAATAATTCGTCCCCGCTGAAAATTAGATGGTAAGTTGTCAATTTAGCTAGTAACCAAATGCCAGGTCTAAGTTGAGTAGAAAAACGCATTAAAACTCAGCCCTGCAGTACAAGTGTTATCTGAGTGAAATAGTTTCGGCGAGGCACAGAAGGTGCTTCGAGTTCAGTAAGGGATGCAGTGGGTTAGACAGTTAGTGGGCTCTGCCGTGGAGCGCACTACAATTGTTATTCGATGGTGGTTGAATCGGTGGCCATCTCTGGCGATTGTTGAATCACTCAAAGTTTGCTTAGCAGGTTGATTCAGTTGTCGATTCACACATTGATTCTGACCCGATTCATGACATAGAATTGACGTGTGAATCAAGTCAACTTTGACCGCCCCCATATTTCTACCTTCATTCTCCAGGTCAATTCTAACTGGATTCTGTGCTTATACTCGTGACTTGGGTTTCGAGAATTTCAATAATATATTCTGTTTAGTTTCATTTGCACATGTGAAATAGAATCATCCCACTGCCAGCACACACAACGAGTAGCAGGGTGTTTTATTAGATTCATATGCAATGCCGGAAACAGCGACAAATACATGCCTTGCGCCGTGGCCTCGCATGTGCCATCTTGAAGGCCTTTGTAGACCAGTGTTGGAATTTAAGTAATGGTAAAATTTCATCTTAAGGTGTTAAATGTTAACTTACCATTATTAACACCTGAAGTTAACGGTCAAGTTATGTCATGTTCAAACGTTTAGAGGTCGAACTCTGGCGAAGCAGAAGGGTTCGGTGGGCTCTTTGGTATGAGGCTCGAAAGAGATGGAATAAAAGACTAAAGACTACAGTCGAAATACTACTGTTTAAATACTGTACTACGAGTTGTGAGAAAATACACTAGAACAATAAGACCGTGCGACTGTATGTATGGTCCGATCAAATATTGTTCTGTTAACATGTGTTCTGAATAATAACCACACCATGACAACACGTTTGACGTGTGTCATTTAATTAATGTCTGAGACTCTGGTGCTGCCTCCTTGTACTCGCAAGGATAGAGCCACCGTGTGTAACACGCCCTGTTGCCTGCCCTCTGAGGGTTCTGACGTTAACTTATCCTTCGTCTACATACATCAAATCTGTCTAGCGTCTATCTGTGGTGTCTTGTCACATGTTCGGCGCTTAGATAAGATGTCACGAAAAAGGGCAAAATCATGACAAGTTAAGGGCCAAAAAAAATTCTTTTAACCAGCAGGACAGTGTAGTTAAACAAGCTTGCCTACTAGCCCTCATGATCATCCTCCAATCCTGTGAGTTCCCTATCCTCCGGCTCCTTGTCAGAGACAAAGAATGTCATGTGTAATTTGGTAATCTATGTGAAGGATGAATTTCTGCTGTCCCATCTCCCGAACGCTGCCGTCAGGTGCCGGTTACCTCTGCCGACTTGCTTGAAGCTTCCGAATAATAAGTATGCTAAATGGGGACGAAGTACGAGGGACCACACGAGCAGAGACGTAGCGGAGGAAAGATCCAGAAATATTATGTAATGCCATCATTAACTGTTAATTAACACTTAAGACTGGCCAGAATCCATTCAAGTTAATACTAATTTAACCCTTAAGGTAGCTTAAGGCCTAACCCTTAAGGTAACTTAAGGCCTAACCCTTAAGTCCAACACTGTTGTAGACCACCACACTGCACGTGTTGAAAATTTGCTGTGCCACAAGAACAAAGTGACATGCGACTTCGCATGTAGGCTCACAGTGGAGGATGCTAAGGATAAGTGAGGAATGATTGGGCTCAGGAAGCTAAGCGGTTGCTGACACGTGTCTATAAGCAAGGAGTGGAGAGATGATTCAGAATTGGATTCACGAAAATCTTCAATTCTGATTTCGATTCTGATCAAGAATCGACATCTGAATTGACGTGTGAATCGACACCTGAATCGTCCTGCTAAGCGAACTTTGACCCCCCCTATTACTCAGCATCTCAACTTCGCACCAAGCCCGAAAAGAAGCATATATAAATACTTACTTGTTCGTCATTTATATATCGGTTCTGTAACAGAGACTAGAAAAGAAGTGTTATTGGAGTTGTCGCCGCCACTTGAAGGTCTGCCTTTTTGCTTTCTCTTGGCGGATATTTGCACCTCAGCCCGACCAAGTGGAGGTCTTGGTCGAGTTCTCCTAAAATGCGAGAAGATCCGGCAACACGAGGCACCTGCCGCTACTAGTCAGTCCGCAAACGCACTTGCCATCTGCACATGCATTCAACCACTCCGAACTGGAATGACACGAGGTGAACCTATTTTATTGTACATAGCTACAGCGGGATACACGATAAATGCAGGATACATCAGCATACAAGAAGCAACGTCCCGACTGAGAGAGCATCGAGCACGACGATGGGAAACTTAGCATAACTGCAGACCAAACAACATAATCATACTTTCAGGAAGCTCCAGCGCGGGGACTTCAAGCACGACAATAACGAAAGGGCTGCGATGCGAGTCGAAGAAAACTCTGAATGCCTAGAGCACCTGCGTTTCGAGGACCTTCGAGTCCTTCAGCGCGTTTTGGAGAATGGTCTCCTTGACGGCCGCGAAGACGAGGCGCACGGATTTGGTGTCGTTGGTGTGGGTGAGGCTGCATGTGTAGATATTTGTTAGTGCGCAGGAATGTGCGTGGCAGCAACAAAAAGAGAAAAGGGGCGCGGGAGCGAGGCGAACGAGGCTGACGGCAATGGGGCTGATGGAAAGTAACAAATTCGGTATTTTGACATCCCAGAACCTCACGATGTAAGCGCGATGAACTCGGGCCATAGTACTTGTGTCAACTCTCTGAATTCAACAAAGTGTAGGCAAAAAGAAGCAGATCCATATCATATTACATCCCACTTGAACACTCCAAGACTTTCACCGGCCATTTGAGCTTTTGCCCGTGTCCATGCTTCAGCTAGGAAACGGGAAAATCCTGCCGTTTCTTGAACAAAGGACCGGTTTCAAACATTCATTCTGGTCCTTAACCAGCATCGTACTCACTGTGCATGCAGAACGTAATTTGGTTGGTTTAGGTGTACAGCTTAGTTGTCTCTGAGCTGGGGTCTCGGCATATATCTTGATGAATATCATAGATCGATGCTTATCCTGGTCAATCTATGATGATCCTGTGTTTACAAACACTCTGGGAAATCACCCAATTTTTTGAACAAAAAACCTTTTGCGGAAGGCCCAAACAGTTTGCGGGCGTGATGACTTTATTTTGTGGGGATAGCTGATTTCCCCGCTAGATGAACGACGTGATCAACAGCTGTCTCTTTTGCGGGGATACAGTCAAAAACACATGTTTATATTGCGGAAGAGCCGAAATCACCGAAAAGTTTTGCGGTCGATTAAATGTACATTCTGGCCCTCATACTCCACGTACTATTCCACCATCACCCTCTTTATAAAATTAAGCCTGTCTGTCCGTCCGAAGCCTTTAACCTCCGCTACAATCTCCGCTGATACCCGAGCATTCCATCAGCTCCCGTTATCTATTTATCGAGACAGGTCACGCGAAATGGCGGATGCCGAACTATTCGCCGATCTGCGCCGTCACGGCTGCTTGCGTCACCCTTCCAATAACCTCTGACAGACACTGCCTCGGCGCTAATGTTGACAACAAAGAGGGCGATAATGCGCTTCGTTTCCTACTGCGCCAACCTTCCAAGAGGACTTGAATGACTCGCACTGGGATCAATTTATTTAGTCGAAGTGGTGGGCCGCGGAGCGGCCCACCGCGCTCTTTGTATTTATTCAGTTCACATCGCATACCGATGTTCGTGGCGGACCCCAGAAGATCATATGCAGGTGAATGACCACTGCCATAAACCAACATCTTTCGTAGTAGCTACAGCAGGATATAAGATAAATACAGGATAATGTCCCAACTGAGAGAGCATCGAGAACGACGGTGGGAAACTCAGTATGATCACAAGCTAAACCTAACGATACTTTCAGAAAAGTTCAGCGCGGCGAGTTCAAGTACGGCAAAAACGGAAATTTGGGGAAAGCTCACGCCGACGAGTCGAAGAAAACGCCGGATGCCTAGAGGACCTGCGTTTCGAGGACCTTCGAGTCCATGAGCGCGTTCTGGAGAATCGTCTCCTTGACGGCGGCGAAGACGAGGCGCACGTTTGCGGTGTCATTTGCGTGGGTGAGGCTGTGTTTGTAGGTATCAGCACGAGGGCGAAGAAACGCAAGTTGTAGAGGGGTAGAAGAATGTATGGAGGCGAGGAAGGACGGGGAATTAAATAAAGAAAAACAAATTGAAGGCAAGTAACGGAAACAGAGTGAAATGGGAAGGATGAGAAAGGCACGCACTGCGGGTACACGCTGAGCCTCGCGCGGTTTGCCTGCATGAACCGCCACAGGACGAACCGCGCGGCGTTGTTGATGTCGGGGCCGCCGATGTATTCGGGGAAGTAAGTTGAGAGGGGGATCTGTGAGGTGTGACGGTTGGCGCTCGAAATCTATAGATGGGAACGACGGATCGATCATGCGAGGGGAGGCTCACTTTGTGTATTTTCGCTCTGAAGACATCAATCTTAGTGAGGAAAAGGATGATCGACGTGCGCATGAACCAGCGGCTATTGACGATGCTGTCGAAGAGGACTAGTGATTCGTGCATTCGGGTCTGAAGGCACGCAAAGTAATGGGTACGATGCCGCGAACGAAGCAAAGGGAAACGCACCAGGCCACGCTCCTCGAGGAGGACTTGGTCGTAGTCGCTCAGTGCGGTGCAGAATATTATGCTCGTCACGCTGAACGCATTCAATCAGGAGCGACTTCGCGAGGAATGTCAGACGCAAACTAAAACCCACCTCTCAAAACAGTGTATCCACTTCCGCAGGGGCCCGACATCAATGAGCCGTATCGACAGTGCCCCCATATTAAATCGTGTCTCGGTCACCGTACTCTTTTGCGCTGGCGTGCGTAGAACATCGTTCTCCGTTGGGATGTACTGAGGCTGCGCGAGGCGCTGTATTTCGGTAAAGAAGCTGCCGTCTTGTCAGAAAAACCCATCCCATTGAAAAATTAATCAATTTACTAAAACGCACTGTCCGGCAACGTGAAGTCCTCATCATCAAGAAGGCGCTTGGCGGCGGTAGTCCGCCACAGAGCCTCGATGGCATCTGCAACTTTGGGGCTAAGCGCATCCTCTGCCTTTGCACGCAGTATCGTCTCGGGCAAATGCCTGTGCTCCTCTGCGAGCATCCCATCGAGTCGAGACCGCTTCTGTAAAGCAAGAACCAGTGCCTGTGCCGCCTCGATAACGGTTTTGTGTATCGCCGAGCGAAATTCCGCCAGTTCCTCACCGGGGGTGAATCCGCCGTGGACGAGCTTCATTTGCTTGATGAGGGTGGATTTACTCTTTTCGTGGGTGCCGAGGACGAGAATCGGTATTTCCTTCTTGAAGCGGAGGGAGTCTTCTTCGAGCTGGCGGTCTATCTCCTGGCTGCGCGCCTGGGGCAACCGCGAGCTGCTGGCGCCCATGAGAGCAGAGGATGGATATTTTGGGACGAATTGCCACAGGGCGGTGTTGACGTTTGGTTGACGTTCGGAACTCTCGTCATTACGACGGTCACACTATCTGCTCATGGCGTTCAGGTCGATTCGTAACTTTTGCCGCTCGTCTCCAGCGCTTGGCAATTCCGGTGATGCCCCCAACTTTGGATGCTCAGATTATTGAAGAGCGCGACTGTTTCATAGAGGTGCGCATGTAGCGCATTCGGGGGCTCGGAAATGCGATGGGCGAGACAAGCGTGAATTCTCAAGATAATGCGTGGGACGACAGGTAAAATGCCGTCGATTCACACTTTGCTCCCCGTCTTCCTCTCTAAACTCCTATGGGCAGCACCCCGTCCGAAAAGATTCGCGCTTTGATTGAACTCAAGTCCCTCCATCGAATCGACAAGCAACGCCTTCTACGCGCTCAGGTCGCCGAAAGCCTTACCCACGGAGCCCTTCTTCCTCTAAACTGCCTTGATTTCCGCCGCTTCCGAAAACCCACAATCCACGACACGCGTGTCACTATACAGCTTGAGCGCAAACAGCGCATCAACCGGGAGCGCCGTGCGAAGGCCAAGCACGTCGAGCAGCTGGAGATCATTTGTGAGCATGCACGCGCGGTCGTCGCTGTTAACTGCGCGACACGGAAACGTGTCGGCCGTCTGGGGCGCGCGGTTCGCAGTTTTCGTCAGTTCGTCGAGCAGGAGGCAATGGAGGGTGACTTGAACGAGCGCATCGCGGCGGACGAGGAAGAGGCGTGTACCTGATCCACAAATCCTCTCAGCTACCGTTGGCGCCAGCGGCGTTCTGATCGTGTTCTCCGACTGAAGGAAGTCTCTAAACGACCGAGCATACTTATTGGGCTCCGCGTGAAGTAGGAGGAAAGCGAGAATCGTACACTGTCAAGAACGGCCGCACTACCACAACTTGTGTCACTCGGGTTACGAACTTTTCTTGGCGGCGCATACATACGCTATTCGAAATAAACCAGAGCGGCGAAGCTACTCGTGTCTCGCCACCTTCAATCGATATTGACCAACACACCACCGCTGCTCCTGGCCCTCATGTGCGTCTCGGCCACGAGTCTCTTGTATAGAACCGTAAATTAAAGTGGAATTCACTACTCGTATCACCAATAGTAAGAGCCTCCTCCCATTCTTACCTCTCGCAACTGTTTTTCCCATTCTGCCATTTCCCGCTCGTGTACCTCCCTAAATTCTCTGCAAGGTCGACTCTAACCAAACGTACCCAGTCAAAAATGTTGCATCTCTTGCTGTCCTCAATCCCGACCCGTCTTGGATTACGAACCCGGTCCGCGCCACATTGCCATCCTCGGTGTGTCAACACTTTGGGTCCTCTCCGCAGCATTTACCGATCCCTCTGTTTTAGACGGCACGGCTTAGCTCCCGCAGGAAGTCGCCAACCTCCTCACCGCACACTTCATCTCTTCCTATCCAGCGGTGCCATTACGCTCAAGTTTCCCGCAAATGTCACGGTTTCGGCCCGCGGTATCTACGCCGCCGTCGAGCTCCTGTCGCCCATTTCGTTCGAGTACCCGCACCCTACATCTACGCGTTGAACCGTAATATCGGCGGCACGCGCTGCGACTCCGTCGCGATCTTCGATCCCATCGGCAAGCCTGAGCTCGCGTTGGGTTCACTGGGGAATTGGCGAGGTGGGGGAGAGTTATTTGGTTGCGGGGGAATGGTGATTTACCTTGCAAGTGTACGGATGGAGGGAAGGATTTGGTGGAGGTTTTGAGGAATTTGAGTGCAGTGCCGAGGACATCCGCGATTGTGTGGGTTGCACTTTGAAACTCTGTTTGTTTCAGACAGTCGACGTTAGCCCAAAATGCCATCGTGTAACTACTACTGCAAACGGAGAACAATATATATTTCGCAGCCGACTCGATTTGTCAATGCTCGACTGCAAGCACAAGACCAGACAATATTCCTCTTGTTCCGCACCGAATTCACACATCAAAACTCAAGAGCGAAGGACAGATAGTCAAAGTGGGTTTGCCTTTTGCATTCGGGCCTTCTTCTCTTCATGGAAGCCTGCATAGCATTTGTGAGCGAAGGTGTTGATTCTTGGACCTGAGAGACTTACGCAGACGATATGTTTTGATTATATCAATCAGAGCCTCTTGTTCTCTCTCCTCTCTCTCCTTCTCCCTCTTCTCCCTCTCCTCTCTCTCCCTCTTCTCCATCTCCCTCTTCTCCCTTCCCTCCCTTTCCTCTCTCTCCTTTCTCTTCTTTTCCTCCTGCTTCTTCAACCACGGCAGCTGAAGGAATCGGGTTGACGCATTCCCGTACTCTGAAAACGGAGGTGACGCCGGTGGGGGAGGGTCAGTTGAGGGAAGGGAATCCGTGATTTTGTAAATTTCGGCGACGACGGCGGGCTCGGTATTGGAGCCGAGATAGGCATTTAGGGCAGCGACGAACGCTGGACCAAACCCCATTGCTACCGAGGAGCGATCGATAAATGTCTGGGCGCAGCAGATGCACAGTGCTGAAAAGAGTGTCTAAGGGTGCATGTGGAAGGTGAATCAACTGCATACCAGCAGAGAATAGTGAGCGTCCGCGGAGTGTGGCAATCATTTCGTCCTGGGTCTGGATGAGCAATCGGGAAATACGACGCTTGACTGATTTCTAGGTACCAGAGAAAAAAACTTCTCACTCAGAGCGGCAGTGCATAAGTCGATGAGGTCAGGCTGGATATAGGGAGTTAGAAATGACGATTGGAAGAGATCAGAAGCACGTACTCTGGAGAGGAGGGTGAGGGAGCTGAAGGAGCGCATGGAAAAAGACTGCACTCACGTCTGGTAAGGGGTCGAGGGGCCGTTAGCAGATCAGATCATGGTGTGGAGAGGAGTTGGGATTGGAGCGATATCGAACGGAGGGCATCGCGAATGGAATGGAACAGACTCACATACTGTAGGATTTCGCAGCACAGTAGGCTGGATCGAACGGAAGGTACGGCGAACAAAACAGACTCACACCCTGTAACGTTTCGCAGCGCAGTGAGCTGGATCGAACAGGAAAAACGCCGAGCAAAACAAACTCGCATACTGTAGGGTTTCGCAGCGCGGTGAGTTGAAGCAAACAGAGGGAATGGCGAATAGAACGAACTCACATACTGTGCGTTAAGCGGGACTGAACGGCAAGGAACGTGAACAAAACAGACTCACACCCTGCAGGATTTCAGGCGGTAAACTGAAGCGAACGGAGGGAACGGAAAACAAAGCAGACTCACATGCTGTAGGTTTCACAGCGCGATGAGCTGAATCGGACGGACGGCACGGAGAACAAAGCAGACTCACAACCTGTAGAGTTTCGCAGTTCGGTGAGCCGGATCGAACGGAATGTGGAACGGTGGACAAAACAGACTCACATCCTGTAGCGTTTCGCAGTGCGGTGAACTGGAGCGAATAAGGGGAAGGGGTGAACGAATCAGACTTACAAGCTGTGGAGTTTTGCAGTGCGGTGAGGCGGATCGAGCGGAGGGAACACTAAATAAAACGGACTCACACGCTGTAGGTTTCGCGTTGCGATGAGCCGGATCGAACGGGGAACAAAACAGACTCACATTCTGTAGGGTTTCGCAGCGTGGTGAACTGGAGCAAACGGAAGGAGGGGTGAACAAAACAAACTTACAAGCTATAGGGTTTCGCAGTGCGGTGAGATGGATCGAACCGAAGGAACAGCGAATAAACGGACTCACAGTCTGTAGGGTTTCGTTGAGCTGGCTCGAACCGAGGGAACGTGGAACAAAATAGACTCACAACCTGTGGGGTTTCGCAGTGCGGTGAGCTGGATTTAACGGAGGGAACGGGGAACAAAACAGACTCACATCCTGTAGGGTTTCGCAGTGCGGTGAGCCGTCTCGAACGGAAGGAACGGCGGACAAAATAGACTCACATCCTGTAGGATTTCACAGTGCAGTGAGTTGGATCGAACAGTGGTAACGGCGAATAAAACGAACTCACCGGCTATAGGTTTCGCAGCGCGATGAGTTGGAACGAACGGGGGAACGGAGAACAAGTAGACTCACAAGCTGTAGGGTTTCATAGTGCGATGAGCTGAGGCGAACAGAGGGAGCGGCAAACAAAACAGACTCACGCGCTGTAGGTTTCGTGAACGCGATGAGCACGGGAGTGGAATCAAACAGAGAGGATCGCAAATAAAAGAGACTCACTTCCTGCGGCAATGACACAATAAGGTGAACAACATCGGGAAACCACTCACTTCCTGCGGCAGCTTCCATCAGTGCATCCGGTCTATCGCACATGAGTTCTACGCACATCCTGCGAAGATTGGCGGCACATCTGTCCGTATGTACAGCGTCCAACAGGCGGAACGATCATCACATACGTACTGTGGGGAGTATGAAGCTCAAAAGGAAGACTTTGACGGTCACAAACAGGCACTCACGATCTGTGCTCATTGAACTGGATAGTTGCTCAACTGTTAACACATTCCTTACAGACTATGAACCGTCTCAGTGAAACACGTCTTCAATTCAAAAGCGCCACTAACAAGTTGCGCCTGTTAGCAGCCAGCTAAGTCAGAAAAATCAAGCTAAACCTTCATGCTTACTCTCTGGCGAGCAACTGTTTAGAGAATTGCATGCACACGGGGCGAGTGTCACGTACCTGGGCCCAGACATGTGGAAACCACGAAATCGCCTCCCTCACTAGCTTCCTGACTGAGACTTCGAATCAAGTTATGCGCATGCGAAATCTTATCAGGAGGTACCGTCGTCGTCGGTAGAGCGCAATACGCTATTGAATTCAAGTCAAAAGATACACATTTTAATCGAGACCTACTTGGTCACAGCAGAGGCAATACAAAGGTCGATGTTGTTTTGTTGAACGGAAACAAATAACAGCCGCAGCGTATCATCACTCAAGGCATGGGCAGTCTTGTTGATGAGATCAATGCAGTCACTTTGTTCCATTCGCATATCTAGCCGCCAAAGTATCAGTCCCCTGTTGCTCATACAATAGTTTCCTACCATCCAGTCGTACGAAGTCGGACGGGCGGAATTTCGTTATGTTAAGAGGTCCTATAAAATTTGAGGTGAGCATGGCTTGAGCCTGGTGAGGAGCTCCATTCTTCGCGTCCGATATGTTCTTTCCGCGTCCTCGGAGCTCGTTGAATGTCTCTTTAATTAGGCCATCGAATTTGGTGAAGATGGCAATGACTGGGACTGGGAAAAGGAACGATTGCATTAATTCTTCATCCGCAACGAAGCACTCAGCGTGCCTTTCCCGGTTCCAAAAGTCTCGAAGAACTGTTCGTCGGCTGCCAATAGCGGCCGGTTGGTGTCCGTAGGGGATACAGTACCTGCAACAGGAACATTCAGTATTTCACCGCTACAAGTGCATCGGGACACACCAGATCGCGTGCAACTGGTGGGATAGCTTGCGAGTTGCGGAGCGTGCAGTGATGAAATCCTTGACTTTCTGGATTTCGTCGGCAGAACCGCTTTCAAACCCGCGCGAGTCATGGAAAATGAATTGGCGATTGCTCTTGAAGACCAATTGGTTTTCGATATTGTGCTCTCCGCGCTGGTTTCATAGTCAGATAGGATTCATTTGTTACATTGTGTATGACGTCGAACCTCTGTTGATCCTTCGACAATGGCGAGATCAAGCTGGAGAATTGAGATTAACCATCACAGTAATTGAGCGCTAGAATTATTATGAGGCACCCTTTTACCTTCAGGCGTGAAGATCTCTGGATCCTGGACCGAATTGCACACTCTCTTTAGGAGGGTTGTCTTTCCGGCGTTCGCCCTCCCGACCACGAGGATGCGAAAGTGAGGACATTTACTTCGGAGATCTATGGCCCGGTCCATCGGTTTCAGTAAGAGGTAACAGCAAGCACAAGGCTTGAACGCGGTGGTGCTCAGTGAAGGCGGTAGAAGGGACACAAGGCATGTGTAAGTTACGGCACTGAGTGACACATCACGCACGAATCTGCTCTTGACTTGCTCGATCAAACTGGAATGCTGGAGTCCCGGCGAGGCCTGGAGATGCTGTATCACCATCTTGGCTCCGCTGCGTCTCACGAACGTCACAAATGCAGGACATTGTTGAACCAGGTCGGGAACCGAACAGGGCGGCGATCGTGCGGCGATCGCTACTGAATTCACATAGGCGCGCTGATCGGAGTTCTACACATCGACTCAACAATGCAAGTGCAGGCTGCACTCTGAGCTTAGGCCAATTAGGCCCGGGCTTTGAGCTGCATCAGAAGGAAAACGCGACCAGAACAGTGTATCGGTGACTAAGACGCCACAGGGTATGGTTTCGTTGTTATGTATCAGGGGTTCGTCCCAGATATCTCGCCGGAGCTTCTTTCATCTAACCTGATGCGTTGGATCTTTCGTTTGTTTCCACATCATGCCAGGCGCCGGAGAATCTGATTAATACGAGCGGTTGTCTATGCTAGAGCGCCAAGCAGCGAAACTCGAAAGCGCCGGATTCATTTACCGCCAAACTCCCACGTCACAAGCCTTGCGACAGCGTTCAGCCATTTTGGGACTTCACTTTCACCTTTGCCTCTTCATCTAGGCTGCCAGTGGCTCCGAGTCCTGTACTTTTACTGGATCATCCGGAGTGTCGCAATGACTGAAACGCAGAGTCCACGCCCGACCACTGACGGGATACTGGCCGAGTGCCCCCGGTGAGATCTGTCCGATCGTCCCAGATTTGGATTTTAATCCTTCAGTAGATTCAGAGTCTTAGTCGTCGGAAGGGTTAGACCTCTCATATCCGCGTATTTTCACAACGTTTGAGCCAGGTCACAGTCTGGAGTGGGCAAGTCGTCGCTCATCAACCACACCTTCGGCATCGATCTCGCGGTGAGTATTTTCAGGTCAATCTTCAAAATCAAATAATTTACGAGTTTATCCAGACCGTAGCCCATGGACGACGTGGCAAATGCAATATTGAAGACGAAATCATTTCCGAGCACAATGCCTATTTCGTCCTCCACGATTCCATGGGCTTCGAGCCCGGAAACACGAAAGAATTCGAGACGGCAAAAGAATTCTTCAGGTCGCGTGGTAAAAGAGTACCCCTCAAGGATCGAGTTCATGCCATCTGGTGCGCTCCATCTTTTCCCTACGGATAGACTCTGATGTCAAATTATTTCAACGAAATAGGCTATGTATCAAAGTCCCTCATGCTGGCTCCCGAGTCTTCGAGACGGGAGACGAGGAATTTCTCAAGCTTGCGGCCACAGCTAAAGGTAATTGCTCTTCCTCAGGCCGAATAACATTGACTTCAGGGATACCCAGTACCGGTCGTCGTAGTGTTCACGCAGTTCGACATTCTGTATAGCGGTATAGAGATGGTGTTGACGGACGAAGAAATGAAGCTGCCTGCGGACCAACTTCGGCGGCTATGCTCTGAGAGAGCTGAGAACGAATTCGAGAAAATATGTTTGCCTTCACTTCAAAATATAGACCCTGCACCCCGACATGCGCGAACTTCCGGTTCGCCGTCGTTTCCTTTCGGAATACACGCACTAGCTGATCATTTTCGCACGTTCAGGCCTCGGAGCGAACAGCAATCCAGACCGCCGTGCTTTAGCCGATCTTATCAGAACTACTCTGAATCTCCTAGGCGACACAGGTGACTTTGTCGGGAAGATCCTGTCGAGTGGGCAGAACCGAGAAGCAATATGGATCACCTCTGCAATCGCTCAGCGTGGAAGTGCTCAAGCAAATATTGATGGCTCGATCAAGTAGGTTCACTCTCTGAGGGGATATTTCTTTCTTGCTCATCGCAGACCGGAGGATCGGAATGAAAAGTAATTCCGTTACCTTCTAGTCAGTCTGCTTCTCATTGATTTTCATGGCTTCAGGGTACTGGAGGGGGATTGCATCCAGTACAAAATTCCCGGGCTTCAAACTCGAGAAATGTCTCAACACCATTCATTTCGACATCGTCACTCCTTGGAACTTCAATGATCCAAACAAAGTGCGCATCCGTGAGGAGTGTACAAGCGAACATCTGAACTGACTATGTACGCAAGCTTTTGGGAAGTAAGCAATTCCTCGAGAAAATGCAAACTATCACGCAGGCAGTCGTCCCCAGCGAGGGCGAAGTCAAGGCCTGGTTGTGCGTTGCTCTCATCGAAGTCGTTCCGTCGTTCATTCTCAGCTAGTGGAACGGTCAAAAACATTTTTGGCACAGCGGGCGCTGTTTCTGCCGCGACCCACCCAATCGTGTTCCCCATCGTTGCAGGTGTCGGACTTTCGGGGCTGTTTATCCAGTGGCTTTCTACGGTTTATAAGAGGACGTAAGTGTTCCTGTTTCTGATCCTCGATGCTTCACACGTATGTGCGACCAGCCCAGAAGCTCTGCGTTTATTCATGGGATACATTGTCGACTTGACGCTCCTGCTGGACCAACTCTTTGTCATCGTTCTTGCCCTGGATCCACCCAACCTTCTAACGCAGACGGAAATCGACGCGGCCCTGGATAAATATGTCTCAGGTGCCGTAAATGCCGTTCATGCCGAGATCCGGGAGTATTGTAACGATGCCACTTTTGCACGAATTTGTCGCTCAAATAGAGCAGAGGAGAAGATCACAGAACTCATCGACACTCATCGTGTCAGATGGGAGGAGACCAAAACATAGGTTTAGTTACACTGTTGTATTCCTGAAATTGATACGGTCTTTGTCTCACGGATACGTGCTTCCATCTTCTGCTCGGCAGGATCAAGATAAACATCTTTCGGCCAAGCCTTTCCATATGCCTGGAAGAAACCGCATCCGTGGAATCCGGAGAGAAATTGTTTCCGCTTTACAACACAAAATTCACCCGTCGTGACGTTTTTCTGTTTGCGCACGAAGCTGATGGAACTGATGAAATATTCACGACCTCAGTTCCCGGCGAGTGTCATTCTGATGTACCGCGGACTTCTCTTTGGACTCGATGTTGATCCAATCTCGGCTGGAACATGGATAGGTAGAAGTGCGCGGCAGGGAAGCAGGCCGTCTTGCACTCCAGACGCACGCCAAGGACAGATAGTTATGCCCGTTTCCGTGGGAGACGAGATGCGCACAAGGTCACTAAAGCTCCCTTCATCACGCTCTTCCGAAAGAAGCAGCGTGCACCGATCGCGGTCTTATTATATAACGTTCTGGATAGCTAGCGAACCGTGTCTCCACGGGGCGGAGAAGCTGAGAAGGCGGGCTCGAAAAGATGGATAGATTGAACGAGAAAGAGTCGGGGGGACCACAATTTATCTGCACATAAACACTGTGTGCTCTGGCGTAGAAGTCGAACCAATTCAATGGAATCCGAATTCACATTTCCACGAAAACGACACATTGAGAAGGTCTGTTGGAAGGGGAGCTGTGTCAATGGCGCAAAACCTTTGGGAGAAGAGAAGATGCGGAAACTGGCTCAGAGATTGATCGATGATCGCGGTTAAGTGCTGACGTGTACTTATGTCATATCATACTTGGATATCAGAATGAAAGTTCTCTGGTCCTTATTTTTTGGTTAATTCTATTGAGAAACCCGGGTTGCAGGCAGAAGCCTCCCCATATAAGGAAATTTTGCAGAGGCTCACCCCGAAACCTGTCGAGAAACCCATTTACAGCGCTTACGGTCGGCAGGCGGAGTTTCAGCGACACATTGAGGTGGGACGATCTGTGAGACTGAGAAATGAGGTATCTGTTGAAGCTAGACTTCTCACCTGTCCCGACTGTGATCCCACTCGCTCTGCTGCCTTCCTGGTGATTGGAGATGATGACCCGAGATGCCGCTCTCCCGGCTGCCTTTGATGGCTCTGGCACACAGTTCTGGCAAGCATGGACTTCGGTACAGTCGCATACGCCAGCATTTCACTGCTCTCAAAAACCATCCATGCTTGCTCCTGTTCATACAATAGTACTTGGAGAACAACAACTGTTCCAAGCAGCCGGTTGATGCCGGATCCTCAATCAAGCTGAATGGAAGACCCAATAAGAGCAGAAATACCCAAAGTACCGTCTTGCATTCACTGCCAAGTAGATCTGAAGCTAGAGGGGTTGTAGACAATTTTCCAGAAGGGAAATCAGTCCGGTACTCTTCGGCCGCAGCTTCCAGATTTAGGAGGGTTTCTGAAATTCTGAATAGAATTATCTATTAGTTTTGGTCATGAGTCATATGTTATGCGCAAAGATCGGACGGTTCCGAGCCGTTAGCAGGTAAGTACATGTACAAATTTCAACATCGCAGATCAATGAACCGCTCGCCCAGATAGTCTGCCTCTGGGCCATTCATCTATCTCCCCTGTTCATTGTTTTTGTCTTCGCAACTACCAATGTTACCAATGGATGCGGCCATTAATCTCCGCCAGCAATGCTCACACTTTCGGGTTCTCGTGATTGGCAGGGCGAATGCAGGGAAAACCACCCTTTTGAAGAAAGTGTGCAATTCGGTGGAGGATCCGGAGATTTTTACTCCTGGGGGCGAGAGGGTGCTTTCTTTATCATGTTGATGCTCAATGAAAACGCTGATTAACCACTAGATTGATCTCGTCATTATCGAGGCGTCGGCAGAGGTTTGATGTCAAAACAATCTCTGAGTTCCTCCCTCTGAATGCGATTCAGCGCAGCGAGCATGACATCGAAAACCAATTGATTTTCAAAAGCAATCCTCAATTCATCTTCCATGACTCGCGTGGATTTGAGAGCGGTTCCGCCACAGAAATTCAGAAAGTAAAAGACTTCATCGATGCGCGTTCCGCAAGCAGCACGCTATCCGACCAGCTGCACGCTATCTGGTGCGCGTTGCTGTTCCTATTAAATAGAAGCCCCAAACAGTTCCATGGCAGGTACTGCATGCCCACGGACACCAATAGACCTTTGTTATCAGCCGACGAGCAGTTTTTCGAGGTATTTGGGACCGGCAAAGGCAAGTGAAGTGCCCTCTTCCGGTCTCGATCGATATTTTCAACCGTCTCTATTGATGTTTTCAGTTCCTGTGCTTGCTATATTCACAAAATTCGATGGCTTAATTAACGAAGCATACAACGAGCTCAGAGGTTGCGGCGCGAGTATACCGGACGCAAAGAATGAGGCTCCTAAGCGGGCGCAAAGCATCCTTGTCTCAAACTTCATAGGTCCCCTCAGCAAAACGAAATTTCGTCCAGCTGACTTCGTACAATTGGATGGTAATGTGCTATTGTGTGACGGAGGAGGAACTGATGATTTCCTTTGTGGGTAGACATACGAACGGAACGAAGTAGCTGTGTCGAGCTCATCGACAGGACAGCCAATGCGCTGACGGATGATACGCTGAGGCTGTTATTTGTGTCTGTGCAGCAAAACAATATCGACCTTTGTATCTACTATGCGGTGCAAGAGTAGGTCTTTGTGAATACCCCCGAGACCTCAGGACTTAAGTTCGATAGATTGTTATACCATAACCCCAAGAACGGTAATAGAGAATTTGATTTGTGCATGAAGAACTCATCTCTATCTCTAGTCGATACCCTTATAACTGACGTGATGGCATGGTTCCCACATACCTGGGTACGTGAGAGACTTCTTGCGTTCGGAGTTTTGCTGAATGCTATCCCTGTAGAGTGTAAGTGTTGAATTCTGGACTTCATTGTTCTGAGCGGGCTGCTTTACCACAGAGAAACGTGAAGAGCGTTCATGTCATTCTGAGAAAGTGTGCTTTCTGATGTGCTTCACAGAGAGTAAGCGATCATCTCGATATCTTGAAAGATTTGTCATCGAGTTCAACGACCGCAGATTGTGAGTTCTGGTTTGTGAATCTCGGACTGCTAAATCTAAAGCTCGCTCTCGCAGTATGTACGTCACAATCTTCTGTTGGACTGTTCCATCGAGTGAACCCGCTTTCAGGATGTGTGTTTGATTGTGTCCGTTATGCGTTCCACTCATCCAATCATCTACAGGAAGTGAGTCTGCTCTGACGGGAGGGCTTGCAGCTTCGTTTCATCCATATACTCCTCGCAGGAGGTGAATTCGCTTTCTTGCCGGTCGCTCCGTTGATCTCGCTCACTTGAATCGATGTGCCGATAGCCAGTGAGTGTTCCTTTCCCGCCGTTCCCTTCGTTTGATTTTCCTAACCACGCTTTAAATTCACAGAATGTGAGTTCTCCCTCCTCGACCCCCCTGTTTTGACATCGTGCGTCGCACCACACAGGATGTGCGTTCGTTCCCCTTGTGGTCCCATCTGTCCGATCTCATGACTGGGTCAGTTTGTGAGTCTGTTTTCATGAAAGGCGCGCTGTTGCCCCCTTACCGCATCCCATCTCGACAGCATGTGAGTTTGGTTCCATGCCAGTTTCCTCGGCTTAGTCCAACTATTATGGCGCAATTCTATACATAGTTCGTGAGCCTGTTTCATGGCGGTGTCTTCTGATATCGCTCATTTCGTCACGTTCTCCGCAGTTTGTGAGTTAGTTTGTACTGCCCCTGCGGTCCGTGTTCACCACATCGCACAGCATGTAAGTTCAACTCCACCGCGGTCACTGTTTTTGATTCCGCTCATCAAGCTGGTCTCCCTAGGAAGTGAGTTCGCTTTCCTGATTGTCCGCAGCGTTCAATGTCGCTCGCTCATTCCCGCCAGATGTGAGTTCGACGCTTTCCCATGCACTCAGAGCGCATGATTCTGGTCTTTTCTTCCAGCGTATGAGCTTCCGATCTCCATTCATTGTCATTTGTCTCACTATGAATGTTCAGCATGGCCTCGTTAATCATTGCGTTGTTGCTCTTACTGAGAAATTTCCTTCTCTGGTATCACCAATTGATCCTGACTCAAACGTTCTCTCTCTTCTAATCTACACTCAGGACACAATGATCTACACACCACTCGGACGTCCACGATTCTTGGCAGGTGTGTGCACGACTACTTTGATATCTCACACAACACCTCAGAAAAACGCCTCCAGCATTATGCATCTGTAGTGCCCAGACATTTGTCGATGGCTCTGCCGACACAATGGGTTTTTGTTCAGCCTTTGCGGCTTCGCTAAATGTCTACGTGGGCTCTAGTATCGAGGCCGCTGTTATCGGGGAAATCCGCCAACTTGCGGGCTTGACGTGGTTTTCGAATGTGACGTGGACAAAGAAGCAGAAGGAGAGAAAGGAGCGAGCTCTCTGTGATATCATCAAGACACACCGACTGCGTACGCTTTTGTCAAGTCCGATGCCTTCTATCACTTACAAAACCTCAGGATTCCATGAGGAAAGGATAAGAATTTGAAATAGAAAACCATTGTGGGGTTTATTGGGTTTACTCCCATCCGTGCCGTGTACAATTCAGATACTCAGACTTCTGTCGCTTCGATGCTATTGCCTCGCAGATGTTTATCTCGGTTCTATTAGTCGAAGGGAAACCTCAGGATTCCGTGACGAGAGGATGTGAGTTGGAAACAGAGAAGGATTGTGGGATTGATCTTGGGTTTACTCGCACCCGTGCCGTATATTTCCGGTGTTATGTTTCGTATTGTTTCACGGATCAACTTCCCTGGAGATGAGCTTGGCCATCTTTCGTGAAGCGCTGCACTTGGATCTAACTACTTCCGACTTTCCCCCAATTCAATGAGGCCATTTTTGTGCGCGGCTCATTCCAATATAATTCATATGCTCACACTGCTGTTGCTTCGATGCTATTGCCTCGCAGACCGTCTCGGTTCCTAGTCGAAGCAGCCCCGTCATTTGACCGAAGACAAAAACTGCTATCGCCGTCTGTTGGCTTGCCCAGTATATCTAGATCAGGGAGATATTCGGAGCTGTATGACCGGTTCGATGCGGAGAACTTGAATTCCAGTCGTTCCGGTATCGGAGTTACTTCTATCTTGGCCAGAACCACCTGGAAGACCAGAGCATCAGTGAACGTATCCTTGAACTCCGGAACCTTGGAGGGAAGGTCATGAAGGAGAATAGTTCGAAATCAACAAGTTTAGGGTGACCGCATACAAAGAGCGTGTGGGCAAGGTACTCTATGCAATCATGGCAGAAATCTACATCACCTCCATTCTTTGGGGACGATGTTTTTCCCTCTTTTTGTTGGAAATAGGGATTGCGATGCGCCGCTCGCACGTGTCACCCCGGTTAGCCCCCTATCCGTCGTCTCCAGCCTCGTATATATATTCCTGTATGTCGCATGTTTCAGTAGTCCTTCGTATCCCCAGCGCTCGTGTTCCCACGTCCCGAATACTATTCCTTGCGACTCACCTTCGTGCCGTGAACTGAGTTTATCATTTTTTTCCACCTTCGGTGCTCAACTGCGAGGCTGTGGCTTGATAGACTCGTCCACGTGAGAGCAAGACGATGCGGCGAAGTTTTGGTACACAGTGACTCTTTCAGTGTTCACTGAACAAACTGTTCATTCCTCGGCAATCACGTCGAGATTCCCATATATAGAAGTCCGGCTTTCCCCGGACTGCACTCTTGCTTTTTTAGGCGCCACCCGTGCCAAACAGTTCACGGGCGGGCGTCACCTATTATCTAAACACTTGGTTCAAAAACTTGTTCTGTATGTGCCTATTTGGGGCGGATTCAAAAGGGGGATCAAAAGTGTCCCTTTTGGCTTCTGTAAATTGGACGGCCCCGGCCCGCGCACGGTCCACTGTATCCGGTGGTCTGGACCATGAGTTTGATGTGACCCAAACGCGACCCAATGCGAGCTAGTCGACGCGTCAGCGAGCGCTAGGTGCCCATTGACTAACTCATAAAAACTTCATCAGCTTTAGATCAATGCACTTTATTCAATGTTCACACTTGCTGGGAGAATTCACAATCCAATCGAAAGCTCATGAAAGGAACTGACTTTTTACAAACAAACCTTCCCGGTGAAATGTCTCGTTGACCTGTTCAAGCTCTGTTTGTGCCACGCCGCTTTCCGGCCTCTCTCCAAATCATCGTAATACCAACAGCGCAGTAATATTCGAACACACCACGTGATATATCATCACGTAGGCGGAGGTCAAAGGCATCCCGATCAGACACTTTGATGACTGCCGTCGGACCCGTTCATCATCAATCATAATCTCCGACTCTTGCTATTACGCTCCTTGTCCTCAACACCAATTAACTTCCGGAGGCAAGTGTTGCGACACTTCTGTTTTTGTGGCGAAACGCTGCGTCGGAAGAATTTCCTAAGAATGTGACATCCAATCTTTCTGCTTCGTATTTTCCGCCTTACGAACGAGGAGCACAACATGCGAATCAATCTGAACCAAGTAAGAGTGGTGCTAGTCTCTTCAGGACAGACGATGCAAATGTTACTATTTTTCGCTGGGTAGTCGGCCACCCTAGCCTTTCTTGTGAATCCCGGCGGCCAACAGGTACCGCATCGGGGTCAGCTGGGATGGGGAACAAGGCAGGCATCTTAGGAATGGATCGAGTATATTTCCCCGCATTTACATCAAGATTTGAAGGTATAGCGAATTTTTTCTTGGCGGAGGTCCCGAAATAGCCGTTGATGGGGTAGTCGGCCACCTGCTACAATACATGGTTGCTGCATCATATCTCGCCAGAGTGAGTCATATGTTGTAGATGGGATGTATATGATGTATTCTGGATGCTTTGTTCGGATGTTCGCCCTCAGAGGGATGCAGAAAAAAAATGATTTTGTAGCTAGCCAAAGGCCAAAAATAAGCACTCTCGACTGTGCGACTGCCACGAAGCCGAGGAGGCACAAAACAGTCCAATTTTTGGGACATATAAAGTACTGAAAGGTCACCAAATGCACATAGTACAGCATATCCATCCCAAAGGCCTCACGTCCGTTCGAAAAAATCCATGAGTTATGGACCTGAATTTGGGTAATTTTCGATGGCCAACGTGAATGCACGAGGACAGCAGGAGTGAAAAATCCCATATGTAGTCCAGGTTAGGCCTATATTGATGCAGAGAGGCCATGCCAAGATCCAGACTTGAAATGCCAACGGGTTGGAAGCTATCGAGGCGGCGACATCTGTGGGCCCTGAAAGAATGACTAACCTTTTTCGACCCATAGTAAACATAGATGTGCAGTCATGGAGGCAGGAGTTGTACAGAATTAAAGGGACAGATAATACAAACTAAATGAGCCCCTAAACTCGCTGATTGGTGAAGATTTGAGGAAGAATGAGCTGAGGCAAGTCACGGCAGGTGGTTGACGCCAAGAAAACGGCGTTCCCACGTCTCAGGACGGTGATGCCGACGCCGTAACTTTTGATCGACACATCAGATTCTGTTCAAATTTGGTCTGGACCTGCGCTACAGGTCGTACTTCATCCCTCAATATCAACCACATCGTGATTTCAAATGCTGGCGCTGTATACCTCGAGTGGCCGAGTACCTAGGGGTGGCCGACTACCCAGTCAGGTATAGTACCTTGTACTTACCTCGCGATCGATATGCTGAAGAGTGGTGTTAGATGCGGGTTTTCATAAGGGCCGAAGGCCCGAGTAAAAAAAAGATTTCAGAACTGCGAGTCAACGGTTGCGGTCGAAGACCTGGACGTCAGCGTTACTAAGATGTCATAAAGTTCCGCCCCTCGCCTCCAAACCAAGAGCAGACATTCAAAATGCGAGGCAAGGTTAAGCCAGTGAGAGTAACATCGTCCTCGACCACCGGCTGCCAGATGCAGAATCCCTTGGTCCAGATGCACACCAGCGAGCCCGAAGCGCGATAACTGGAATGATGTCCATTTCACCCATAATTTCTTGACGATTTATTCCACACAGACTCGAGAAAGCGTTACAGATAGCAATGGATCATACGGCAGGGGTAGACTGTAAATCTGGCGATTGTTGAACGACGGGCACGAACGGTGGGTTCAGCGGATGTGGGTCGTCACGCAAATCGACCACGCTTCACTTGCATTCGCAGTACTCTACATTTTCGTCGTTCATGGATACTCGACCATCGGCGAGTGTGAGGAACAGCAGCAATATACCCGGGCCAAGGTCGTGCGGAGGTGACCATAAGAGAGATATGAACGTGCAGCTTTGCCCTTCCGATTGATGTTGATGGTGGAAGTTGGAACTCTGGGCTCCGGGAGCATCGCGTCCTTTATTTGCAGATGCGAAAATGAAAAGAAAACCAAAAAAAAAAAAAGGCCACTGCCCGAGCCAGAGTGTTGAGAAGAACTCCACAAAATGACAGACCGTACCGATGATTACTGTAACGCTCGAGGTGCTGGTTGCCATATTGTAATTTGTAGAACACCGAGGATACAAGTAAGCTCAGGATGGACCTAAGCGCCGGAGGCCTAGCGATGATGATATGAGAGGGGCTGTAAGATCGTCGTGACAACACAAAAAAAAGTAGTGAGGTTCGTCTGAAGCCAATGGGTGGATGTTGCTTCGAGTAGGTAGGCGATGTGCCGAAAAGCACCATGTCCGCGTCTCCCTTGATACGCTCCACTCGTTTCCTGCTCGGTGGATTGATGAAAGGCGAAGACCGCACGCCCAAGCCGACCGACCCGCTTCTGCGCTGCCCGATTGACAGCAACGACCTAGCGTGCATGCTGGTCGAGTTGCTCGACGTCATTGGACAAGGCACGGCGCGGGCGGTTGAACGCTGCTTGCGCACGAGCAGCTCGGTAGTATGAGCCTTGGGAATTACGGGCTTGCGGAAACGGTAGAAATTGGGGCGGTTAATTGGAATGAGGACTGTTTCGGCGAGCACAAAGAAGGCGTTTGTCGAGAAGACGGAGAGATTTGAGTTCAATCAAAGCACGAATCTTTTCTGGGCCGTGCGAGGTGCTGCTAATAGGAGTTAGAGTTGAGAGGGAGGACACATGAGGATTAGTACCGACAGCATTATACCTGCCGTTCGTCGCAATGCTTTCAGCGTTCACGCCTGACTCAAAGCCACGGTCACCTATCATAGATTCGAGTTCCCGAATGCGCTTCCGCAGGCGCGCATCGATGAGACAGTCGCGCCCTTCGATAATCTGGTGGACATCCAGTCCTGCGGGCACATTGCGAATTACCAGAGGTTCCGGCAAGTGCAGGGAGGCGAGTCACCGCCACTGTCACGGTCACGGACAGGGTCGGGCTGGTCCGAACGCACGTCAAACACCGCCTCATGTTAATTCCCCTTGAAAGAGCCCATCCTCTGCTCTCATGGGCGCTAGCAGCTCGCGCTCGGCCCAGGTACGAAGTGAGGCCATTGACCGACAGCTCCAAGCAGAGTCGCGGCAATCCAGGAAGGAAGTACCGGTTCTACTGCTTGGCTCCGACCATGCGGGCAGATCGACTCTTGTCAAGCATATGAAGCTCCTCCACGGATTTACCCCCCGAGGAGTCGGCAGCCTTTCGCTCGGCGATACACAAGACCCTCATTGACTCTGCTCATGGAATCGTTCTTGCCCTCCGCACATCTGGACTCGATGGGATGCTCGCGGAGGAACACCGGCATCTTCCCGATGTGATATTGCGTGTTAAGTCTGACGACACACTCAATCCAGAGATAGCGGATGCAATTGAGACCTTGTGGGAGACCCCCGCCGTCGTGCGACTCCTTGATAATAATGAGGGCGAGGTGTACTTGCCCGACAGTGCGGTGTAGTGAATTTCTTCATTTATTCAGTTGAAGGGATTGTGCTGACGAGATCACGCCAGTTTCTTCACCCAAATACAACGCCTCGCAAAGCCGGAATACACGCCCATGGAGGCGGACGTCCTACGCATGCCGGCGCAGAAGAACTGTATCACCGAGACGCGATTCAGTATGGGCGAGCTGTCGATCCGCGTCATTGACGTCGGGCCGTTGCGCTCAGAGAGGAAGAAGTGGATACATTGTTTCGAGAGGTGCGTTGGACATGGCTGCATTCACTCACGAGTAACTGAAATCGTTTCGAAGCGTAACGAGCATAATATTCTGCACGGCCCTGAGCGACTACGACCAAGTCTTAGTGGAGGACCGCGGCCAGGTGAGCTTCCTTCTCCCTCCCTTCCCATCATCCTTCTTCGCTTCCTGCCTCCCATTATCCTTCCTTGTTTCTTTTCATCCGCTAATCCCTTCCTCCGTCCAATCTATCGAACAAATTACTTCGCTGCTTCGAACTTGAATCGCTCACTCGCCCGTTCGTAGAACCGCATGCGCGAGTCCTTATACCTCTTCGAAAGCATCATCAACAGCCGATGGTTCCTCCGCACGTCGATCATACTGTTTCTCACCGAGGTGGATGCATTCAAGGCTAAAATATGCAAAGTGAGCTCGTCGTCTAGATCGTTCCTTCATTCGCTCCAATTTTGTGGGCTGACACCTCCCTCTCTCCCTCCCAGATCCCCCTCTCATTTTACTTCCCCGAATACACGGGCGGGCCCGACATCCAGAAGGCGGCGAAATACATCCTGTGGCGATTCATGCAAGAGAATCGTGCGAGATTGACTGTGTATCCGCAGTACGTTTCTTCTAAATCCTTATTTCTCGTTGCCTCTATTTCTTCCTTCCGTATTTCTTTTCATCCTCTTCCCTACTACTTGTTTTCCTTTTCTTGCTGCTTTTTTCCGCGTTCCTCTCATTTCTGTGATATTTGTTTTTCTGTGCGCTGACGCGCGCGCAGCGTCACCCGCACGGGCGATACCCAGACCGTGCGCCTCGTGTTCGCGGCCGTCAAGGAGACGATCCTGCAGAACTCGATCAAGGACATCAAGCACACTATCCTTGGTCGAGTCGCAGGTGCTATAGGTCTGCTTTAGTGCTTTCGTTAACTCACAACGCTGGGCTTCATCTGTTGCTATTTGTATGTGCTGGACTGGGAGTCGGTTTGACCCCTCGTGCTTGGAATCCCTCGTCTCGTCCTTGATCGACCCGTCTGCTCATGCTCCGGTTCGGATTATTCATTTTCTGTATTTTCACACAGATATCATCCCGTGTATTTATCGTGTATCCTGCTGTAGCTTCTGCGACTCCAAATTATCTCGTCTAAATCCCCTGCCACGGATTCATGAAGACGCCACGCCACCGGCGCGATATATATATACGCAATATATATAGGCGCAAAAGGGTGTTGTCAACGACGGCGACTATGAAATTCATGTTGCGTGAGTGTTGTTGGATCTCTTCTATATTCTAACTCCTCCGTTTCCGCAGCACATGAACTAACGTGATTTTTTTCTGTTATTCCGAATTTAAAACCAAGCTATGACAATTAAGTTTGACTTCGGCGAAACAATCCTCCCGCTGACGCAGACGAAGCCACACCTGCTGGAAAGAGGTTTGATTACATAGCGATGTTATAGCATTGATTCCGGTAATCGGGGAGGACGAGAAAAAACAAAACGATTGAAGACAGAATGACTATTGGTTGACGATGGTTTAGGATCGGCAACATCCTTGCCCTCGTCCCGATGCCTCATACGTCGCTACCAACGCTATCAACTGTCAAAGTACGTATAAAGTCTTGGGAATTAGCACATAGCAAAATGAATCGTAAACAGAAATCGGAAACCATACGTAGAAGAGTGGAATTGATCGAACATGGTCCGGGTTCCGCGACCACCTGCAACCTGCAGTAAAGTAGCCAGATGAGATGCGTCGACGACTGCATTTATGCAACTGACCGGCTGGCGTGTAGCAGATTTAGAACTTTTGATCAATGTCCGCCGCCACAATCGTCGGCTTGTCGGAGTTATAATGGATAAATCCCACCCGTGTGTAAACGCCACAGGCGTATACTTGTCCGGTGACGCATCATAAAAAAAATCGTTGGTCCCCTGGTGGGTTTGACCGTCAAGGTATAGTCGAAGCCCGGGAACCTACTGTCGGATAAATCATCTTCGACGAGCTGCGGCACGTCGTTCACAAAGCCGCTATGATGGCAGGAAAGCCGCAGAAGTGGAATGCGCTCCACCGCAGCCAAGTGCCATCTTCTCCTATCCTCTCCTGCACATATTCGGTTGCATTTTGGGGATATCCAATTTGGAAAGCTTTCCCCTGCATGGATACCGCATGGACCCAGTAGAAGTCGGCAGCGTGGGAACCACTGTGTCGGCCGGACAAGCCTCCACCTGAGAGGTGTTGCAGGAGATCTCCATGGCGCAGGTAAGAATCACGAAGAGGTGGGATACACGGGCGGAAAGGCCGTTCGCCTCCGGAGCGCTGTGGGGCATCCCGAGAGCGCATGTGAACGCCGCGCCTCGAGAACTGTTATGGAGATGATGAAATAGCGCATTAGAAAATGACTGAGGAATTGGCACGGGGGACATTTTCAGATCAAACTGTGAGGCCCTGGACTGAATCGCTGGCCTTTATGCAAACTCCCAACGAGCCAAATTAAATATCCTGTCAACTTAGGGACTAGGAAGGACTTCAACCAAGCGAAGTATAGGCTTCCATGTGTACATTCTCTCTTCGAGAGACCACCGGAGCTTGACTGAAGCACTGAGCAGCACCGACGCCGTCGCAAGCGGTGTTACTAATTGCGTATTTCGTTAAGATTGCTATTTCTTTGACAATGACAATGTTTCTTTCTTTCTCGGGTTTGAAGTAGGTTGAGCTTTCTTTCTCGGATTTGAAGTAGATTGAGACTATCCATGTATATTAGACCGGATATTTCGCCCTGAACCAATATCTGATAATACTTTCAAGCTTATCTCGCAATGCCGTCACTTGCCTTCATTTCGCTACATAGCGGCAAAACGCCACAGTGAGTACTTACAGCATTTAATATCCACAAAGCCGGCTCCTTATCTAGCGATAAGCACACTACTCCTTGAATTACTATTTCCGTGGTTGTTCGGCTGCAGCAGTGTTTTTCATATAATGTGCGACCTGGAAAAGGGTCGGGCTCAAAAAAATAACCGAAATCGCAACCACGGCTATACGCTATTCTGAGTTCTCGGCGTTGGAAGGCAATACTGTGCCAACCGTACTGTACCGTCCGCGTATGGACATGGCCGCACTACGGTCGAAAACCTCCGGACCGTTTGCGGTACAGACGGTGAAGATCCCTGTTGGTCTCTCCAAAGATTACACCCCTATTCCGCGGATGCATCGTAAACTTCGCCGATATATGTGAATCTATCGTCACCGCTGGCATGCCCGAGTGGGTGGCGTCGGGCGGGGTTGCTGCGCAGCTGGTTCGGCGTCGATATCGCAAAGGTTGAAAGATTCTTGTTCGGGGAGCATTACTCGCCGGCGCTGGCCTTAGCCTGCCTGCAAGCACTCACGTGCAGCACCCACTTCCACTGTTTTGGGGTGGAACTCGCCGTACTCCACGTGCATCATCTTCCCTTCCTCAAATGGCTCCGCATCGTCACTGCGGGGCTTTATGGTTCGTTCGGCTGCTTTTTGTGAAAACCTTCTGATTCCAGCCTATCACTTGCACGCGGGTGTCATGCATTCCATACTTTGAGCAACTTGTTTACAAACGCGGCGACTTGGCAGACATGCTCGGGCCCGTGCTGCCCGTGTTTTGAAACATAGTATCCAAGTTCAAATAACTCCAACTCAAACAGGTTTTACAAAATCGCGAACTCGGCCCGCCCATGCGATGAGAGCGGATATTTTCAGCATTCTTGAATCATGAACAAAATGTGGGCTATCCTCGTTTGAAAATTTTCGTTTTGAAGTCGCCACTTTCACGATGGACGGGCAATCCTTGTTCCATAACTTTTTTTGAGTTGCTGCAACACTCAGCAGCACCAGCCCTATTAGAGCTAGCACGGATTTTTGAGAGACTGACGTATGAAAGCCCGCACTGGTATGCTCGTTTGATCGCCAGGTCTTGCCTTTTTATAAATAACAGGCCCCCGGACACTTCCTACACCGGCAAAATATTTCTCGCTTCGCCTCAGATGCGACTTGACTCAGGGGTAGAGGATTTTCTCGCCTGTAAGTTGTAAATAGGTAGCTATGGTCGTGTGCGCGTTGTCCCAGTGTGAGAGTCGAACAAGATTTCGGCGAATACAGCCGATGGGCGTGGTTGTAGCCACAGATGACTCGAGAGATCAGACTTGTCGGAAACAATAGTTCTCTGGGACATGAGCATTAAATGCGGACAATGAAAGATCTGGGACAGCATAAAATCTAATAGAACAAAGAAAAAACCCTCAAATGGAGAAGGTTAAGTTGGGCACCGAACAATCAACAGAAAGGACGGGGAAATGCTCTACACTCGATGCGGTGCTTCCTGACAAAGAACGGGACACACAAGTCAGGAGTACCCACCGAGGCGGAAGGAAAGCCAGAAACATCTAATCGGCGATTTCGGAGATGTTCATTTCTGACGCAACCAAAATAGTGCTAAGGATATTAACGCATGAAAAACGTAGCTTGATCTTGCAGCCAAATTTCCCGACCACCAGAAGCATCAGAAAGAGATCCCACACATAGGGTAATTGCAAGCAAATCCATGGATTCTTGAGTCAACGTTGATGAAGAAGCATTCTGGTGCATGGAATTTAGTTTTGACAGGTGAACCTTGAGGTCCTTGACAATGGAGAAAGTCAGAATTGAGCGGCAAAAAAAGTATAGACCCAAATGAAAGCAATTGCAATTTCTGGTAGTACAGTGAGTATCTGAATCAATGGGACGAGTGGGAAGTAAACCACGAACGGCACAACAACAGTGGTATGGGGACCTGAGTTCAAGGAAGACAGGCCTGCAGCGCACTGTTAATCCTGGACTGTTGTGAATCTGGATATCTCTGCCGCATCAATCATTCAGACACGAGAAAAAGAGAGAATAAACAATTCAAGGTTAACGAGAATTTTCGGCATCCCGGGGGCGCATCTCGTAGTCATCCAAACACAAAAGATCCTGAAATGATGGGAATAAACGGTATGAGAATAAAGTACAGGCAATACGGCTGGCGAGAGGTTAAAGTAGATTGTCGATCAGAGAAATGAGACGGCAAGCGGTAAGTGGCAGGCAGCAACCGGCGTTAAAGTTTACACCTCCCGAAAATGAAATTTTGAGACGCAAAGATTTTATAAAGAATTTGAAGCTGGACCACGCGCCGACTGGCCAATGACATATATTGCCGTTACCCATTGTGAGTATTATTATTATTGGCAGAGGGGAGCAAGAGCCGAGGGTGGGGTGTTCTGAGTCCACTGCCATATATGGCAGGCTTCGGCGATCAGTCCGGGCTTCCATGCAGAGGCGTCTGGTTATCAAATGACTTAGTGCGTGCGGTGAAAATTTGGTGACAATCCAAGCTGGTAGCACAAGAGTGCCGGAGGAATAGACACCGATTCAAAGTGTTTGTAATCCGGTTGTGATACGTTCATGGCGTCGACTTATTCCGTTAGTCCCAAAGATAGAACCGACTTTACTAGGCAATTTTCATTATAGATTGTCCACCTTGAAACTTTGGAGATGAGAATTTTTAAAAGCTCTGAACGACGCTGACGCTAAAAATGCATGTGAAAAAATAACTCAAGTCCCTAATCCAGGTTTACTCCAAGACGCCCAGACGACATCCGGGGCTAGTGGGAGAGGGAGCGATGAAGATTATTAACTTATTTATGAACATTCCCATTTTGCCCCAGTCGATGTTTGATGCGACGGGATTCACCTTGATGCCCAAACTCCGATAAGATCTCCGCAATAGACTTTCAAACGCGAGAGACACCTATCTAAAGATATTACTGTAGCTCTCGACGAGTGACACGCTAAGATTTGGATTTCATATTTTTAGACCGGACCGCGATAACTTGGAAATAGGTTGGGCCGCCCAATTTGCGACGGCCGCCACCGGTGCTCCCTCATGGTGTCGAGATTGGGATAGTGTGTCCAGTTGAAATCAGTGTTAGCACAAGTTCACCGGCGTCATCAAACGTACCCTTGAAATCAAATGGAGGGTTCAATTTGAACTTGTCGCAGTTAAAGAAAAGGGGAAAGAAAAAGGGTATATATACGCCATAAGAACCTCCTCTCTCTGTCAATTGATTGTCTCGCCCACTCTCACGCAGTTACTCACTTGGTGCAATTTTCTCTTCAGCTTTTTTTGATTCCAGATGACTGACGCGGTTTTACAGTAGTATTTCAATTGCCATGACCGTATCTGTCTTGCGGCTTCCTGACATCCATGAAAGGTGGCCGTTCCCCATTACCTACAACCGTTGGGAGGACCCTGTTTCGGCCGAAACACTTGCGTGGCTCGAATCTCTATCCATCTTGTCCGCGGCAGAACTAAAGAAGTACCGAGCGGGAATCAACTTCTGCAATTTCTCATCAATGGCATACGCCCATTTTGCTGACATGGAGCACTTCCGAGTTGGATGCGATCTACTCAATCTGCTCTTCGTCTTGGACGACATCACGGACAAAATGTCTGCCGCAGAGGCTCGACGAATCAGTGTAATTTCGCTCGACGGCTTACGGTACGGGTTTACCGTATTCCAAGTCTCAATGGGCGCTGAATTTGTAAAATTAGGAACTGGGAAATACCTAGGCCATCAGGGGAGCATCCCGCTGGCGAAATGCACAGAAGGCAAGGATATTCGTGACGCATGGCATATTATTCTCACCCATCTTGTGATAGTTTCTCCGCGCGCCTTCACCGCGTCGCCAGTTCAGACGTGCTTGCCAGGTTCATGGCGAACTACGAGTTGTATCTCAAGGCTGTCATAAACGAGGCCGATGAACGGGACCGCAACGTTGTTCGCCCCTCCTTTGATACATATTTAACGCTGCGACGCGAAACAGGCGCAGTGATAATGTGTTTCGACCTACTTCTTGTACCGGCCGAAATTCCGGACAGCATTCTGAACGACGCCCGGGTCGCGCGCGTGGAGCGTCTCGGTCTTGATCTTATCTGCGTGGGAAATGTATGTGAACATTCACGCGATAGTATCACCATCTTCAAAGGGCTGTAACTAACGTCGACTCTCAGGACATCCTCTCCTTCAATGTGGAACAAGCCCGAAAAGCCACTCACAATGCTGTCGTTGTCGTCATGCATGAACACGGGCTATCAGTGCAGGATGCAATGGATTTTGTCGGCAGGTGGTATTGCCAAACTGTCGAGGAATTCCTGGAGGCGATGCGCGATGTACCCCCATGCGATTCCGTCATCATCCGCACTCGCGTTAAAATGTACTTCGCGGCGATAGCGAACTGGGTGACATGCAACTATGAGTGGAGTTTGCGCAGTGGAAGATATTTTGCTGCTGACCAGGACCCTCAGGAGAGTGGCTGGATAGTTCCTCTGTTGGAGACTGATTGCAACCCCGAGAACTGAACTTCCCCGAAATGCCCGATCGTAGGAAATTTTGCACGGTACTTACGGGGGGTTTGAAACGGCCGTAGAAAGGATTTAGTTTATTTTGTTGTGTTATATCAGTCCAATTATTTAGAGTCAAGTTGAGCCCTCACACCAGCAATCGCACTCACCTCAAAAACCACCACTTGACCTGGTTTCTCCTCCCACCCGCCATCTCCGGAGCACAACGTAGCAGCCTCTCGCTTGACAGCTCCAATGACGTGAATTACTTAGGCCTCCCTGAGGCCGGGGCTTGAACGTTCAACCTTGGGTTGACCTTGGGACAGAAACTGGAGATAGAGGCATTGATGGCATTTATCGCAACTTTGATTGTGCTATTGTGGAGGAACGAAAGGACTTATCAAAAATATGAAACGTAAAAATTGAAGAAAAATGCAGTAGATACCAACAAGTATATGTTGCCATAAGTTTGAATTTTGGCCCACTGAAGAATCTTGGCAAAGTCAAAACAACCGCGGCTTCTCGCGTGCTTCTCCAGATTTTCTACTAGTCGCTTCGCCGCGTGATCTGCTCAACTGTCTTTGACATTCTGCGGCGGGCGGGATACATATGCAGTCCATTCTCCCGCAGAATCTGCGCGATCAACAGCGTCAAATCCGGCCCTGGTGTCCTGTGAGGTCTGCATAGACCTGAAGCCGAGATGCCCCCGCAAAAGCGTTCCCAAATCAATAGAGTTCAAACCAAGTGAGTGGGTGAAGTGTCGATTCAAGAAAGCTATTGAGCTGCCTACGTCTATCTAATTAAATGCTATTCTAAAGCCCTTGTATTATGTACCTTGTTCTTGAAGTGTAAACTATCTTGTCTCTGAACAATACTTACTTTGCATGGAACAACGGCCACATCGTTGAACTGGCAACCGCAAGTAGTAGTTAGCGGATCCAGAGATCACCGGATCCGCTTGATGGCCGAATGCGCCTCCATATCCGCTACATATCCCTCCCCTCTCTCACATTCCGCAGCAGTCTATCCCATCTCTCCCCACATTGGATATATCCCGGGTCCGATGCTCCCTTTCGTCTCCTTAATATTTTCTTGATCAAAATCCAGTTTGCTAAACTCTTTGCGATTCATCCCAAATTTCATTCTTGGATCCTCTACTTTTCATCTCCGACATTTTGAGCTACCTGGGCGGACTGTCATGGTATACAGCAACCGTATACTCGATTGACCGAAGAGCTTAGATCAGGTCGCGATAGCGTTGACACGTATCGGCGTTCACCTCTGCGTGCCGGAATGCCGACAAATGAATCAACTCATTTCTGGATGCCTACACGGCGCGCAAATAAATGTGGGAATTTGGCAGGTGTGGGTATATATGTGACGGGTGAGATGGACACCTTTCTTCACTCATTTGTACATCTCTTACGGCTCGTGTGGTAGAGCTACAATTTAAAACGTTCTTTTGGTTTGCTCTGGATTTCCTGGTCTCGCGGCAGTCAATTGGGGCGGTAAAGGCCCGGTTACTTTAACACTTTCGTCAACTCGCAGGGTTGGAATTGTTCTTGCCGTCGTTCAATCTGGTTATGCTCTTGTATGCTCGTTTCCAGGTGCTTCATTTTCTGTATCCCCATGTATTTATTGTGATTCGTGCAACCTGCTGTATCAAAATCGGCAAGTCCTTCTATCATTTTCTCTTCGCTCACTGATATTCTGCTAGTAGGTTTTGAATTCTCTACGATCCGCCATGGGTTTCAGGCTTTTGCCAAGATTTTTCGATGTTTTTTTTTGCACTCACTAGGCTCATCGAACTCAATTGCCGCAATGCCGACACATGGTTCAAGTAAGATCACCTGAACACTGACGGTGCGACTGTTTAAGCCCCCCTACAAACACGGAGCAAGCTGGAGCGAGTCGGGGTATCAGCCTCTGATACCGGGCCATGCTCAAGTCCCTTGTTGCGGACGAACCCGAAGCGCGATAGATCAACTGATGTTCATTTCACTACAAGCAGACACAAAAAAGCGTTAGCTCTTCTGCATCCTTCTTTCATCTCACTTCATCGGAGTTACTGCTCGTTACTTTATTTCCTTCCATCCTCCGTTCAATTCCTCTATTCCATCTTATCGTACGGATTACTCTGTCATCCTCTATCTACCCCTGCCGATCCGCCGATGTAGAACGGAATGCACGGATCCATACCACCCTTCTCAAGCATCTAAGTTAAGGCTTCTAGTTCCTCCGCACGTCCATCATCCTCTTCGCTTAGAAGCAAGATGCCTCAAGTGAGTCGAACGTGAGCGTTCATTCATCCTTCTCTGCACCAGATTGCGCATTTTTGGCGGGGAGTAGGCCGACACTCATTCATGTCCCTTACCCTGCCGTGAATGCTGGCATGGATGAATGATGGTAAACTGGAATGAAGTTGGGTTCGGTTGCGAGACCCGTGATTAGCTGCAAATGTTGGCTCACGGCGGATATTTCATTCAATACCAGGGCTATAGACTTGCCGCAACTGGGAGACTCCGAGCGCTCAGGCTTCGGATGCCCGTGAAACGCGACCGTGTTTGAGGGAAGCAAGACTGCTAAGAGTAATCTTGAAGAAGGCGCAGTAGTGCCGCTCCCATGATGCATCGGTGCTTGGTGCTTCTTGATGCCGGAGCTGACACGATATTTAATTTAACTTGCTGCGTTAGGTTCAAGAAAGGAAGGAGGACCAACATAGGAGGGTGCGTCGCAAACCGGAGCTTCATGGCGCACATAGTGTATTATTTCATTCAAATCGACATGGGGTGTGACGCGTGACCCTTTTGACCTATTCGACATTTCGGCAGAGGGTCCGGCAGAGCGTGACATGGTCCAAAATTTCGGTAATGCCTCCGAACCGTGCGAGGAGTTAGGAAATGACTTCGGACATGGTGTAGGAATATACTTTCGCACTGTAAGAAGTGATGGGAAAGTGCATGATCCAGAAACTAACAATGAGATATATTGGCTTTTGGCGACACAGACGATGCTTGCTGGTAGTCGGATGAGATTTTAGCTAGATTTTGCCAAAATTGTGTTCACCATTTGCTTTGGAAGTCGAAAAGCGTGCACAGAGCAACCAGACATGTTTTCAGCCGATTTCTGAGCCTTTTTCGAACCAGTGGACCAATTCGACAAACGCCTGCGTGACGCGTGACCTCGACCAAAGTTCGTGATCGACACAGGGGTGCGTGATGCGTGACTACCAAATTGAATGAAATAGTGCAGTAGCTTGACTCGTGGACCCCCCCAAACCCACCCAGCCTCTGTATTCCTGCCAATGCGCTACTCGATCATCTCCACAGTCGTCCTCGGGGCGATGACATGCGCGCGCGAGATGCCCCAGAGTCCCCCCAACGCCAATAGCGTGTTTCTACGCTCCGATGACTTCCACTGGGTCGATGCAGTGTCTGGGAATGGAAAACCTTTCCAGATTGGATATCCCAAAAATGCGACCGAAGATGTGCACAGCAAGAGGATGGAGGTTGGCCGCGGTGGTGGGGAATCTACTGCTGCGGCGCTCACGGCTCGCACGGGAACATACGATGTCTAGTGATCTGCTTGGCTTGGCTTGGCTTACAAACCAGGGCTTGGGCTTGGCTTGACCGGGCTTTGGTTTCACTTCCCTCAAGCCCTGGCTTGCCATAGACATTTAGGTATTGTATTGACGGCCTCAGAGAGACCTATAGGTTCCTTGCAATAACATATTTTTTTGTCCAGTGTGTTTGGTTCTGGAAAATATGCAGATAGGATTGCTGAGAGCGGTCAATACTCTTTTGGAACATTATTTTCAAACTCCGACACTGCTCCGATGATGTGACGGGTATTGAACCATGGACGGCAGCCGACCCAAAGAGTCAGCAAAAACAACTGAAGGTGATTTTCGATGTTGAACAGTCATTTGTTATCATTCAACATGGACTTGTAGTCCCAAAGTAGTGGTACCCAACAATCCATTTCCATACTCTGAAGCCAGGGCTTAAGCCCCTGGCTTTGGCTTGGGACACCTCAAGCCCAAGCCCAAGCCCAAGCCCACCTCAAGCCAGAAGTTTGGCTTGGCTTGGCTTGTCAAGCCACGGGCTTGGCTTCAGGGCTTCGTGGCTTCAAGCTAAGCTAAGCAAATCACTAACGACGTCTCCTGGCCCCTGCACACTAGCGGGAATGTCGACGATGTACCGCAGCTCGTCGAGTACAATTTGTCCGACAGCAGCGCGCCATTTTTCGCTTACGCCTTGGATGTCAAACTCACCAATACGGGCTGGGGCGCGGACTACACGTTTTACGATGTGTCACCTGATCTGTATACCCTTACGGCGTTCACAAACGGCTGGCATACTGTTCGCTATAACTCCGACAACCCGACGATTGTGCGTGCATTACTGCAGACCACCATCATAGATGCCGACAAATGCCAAGGAGCCGTTTGACAGCTTCGCGTGTATTACTGTATCTAGTACCAGAGGGTCTGAACTCAGTTAGTTTCAGTTGATAATGGGCGATCTCGGCATATCAGCCGCCGAGATCAGCCTGCTGGTCATTGCACGGACATGTCCGACCAGGTGGAGGCTGGACTTTGGAGTGGGGAAATCTTAGGCTTCGGGCCTTTTGTTCCCGTCAATAATACGTGGGTAGTGTCTTCAGGAATGCTGTGAAATGTCTCACGATTGAGAATGTTTCTTCATTCTTTGAGTTAATTTCGGCGCGTTTTTTAGGAAGTGCATCTTGGCAGGTGCTAGCCGAAATAAATGCCCGGTTCGCGGTTGCATCCTCACTGATCCTTTACAGCTGTTTGCAAAATTGATGACAGTCGTCAAAAAAGAAAGAAAAGAAATCAACTTGAACACCCCACATTGTTGCGCGTTCGAAAGCGGCTGAGCAGTGCGTCGCACCACACAGGATGTGCGTTCGTTCCCCTTGTGGTCCCTTCTGTCCGATCTCATGACTGGGTCAGTTTGTGAGTCTGTTTTCATGAAAGGCGCGCTGTTGCCCCCTTACCGCACCCGATCTCGACAGCATGTGAGTTTGGTTTCATGCCAGTTTCCTCGGCTTAGTCCAACTATTATGGCGCAATTCTATACATAGTTTGTGAGCCTGTTTCATGGCGGTGTCTTCTGATATCGCTCATTTCGTCATGTTCTCTGCAGTTTGTGAGTTAGTTTGTACTGCCCCTGCAGTCCGTGTTCACCACATCGCACAGCATGTAAGTTCAACTCCATCGCGGTCACTGTTTTCGATTCTGTTCATCAAGCTGGTCTCCCTAGGAAGTGAGTTCGCTTTCCTGATTGTCTGCAGTGTTCAATGTTGCTCGCTCATCCCCGCCAGATGTGAGTTCAGCACTTTCCCATGCACTCAGAGTGCATGATTATAGTCCTTTCTTTCAGCGTATGAGCTTCCGCTCTCCCTTCACTGTCATTTGTCTCACTATGAATGTTCAGCATGGCCTCGTTAATCATTGCATTGTTGCTCTTACTGAGAAATTTCCTTCTCTGGTATCACCAATTGATCCTGACTCAAACATTCTCTCTCTTCTAATCTACGCTCAGGACACAATGATCTACACACCACTCAGACGTCCACGATTCTTGGCAGGTGTGTGCACGACTACTTTGATATCTCACACAACACCTCAGAACAACATCTCCAGCATTGTGCATCTGTAGTGCCCAGACATTTGTTGATGGCTCTGCCAACACAATGGGTTTTTGTTCAGCCTTTGCGGCTTCGCTAAATGTCTACGTGGGCTCCAGTATCGAGACCACTGTTATCGGGGAAATCCGCCAACTTGCGGGCTTGACGTGGTTTTCAAATGTGATGTGGACAAAGAAGCAGAAGGAGAGAAAGGAGCGGGCTCTCTGTGATATCATCAAAACACACCAACTGCGTATGCCTTTGTCAAGTCCGATGCCTTCTATCACTTACGAAACCTCAGGATTCCATGAGGAAAGGATAAGAATTTGAAATAGAAAACCATTGTGGGGTTTATTGGGTTTACTCCTGTCCATGCCGTGTACAATTCAGATACTCAGACTTCTGTCGCTTCGATGCTATTGCCTTTCAGATGTCTATCTCGGTTCATGATGTTTTTCCCTCTTTTTTTCCACTTTTTGGTGCTCAACTGAGAGGCTGTGACTTGATAGAATCATCCATGTGAGAGCAAGACGGTGGGGTGAAGTTTTGGTAAACAGATAGTGTGTGAAATCTATGATTTTCTTCAGCAGTTTGCCTGACTCTTTCAGTGTTCACTGAACAAACTGTTCATTCCTCAGCAATCACGTGGAGATTCCCATGTATGCAAGTCCGGCAAAAGCCAGACTGGCAATTTTTGACATGTTCCAGGCTCCTACCTACCACATGTTGTGAGGTCAATCAATCCTAGTAGAAGTACACAGGGTGAAATCTGAGAAAATCACCTAAGACCAAAACATCCAATAAATCCGAAATATTTAAGTGAAGAGTTGGGATTGACCTCTCCACCATGGCTGGCACAAAATATATACAAACAACATAGCCACAAAATCCGGACACTGTTGAATTACTTGCTAAATCACACTGGCAATATTCTGGCAGTGCAGGCGTACTTCTGAGGACAGAAAAAGCATCTTCAGCATGGTATAAACTTTGAGAGAGTCAGTGGGAGCACTAGCAAGTTACGAGATCATCTTGTGGCTATGTTGTTTGTATATAATTTGTGCCAGCCGCCATGGAGAGGTCAATCCCCAACTTTGTTACCATCATTGTCACATCACACTTGGTCCCATCTCTTCCAGCCATGAATTTATTCGGAATTCAATTGTAATCTTTCTACTCGGATCGATTGACCTCGCAACATGCGGTGGGTAGGAGCCTGGACATGTTCTTGCCTTTTTTAAATGCCACCCATGCCAAAAGTGTTCAGTTCACAGGCGGACGTCACCCACTATCTGAACACTTGGTTCACAAACTTGTTCTGTCTGTGCCTATTTGGGGGTGGATTCAAAAGTGTCCCTTTTGGCTTCTGTAAATCAGACGGCCCTCTCACGAGCCAGAAACATGGGTAAACTGGGATGCAGATTTGTGTGCGGTCCTCCACACTGAAGGCACGGGCTTCAGCTTGTCATTGTAATACCAACACAGCACAGTAGTCTTTGAACACACCACGTGATTGTGAGCAAAGTGAGCAATTATTGGCTAACACATTGATGCGCTCAACTTGGAGGCTGGCCTGGAAAATGTGCTGGTTGCTCTGGGATGGAAGACCAAGTGCAACACACTCAGAAGTCCAACCAGCTACAACACAACACTCAAACCAACATCCACATTGCACACTTGAGTTCAGGGATTCCAACCCAGTATAGGCTGTGGCAACCTAAACAAGTCCACACTTATCAAATCGAAGCAGAAACAAGAGATCAGTCAATGCGAAACTTTTTGTGAAAGCTGTCTATTGGTTTCCCAAGCACTCAGCCAAGTCCAGGGACTTGTTGGAATGCAAAGTATAACAGTTTCTGTCGCTGTGAAGCGACAGCAAGAATATAGAACCAAAATCAAACTTGGTGCACAAGTTCACACAATTGTTTCGATTCAGGCAGTTCAAATCCAGGTAACAAATGAGGTCTGACCTCTGTATATCCATGTATACATATAATCCAATCAAAACTCAAATAATCACACATTCAGATAGCCAGAGTCTGAAGACAACATTGTCTGGTCTTAAAATCAACTTTTCAATAAAAGTGTGAGTTTTTAGAAGCTTGACTTGTTCTGTTGGACAAGGATCCCCATTTTTCTCAACTCGTCCAACAAGAAGAAGCAAGACTTCTTTTAGTGAAAAGAATCACAATCTTCTTGAATCTCAGCTGGACTGACTCCAATTTTGACTCAAGAAGATGTAAATCCAACACCAAAACAACTTTATTTCAACTCACACCAGACAAGGATTAAAACTGTTGACAGGAGCGCCAGGATCCAGTGCCTAAATCAACTACAAGCTACCCTATATATACATCTACAGATTCTATAAATGGAAACAGTACAAATAGCATATAAATAACTGAGAAATCGTAAACAATGCTGAATAAATAGTACAAACAATGAGTAAGACTGAAAAGAACTAATTTTAGCATGTCCTTGTGCCTCTTGCACAAGTCTATTTGGTCCTTGCAAATAGGTTGGTGACCTCTGACATTGCTAAGCCTCTAGCTGATATCAAATCATGATGCTTCTCACATCTAAGTCATGGAATCTTGGAAGCCAAGCCCAAAGCACTAATTATAGCTCCCATGGAAGCGCAATCTTCCTTGGCACACCCTCGGCTATCATTTCACATTATTCAGATATTTGTACAGCCCACCTGGCTGTTTGTACACCTGTGACTCAGTTGATCAGCAGTTCTAGACCTTTCACTAATAGTCTGATGACTTGGTTCTTGGCACCTGAAGCATGTGAATGCAGGTATATGGCCTTCCTGAACTTCCAGGAGCCTAGACAAACCCTGAGACATGCGACAGCTTGTCATAGTGATGTCATTAAGTGTCATGTTCAAAGTATTCATGCTTGTAACAGTAATATCAGCTCTGCAGACTTGGTTCAACATGGAATAGGTGGTCATTTGAGTCGGCCATGTTTCAATGAACAATATTCAATGTCCTTAATAGGTCATTGCGCTATAAAACCCCAATCCATTTCCAGGATGGTTGGGTACACCTTTCACGAAAGATCTGTTCTGCCTCATTTACACTGAGACCTTGCTGGAATCATTGTATAAGTTTGCATATAGAACTCCTGCGATAAGAGTAGCTTTATAGAGATGTATTGGCTGCACAATAGTGCACAAAATGGGTTATTTCTAAGCTGGCCCATTTGCAGGCTTATCAATGTAACAAGGGGACAGGGCTGAACTTTGCACATAAACACAAACAAATTCTCCACACAGTGGCTGATGGTGCTTCAGGTGTTGGAATAATAAGTGCTGTGTTGTTGACAACCAGACTAATTCCTGTTTGATCGTTTCCTTTTACTTTTGTATTCGTCTCCACACAGTGATCACTATCTATTTATTCTGTCTCTTAGTTACTTACAGCTGCACATGCTCGATATCAATTCTGTAGCTTAGTTACTTACAGCTGCACATGCTCAGTATCAGTTGCTACCTTCACAGCCTTACCTCTCTAGTATTTAAACTGCCTTGTTCTATGTACATACTTCAGATGTTGACACTATTCAACTGCAACTGCAAGTTATATTATTTACCTTGTAACCACAACATCAGGGACTAAATGCCTTCAAAAACATTCAATTCTGGGGATATTGCACTGAAAAGCAGATCAAAAGATGCCCACTAACTTTAGGTAATGGATCCTGTGGTGCTTGGTGTTAACTTTTTGGCAGTAGATCACATAAGTCACGTGGTTTTTACTTGTGAATATTTGGTGCTTTTCACATGTTAGTCCAGCAGGCGTCACAAATTTTCATCTACACCACCTCGGTCGCTTTCTCTTGGGTTCAAGGCTATGACTGTTTTGCACCTCAAGTCTCAAAATCTGTGCTTCCTGATTTGTTGGTTGGCTCCTCTAAAGTTGCTGCAATTGTTACAGTGACTTTGAACTTGAAGCATTTTCTATGGTTCCCCTTTAATTATCATGCCCTTGCATTTGATTCTTGCCTTGGAATAACCTCAACACTGTTCTGTTATCTCAGTATACAGGAAGAATTCAATGCTGCACAAGATCTTCTCTCAGGTAAGGTTGGCCCAGTCTAGATTGGGCTGAAATCATGTCACTGTCAAATGATGATACTTACAGCACACCAATGCCATTTCCCCTTCTGAACCTTTCTTCAATTTTTTCTACATGCTCGCAATGTGCGATGGTGTGTGGGGCTTCCTCACAGTTTTGATCAAATCCTTCAGTATCTTCATCTGGGCTCGCTGTTTTGAGGTCCAGCTAATACATACAGTGGAGCACATGTGCAGCCGCCTCATGGACCAGTTATCTACGTATGTATCTCTCTATTATTTGCTTATGGTGTTAATTATATGTACAATCACTTGCTAATGCTCATTGCATAAACTTGAATTCACCCCTCATCTTCTTCGTTGAACCACCATCTGGTATCATGGTCCCAATGTGAGCTGGTCAGCACAACAGCGTCAACCGAGCGAGGTTTGGGACCGCCAAAAATATATTGCACTCACTCACCAATCAGTTGTAAGCAATGTGAGCGCTCGCAGCCTTTGTAATTTAAATGAATCCAACAAATTCCAGCTTGAGCAAGGTTGCTATATAGTGCAAAGAGTTCAGTAAGTTAGTGGGCTCTGCCACGGAGCGCGCTACACTTGTTATGAGCACTTGTAGCAGCTTTTTGTCCCATACCAAAATCATTGGGGCTGGGAAGAAAAAGAATGCACCTGGAAAAAGGAGCTGAGTAATGATGATTATGCACTTCGCGAGCACCTTGTGCTTTTAGTATATCATCACGTAGGTGGAGGTTGGCAGGCATCCTGATCAGACACTTTGGTGACTGCCGTCAGACCCGTTCATCATCAATCATAATCTCCGACCAGCAGCGACTCTTGCCACTATGCTCCTTGTCCTCAACACCAATCAATTTCCGAAGGCAAGTGTTGCGACACTTCAGTGATGCTTCTTCTGTTTTTGTGGTGAAACGCTGCGTCGGAAGAATTTCTTAAGAAGAATGTGACATCCAATCTTTCTGCTTTGTATTTTCCACCTTACGAACGAGAAGCACAACATGCGAATCAATCTGAACCAAGTAAGAGTGATGTTAGATGCAGTTTTTCATCAGGGCTGAAGGCCCAAGTAAGAAAAAAGATTTCAGAACTACAAGTCAACGAGTGCGCTTGAAGACCTGGATGTCAATGTTACTAAGTGTTGGAATATCACCCAGCAACCAGGGACAGCGAGGACCTTGGTGGCGGCTTTGGGTACACTGAACCTTGCAGGAAAGACAGCAATATATTTTTCTTTTCCTTCATTCTAGTCATTTGTAACAAGGCACTTACTCGTAAATTTCATTTAGTTACATTTAGATATATTTGTGCGACTCGTATATATTCTGTGCTCAAGTCGGCCTCTCCTTAGACTTCCGCTTACTACTGTGCACGAAGACTGAGGTGAGCCGACTCAACTTACTTACCTCTTACTTATCACTGATTTGTCTCTAGTTACTGTTTACTAGGTGAATATATGAGACTTCCACTTACTACTGTGCGCGAAGACTGAGTTACTGTTTACTAGTTTAACTCTCGCGCACTTCGTCTGGCTCTCACACTAAGATGTCATCAATTCCCTCCCCTCACCTCCAAACCAAGAGTAGACATTCAAAATGCGATGCAAGCTTGACCCAGTGAGTGTAAGTTGTCCTCGAACACTGGCTGGTAAATGTAGAATCCCTTGACCCAGACGCACGCCGGTGATCCCGAAGCGCAATAAGTGGAATGATGTCCAATTCACCCATAATTCCTTGGTAATTTACTCTAGACTTGAAAGCGTTACAGAAAGTGATAGATCATATCGCAGACACGGGGTAGACCATAAATCTGGCGATTGTGGAATGGTGGGTGCGAACACGGGGTTCAGCGGGTGCGGCACTCAACATCTTAATCGTTCGGATACACGAGCATTGGGGTCATGCGAGGGCGAGTGTGAGGAACAGCAGCAATATGGGCGGGCCAAAGTAATGCAGAGGTGACCATGAGAGAGATATGAACGAGCAGCTTCCCCCTTCCGAGTGGTGTTAATGGCGCACATTCCAACTGCTCGGGTATCACGTCCTTTATTTACAAATGTGAAAACAAAAAGGAAACAACACAAAACCCGCTAGTGCTCGAGCCGGAATATTGAACAGAACTGCACAAAATGACAGACCGCAGCGGCGATTGCAGTAAAGCTCGAGGTGCTGGTTGCCACATTGTAGAACACAAAGGACACAAGTAAGCTCAGGGTGGATGCAAGCGCCGTAGACCTAGCCATGATGGTATCAGAAAGGCTGCGAGATCTTCGTGACAACAGGGGGAAAAAAAATAGTGAGGTTCATCTGAAGCCAATTGGTAGATGTTACTTACAGTAGGTAAGTGGTGTGTCGAAAAATGCCATGTACGCATCTCCCTTGATACACTCCACTCGTTTCAAAGGCGGGGACCGCACGCCCAAGCCGACCGACCCGCTTCTGCGCCGCCCGATTGACAACAACGACCTAGCGTGCATACTGGTCGAGTTGCTCAATGTCATTGGACAAGGCGCGGTGCAGGCGGTTGAACGCTGCTTGCGCACGAGCAGCTCGGTAGTATGAGCCTCCCTTATTATGGGCTTGCGGAAACGGTAGAAATCGGGGCGGTTAATTGGAACGAGGACTGTTTTGGTGGGGCGTTTGTCGAGAAGACGGAGAGCTTTGAGTTCAGTCAAAGCACGAATCTTTTCTGGGTCGTGCGAGGTGCTGCTAATATGTGTTGGAGTTGAGAGGGAGGACACATGAGGATTAGTACCGACAGCATTATACCTCGCAATGCTTTCAGCCTTCACGCCTGACTCAAAGCCACGGTCACCTATAAGGCTCCAACTGTTTTTGTTTTAAACAGTTTAAAAACAGTTATAACTGTTTTTATTTTTGTTTTGTTTACCAAGGCTTACAAACAGTAAACAAACAGTTTAAAACAGTTTAAACAGTTTCGCCGCAAGTGGCGGAGGAGTCGTGGGCCTATGGCAATAAGTTTATTGGGCTTCCGGTAACCTTATAGCTCCGAATTCCACGTGTTGGTTCAGGAGCCAGCTCGGAGGCAAATCGGTTTGCGACATTGGTATTCAGGAGTTCGGACAGCTCATACTATTTACCCTACGTATATATTCTGCCGTACTTACGGGCATGGGGAACAGAATGTACCATTGGCTTGGTGGAAGGTAGGTTAATATCAACCATTCAGAATTCATGGGCTCACCGCATTTACAGGAAAATGAGCTATATTTTCCAATTGTTTCAAAAATGGCACGCACTTTTTTGGCTATTCCGGGTACCAGTGTCTCTGTCGAGCACTTGTTCTCGAGCTCCCGACACTTGTGCCGAGGAGTTCGTGGGTCGTCCAAGGCAGAGACAATAAAGGAGGCAATGCTTACAAAAATGTGGCTGAAAGCAGCATTTCTCCAATTGACATTGTCTTGTGGCAGAGGATAGTTACAGCACTGGTTCATGTAAAGTTTTCAGCCTGAAAAAATACTGTTTTAAACAGTTTAAAACAGTTTAAAACCATCTAAAAACTGTTTCTGTTTAGTTTGTCCGGATTGGTAAACAAAAACAAAACGGTTGGAGCCTTAGTCACCTATCATAGATTCGAGTTTCCGAATGCACTTCCGCGGGCGCGCATCGATGAGACAGTCGCGCACTTCGATAATCTGGTGGGCATCCCGTCCTGCGGCACATTGCGAATCACCAGGCGTTGCGGCAAGTGGCCCTGCAGGGAAGTAGTACAGGGAGGTGAGTCACGGTCACGGTCAGGTCGGGCTGGCCCGTCAAACACCGCCTCATGTTAATTCCCCTTGAAAAAGCCCACCCTCTGCTCTCATGGGCCCCTAGCAGCTCGTGCTCGGCCCAGGCACGAAGCGACGCCATTGACCGACAGCTCAAGGCAGAGTCGCTGCAATCCAAGAAGTACTTACCGGTGAGTCTTCTGCTTGGCTCCGACCATGCGAGCAAATCGGCTCTCGTCAAGCATATGAAGCTCCTCCACGGATTCACCCCCGAGGAGCTGGTGGCCTTTCGCTCGGCGATACATAGGACCGTCATTGACTCTGCTCATGGAATCGTTCTTGCGCTCCGCACGTCTGGACTCGATGGAACGCTCGCGGAGGAACACCGGCATCTTCCCGATGTGATATTGCGTGTCAAGTCGGACGACGCACTCAATCCAGAGATAGCGGATGTGATTGAGACCTTGTGGGGGACCCCTGCCGTCGTGCGACTCCTTGATAATAATGACGAGGTGTACTTTCCCGACAGTGCGGTGTAGTGAATTTCTTCATTTATTCAATTGAAGGGATTGTGCTGATGAGGTCACGCCAGTTTCTTCACCCAAGTACAACGCCTCGCGAAGCCAGAATACGCGCCCACGGAGGAGGACATCCTACGCACGCCGACGCAGAAGAACACCATCACCGAGACGCGATTCACTATGGGCGCGCTGTCGATCTGCGTCATTGACGTCGGGCCGCTCCGCTCAGAGAGAAAGTGGATACATTGTTTCGAGAAGTGCGTTGAACATGGCTGCATTTACTTGTAAGTAACTGAAACCGTTTCGAAGCGTAACGAGCATGATATTCTGCACCGCCCTGAGCGACTACGACCAAGTCTTGACGGAGGACCGCGGCCAGGTGGCTTCCCTTCCCCTCCCCCCCTTTCACCCCATCATCCTTCCTCGCTTCCTGCATCCCATTATCCTTCCTTGTTGCTTTCTATCCGCTAATCCCTTCCTCCGTTCGGTCTATCAAACATTTTACTTCGCTGCTTCGAAAGCATCATCAACAGCCGATGGTTCCTCCGCACGTCGATCATACTGTTTCTCACCGAAGTGGATGCATTCAAGGCTAAAATACGCAAAGTGAGCTTGTCGTCTAGATCGTTCCTTCATTCGCTCCAATTTTATGGGCTGACACCTCCCTCTCTCCCTCCCAGATCCCCCTCTCATCTTACTTCCCCGAATACACCGGCGGGCCCGACATCCAGGAGGCCGCGAAATACATCCTGTGGCCATTCATGCAAGAGAATCGCGCGAGATTGACTGTGTATCCGCAGTACGTTTCTTCTAAATCCTTATTTCTCGTTGCCTCTATTTCTCCCTTCCGTATTTCTTTTCATCCTCTTCCCTCCTAGTTGTTTTCCTTTTCTTGCCGCTTTTTTCCGCGTTCCTCTCATTTCTGTGATATTTGTTTTTCTGTGCGCTGGCGCGCGCGCAGCGTCACCCGCATAGGCGATACCCAGACCGTGCGCCTCGTGTTCGCGGCCGTCAAGGAGACGATCCTGCAGAACTCGATCAAGGATATCAAGCACACTATCCTTGGTCGAGTCGCAGGTGCTATAGGTCTGCTTTAATGGTTTCGTTAACTCACAACGCTGGGCTTCATCTGTTGCTGTTTGTATGTGCTGGACTGGGAGTCGGTTTGACCCCTTGTACTTGGAATCCCTCGTCTCGTCCTTGATCGACCCGTCTGCTCATGCTCCGGTTTGGATTATTCATTTCTGTATTTTCACACAGATATCATCCCGTGTATTTATCGTGTATCCTGCTGTAGCTTCTGCAACTCCAAATTGTCTCGTCTAAATCCCCTACCACGGATTCATGAAGACGTCACGGACCCGGTATATATGCGCGCAAAATGGTGCTGTCAACCACGGCGACTATGGAATTCATGTTGTGTGTGTTGTTGGATTTTTTTATATTTTAGCTACTCCGCTTCCGCAGCACCTGGGCCAACATGATTTTTTTCTGTTATTGCTGGCGCAGACGAAGCCACACCTGCTAGAAAGAGGTTTGAGTACACAGCGGTGTTGCAGCATTGATTCCGGTAATCGGGAAGGTATGAGGGTCAAAATGCACATTTATTCGGGCCGCAAAACTTTTCGGGTTTTCGGACCTTCCGCAATGAAAATACGTACTTTGACGTTATCCCCACAAAATATAGTGGCGCCAATCACCAAGTTTATCTTGCGGAGAAATCACTGATTCCCGCAAGATAAACTCGAACCGCCCGCAAAAGATATGCGGTGACACGCCCGCAAAACGTTTGGTCGAGATTGTCTTCAGAAATTCGGAATAAGTTCTGCGGGCTGTGGGTTATTCGGATGTCGAGGACAACGTGTAGACCAAGTGTATGAACGCTGGCGCGGTGCCAATACAAGAAGCAGCAATCCATGGAAATAATATGATAATCTCTGGGACACTTGAACTCTTTCATTCTCATGAACCCCATACAACTAGACATGAAATAATCCCGAGCTACATGTGCGGCTGATATGTGAGACCAGGTGTTTGCCGATGAGTATTGAACAGCAAAAGTCTCCAGAGGTGGTTTTTGGTGTTGAATGGATCCCGTAGAAAGCAGCTGGATTGCAGATGATTAATACAGCAGCTGTGAAATTCTATGCTTTTCTACAGCACAACTGAACATGCCCGAGATGGCCGAGCAGTTCCAGACACAACCTATACCCAGCATTTCTCATTGGTCGGACACCAAACCGTGCATTCCTGTTAGGCAAGCAAAGTATTAGGACTGGTAAGCTGTGTCACCCTGTTCCGATCCAGAACTTATGTACGGGACTGCGATGAGGCTTGGGTCTCGATCTCCTGCAAAGTGTTCACAACCCTCCACATAATCCGAACTGCTTCAAGGCCAATGGTTCGATTCAGTTCAACGGACACAACGCGAAATGGGCCCAATGAGATCAAAGTAAAGCTAAATTACACGGTGCATGTCAGATGGGTCGTCTTGGAGCGGTGCATCATCCTAGATGATTTGGAACCTGTCCAAGTGGATAAATTGGACCTATAATATACCTCAATCGGGCCGAGCGGTTTACAAACATCGCCATAAACAGTTTGCATAAGCCCTTCGCTTTCTTGCCATGTTCACTGGGATAATTCGTTTGATGGAGCCAGCTATATCCACCTTCGGCGACCTTGGGGATGTTGAACATCTACAACCTCAACGGCCCGCAGCAGTTAAGGCTCAGAATTGGTTAATTCTTCTTATAATCTGACAGAGTCATGTTCAGACTAGTGCTTCTCATTCAGACTTGTCAGTCACTGCTGGTTTGGGACAATGTATTGTATTAAAATGCGCGAGCGGATTATTGCAATGAATTGTCAATGGGCCTCCGAAATTTTTTGCAGAAAATTGTGACCAGAAGTTTTGCGGACTACCCAGAAGTTTTGCGGGCGTGGTGGTTATATATTTTGCGGGCGTCCAACTTCATCTTGCGGGAATCACTGATTTCCCCGCAAGATAAACTCACTGATTGGAGCCTGTCTGTTTTGCGGGGATAGCGACAAAAGCTGTGTTTATCTTGCGGAAACTCCGAAATCACCGAAAACTTTTGCGGCTGAATAAATGTGCAAGCTGACCCTCATAGGAAGGACGAGAAAAACAAAAACCATTGAAGAAGAGTGACTATTGATTTACTATGGTTTAGGATCAGCAGCATCCTTGCCGTCGTCCTGACGCTACTTCGCTACCAACGCTAGTCAAAGTACGTAGAATCTCTTGGGAAATAGCACATAGCGAAATGGACCCTAAACAGAAATCGGAAACCATACTTAGTAGAAGAGTGGAATTGATCGAACATGGTCCGGGGCCGCGACCACCTGCAACCTGCAATAACGTAGTCAGTGAGATGTTTCGACGACTGCGCTTATTCAACTGACCGGCTGGCGTGTAGCAGATTTAGAACTTTTGATCAATGTCCGCCGCCACAGTCGTCGGCTTGCTGGAGTTATAACGGATAGATCCCACCCGTTCGTAAACGCCACAGGCGTATACTCGTCCGGTGACGCATCATGAAAAAGATCGTTGGCCCCCTGGTGAGTTTGACCGTCAAGGTATAGTCGAAGCCCGGGAACCTACTGTCGGACAACTCATCTTCGACGAGCTGCGGCACGTCGTTCACAGAGCCGATATGATGGCAGGAAAGTCGCAGAAGTAGAATGCGCTCCGCCGCAGCCAAGTCCCACCCTCTGCTATCCTCTCCTGCGCATATTCGGTTGCTTTTTGGGGATATCCAATTTGGAAAGGTTTCCCCTATCATGGACACCGAGTAGGAGTTGTCGGCGAACACGGTGTCGCAGAAGAAGCCTCCACCTGAGAGGTCCAGCATGAGATCCCCATAGCGCAGGTAAGAGCCACGGAGAGGTTGGATACACGGGCGGAAAGGCCGTTCGCCTCGGGAGAGCTGTGGGGCATCCCGAGAGCGCATGTGAGCGCCTCGAGAACGGTTATGAAGATGATGGAATAGCGCATAAAAAATGACTGAGAGGTTGGCACGAGGGACATTTTCAGATCGAACTGTGAGGCCCTGGACTGAATCGTGGCCTTTATGCACCTTCCCAATGAGGTAAATTGAATCTCGTGTCAACTTAGGAACTAGGAAAGACTTCAACCAAGCGAAGTATGAGCTTCCATGTGTGCGATCTGTCATCGAGAGACCACCGGAGCTTGATCGAAGCACTGAGCAGCACCGACGCCGTCGCAAGCGGTGTTACTAATTGCGTATTTTGTTACATTGCTATTTCTTTGACAATGACAGTCTTTCTTTCTTTCTCGGGGCTGAAGTAGGTTGAGACTATCCCTGTATATTAAACCGGATATTTCGCGCTGAAACAATATCTGATAGTGCTTTCAAGTCGAGTGTACAGGGCTTACCTCGCAATGCCGTCACTTGTCTTCATTTCGCTAGCGGCAAAACGTCACCTTCATAGTGAGTACTTACAGCATTCAATCTCCACAAAGGTGGTTCCTTATCTAGCGATAAGCCCACATAGTGGATCCGCTGGGCCACTTCTTGAATTAATATTTCCGTGGTTGTTCGAATTCGGCAATGTTTTTTCATATGATGTGCGACCCGGAAAAGGGGCGGGCTCAAAAAAAAAAAAAAAAAACTAAAATCGCAACCGCAGCTATACGCTATTCCGAGTTCTCGGCGTTGGACCCTAATACTGGGCCAGCCTTACTGTACGGTCGGCATATGGAGATGGCCGCACTACGGTCGAAAACATCCGGACCGTTTGCGGCACAGACGGTGAAGATCCCTATTGGTCTCTCCAAAGGTTACACCCCTATTCCGCAGATGCATCGTAAGCTTCGCCAAGATATGTGAATTAATCATCACCGCTGGCATGCCCGAGTGGGTGGCGTCGGGTGGGGTTGCTGTGCAGCTATCGCAAAGGTTGAAAGATTCTTGTTCTGGGAGTGCTCCTCGTCAGCGCTAGCCTTGGCCTGCCTGCAAGCAATATAGATCTGCAAGCACTCACGTGCAGCACCCAGTTCCGCTGCTTTGGGGCGGAACTCGCCGCGCTCCCGTGTATCATCTTCCCTTCCTCAAATGGCTCACTGCGGAACTTTATGGTTCGTTCGACTTCACTGTTTTTGTAAAAACCTTCTGATTCCAACCTATCATTCGCGCGGGTGTCACGCATTCCATACTTTGAGCAACTTGCTTACAAACGCGGCGACTTGACAGACATGCCCGGGCCCGTGCTCCCCGTGCTTTGAAACATAGTATCCAAGTTCAAATAACTCCAACTCGAACAGGTTTTACAAAATCGCGACAGAACCACGAACTCGGCCCGCCCGTGCGATGGGAGCGGATCTTTTGCACAGCATTCTTGCTGTATGAACAACATGTGGGCTATCCTCGTTTGAAAATTTTCGTTGTGAAGTCGCCACTTTCACAATGGATTACGAATCCAGCCCGATTCGCCGGCAATCGACGGACAATCCTTGTTCCACAACTTTTATTGAGTTGCTGCATCACTCAGCAGCACAAGCCCTATTAGAGTTAGCACGAATTTTTAAGAGACTGAAGTATGCAAGGACTGGTATCCTCGTTTGATCGCCAGGTCTTGCCTTTTGTATAAATAACAGGCCCCCGGACACTTCCTACACCGACAAAATATTCCTCGCTTCGGTTCGGATGCGGCTTGACTCAGGGGGGGGAGAGGATTTTTTCGCCTATGCTGTAAATAGGTAGCTATGGTCATGTGCGCGGTGTCCTAGTGTGAAAGTCAAACAACATTTTGGCGAATACAGCGGATGGGTGTGGTTGTAGGCACAGATGCCTTGAAAGATCAGACTTGTCAGAAACAATAGTTCTCTGGGACATATAAGCATTAAATGCGGACAGTGAAAGATCTAGGACAGCATAAAATCTAATAGATCAAAGAAAACACCCCCAAATGGAGAAGGCTAAGTTGGGCACCGAACAATCGACAGAAACGATGGAGAAATGCTCCACGCTCAATGAGGTGCTTCCTGACGAGGAACGGGCCACACAAGTCGGGAGTACTCACCGAGTGAGACGGAAGGAAGGTCAGAAAAATCTGGTCGGCGATTTCGGAGATGTTCATTTCCGACACAACCAAAACAGTGCCAAGGATATTGACGCATGAAAAACGTAGCTTGATCTTGCAGCCAAAGTTCCCGATCACCAGAAGCAGAAAGAGATCCCACATATAGGGCAATTGCAAATAAATCCTGAGTCAATGTTGATGCGCATGGTGGCGCGCCAAGCACGACGGGGATGAACAAATTATATATCAACAACCTCCGAGCCAAACAACACGTCCACTCTCTCTCTTCCACTTACCTCCAATGCGCCACCTCCCCCTCATCCCTAGTGCTCCTCGCCGGCGCCTAACCAAGCTCTGAGCATTTCACCAATCGTCTACATCCCTCTCTGTCAATATTCTGTTCAACCAAGGTCCCCGCTGACTCAATATTACTCTCTATGACTAGGGACTGCGTCGTATACTTTCCCCTATACTTTCATTGAACTAATACCTGTAGATTTCAATCGTAATCTTCGGTTCCTTCTCGCTTTCCTCTCATTTCCTTGCCCCATTCATTTGGTTCAAAATTTGTATAAATACATGGCTTTCTCTCTAATAAAAAAAAAACTTCATTGCCCACAGTTTGCCTTTGAAGCCAATTCGCACTCGCCTTCGCCTACGTTCTCGTCTACGTCCTCGCTTGCTATATTGGCTCTCGCCTTCGTCCTCGCCGTCGTCCTCGCCCCTTTGAACTCGTTCTATCTCGGCCATTGCCGCTCGGAGACTTGCCACGGCACTAGTTTCATCTTGAAACATTCACTACACTGTCTCTTCCTTCCTCCCTCGTGCAACTCTTATATTTTAGATTTGCTCGCGCCTGGGTGGTCGGCAAGCGCATCAACGTTCCTGAAGAATTCTGGTGCATGTAGTTTAGTTTTGACAAGTAAAAGTTGAGGCTTTTGGCAATGGACAAAGTCAGAATTGAGCAGCAAAACAGCATAGACCCAGATGAAAGCAATCGCAATTGCCGGTAGTACAATGAGTGTCTGAACCAATGGGATGAGCAGGAAATAAATCACGAACGGCACAACAACAACAGTGGTGTGGGGACCTGAGTTCAAGGGAAGGAAGATATCCCTACGGCACACTGTCCATCCTGGACTGTTGTGAAACTGGATATCTTCATTGAGACGCGAGAAAAAGAGAAGAAACAATTCAAGGTCAAACCTGGACCACGCGCCGACTGACTAATCCCATATATTGCTGTTTCACATTGCCCGTATTATCACTCGTATTATTACTCGTATCTTATTACTCGTATCTTAAGCAGATGTCGTGATTTTATTGGGACACTGTTTACATCCTTTTTTCTCCCACGTCGCGCCAATTCCCGAGATGCAGCTGTTTGTTTTCGGCGGAGCGCCCACTTGCCGCTCACCATTAACTTTCAGTATCAAATCGTGGCCTCGAGGGCATCCCTTTATGGCATGGTTCCCTGGCTGTGCGAACCACATGACGTTGCAGCGCTCAAAGGCCGTTCAAAAGAGAGCCGTCGAAATTTGTCCGACGTTCCTTCCTTCCTTTCCCCACTATCCCATCCGCTAGCTGTTTTCTATCGGTTCTTTGATACGCCCTCGCCATCTGTCTGGCACCACTTCTCAAGCTCTCAGGTCTTGATAACACTCAATTCTTTCGGCTATTCAAGATTTCAACACGCTGTTCAAGTTTCAAGGTCGCAAGATATGAGCCAAAGGAACTTCAACATTGCCTGTCTCTGCAAGATTGGGAGCCACACGCCATCCGATCATTTAAGTTGTCCTTTTCAAACCACACAAGATGTAATCAATTCTGACAACATCATGCCCGCTGCAACGTGCACTGCGACTCAACAGAATTAGAAATAGGATCAATATCACATCATGCTATGCTTCTCGCACGAATTTCAAGTAGTTCTCGAGGACTGCCACTGCATGGGAGTTCAACACTTCCACGTTGCAGTACTTTCGTTGCTCCGGTTCGTTTTCTGCCTCCCATTTTGATTCAACTTGACGGATACTTCCGTATTATATACAAAACATGGCAGACATACACACAAATTCACCGGGACATTTCCGACGCTTGAGGTGCAATTTAAATTCATTTCAAGTACTAATCTGCGATGTAGTGTTTGCTCACTGCCCACCACGCCGAAAATATCTTTTTGTTTTTCAGGTTTTTGGTCACATCTTGCGCTGTCACCATTCGCCTAGCTCAGTGCAAAATTCAACGTCGAGAAGGACGAATATAGAAACCTGGTGAGGCGTTCTTCAAGATACTGCTCCTGCCCAACAGTGTGACTCTGTCTCACGACATCTGACAAACCTGCAAAATATTCCCGGTAAGTATTTGCCTTTCGATCAGTACTATGAATCGAACATTGACAGGACGTATTTTTGACTGTCCTCCGTGCATTTGGACAGTTTTCATTCTGCTTTCAGTGTTTACATGATCGGTTGTAGCATGTACTTGATTGTTCAATTATCCTTTGCAATTTCGATGCCGCATGGCTGATACGCTGAATCGGAGCCCGACAGACCGTGACGTTGAACCTCTGTGCATTTCTGACCAGACTTCAAATTGTATTCATTATCCTGCTCAGCCGGAGCGAAGCGACGGCATGTCTTATTATTATTTGCGAAGGCGAGCAAGAGCCGAGGGTGGGGTGTTCTGGGTCCGCTGCCATATATGGCAGGTTTCGGCGATCAAGAGAGCATACCGGTCCGGGCATCCATACTGGATGTTTGGGAGACGTTTGGTTATCAAATGACTTGGTGCGTGCGGCAAAAATTTGGTGAGAATCCAAGCTGGTAGCACAAGAGTACCGGACCGATGCAAAGCGTTTGTAACCCGGTTGTGATACGTTTATGGCGTCGACATATTTTATCAGGACTCGCAAAGATAGAACCGTCTTTACGGCAATTTTCATTATAGATTGTCCACTTTGAAACTTTCGAGATGAGAATTTTTAAAATCTCTGAACGACGCTGAAGCTAAAAAGGCAAGCCAAAAATGACTAAAGTCCCTCATCCAGATCTACTCCAAGACGCCCAGACGACATCCGGGGCTAGTGGGAGAAGGAGTGATGAAGATTACTAATTTTTTTATGAACATTCCCATTTTGCCCCAGTCGATGTTGGATGCGACGGAATTCAGCTTGATGCCCAAACTCCGATAAGATCTCCGCAATAGGCTTTCAAACGCGAGAGCCACCCACCCAAAGATATTAGTTCTCGACGAGTGACACGCCAAGACCTGGATTTCGTATTTTTTAGACCGGACCGCGGTGACTTAAGAATAGGTTGCGCCGCCCAATTTGCGACGGCCGCCACCGGTGCTCCCTCATGTGGGATAGCGTGTCCATTGGAAATCAGCGTTAGCACAAGTTCACCGGCGTCAACAAACGTCCCCTTGAAATCAAATGGAGGGTTCAAATTTGAACTTGTCGCAGTTAAAGAAAAGGGGAAAGAAAAATGGTATATATACGCCATCCGAACCTTCTCTCTCTCAATTCATTGTCTTGCCCACTCTCGCCCAGTTACTCACTCGGTGCAATTCTCTGCAACTTCTTTGATTCCAGAAGACTGACGCAGTTTAACAGTAGTATTTTAATTGCCATGACCGTATCTGTCTTGCGGCTTCCTGACATCCATGAGAGGTGGCCGTTCCCTGTTGCCTACAACCGTTGGGAGGACCCTGTTTCGGCCGAAACACTTGCGTGGCTCGAATCTCTATCCATCTTGTCCGCGGCAGAACTAAAGAAGTATACTGGGAGAATCAACTTCTGCCTTTTCTCGTCAATGGCATACGCCCATTTTGCTGACATGGAGCACTTCCGAGTTGGATGCGATCTACTCAATCTGCTCTTCGTCGTGGACGATGTCACGGACGAAATGTCTGCCGCAGAGGTTCGACGAATGGCTGTAATTTCGCTTGACGGCTTACGGTACGGGTTTCCCGTATTTCAAGTCTTGATGGGGGCTGAATTTGGAATATTAGGAACTGGGAAATACCTAGGCCCTCAGGGGAGCATCCCGCTGGCGAAATGCACAGAAGGCAAGGATATTCGTGACCCATAGCATATTATTCTCACCCATCTGGTGATAGTTTCTCCGCGCGCCTTCACCGCGTCGCCAGTTCAGACGTGCTTTCCAGGTTCATGGTGAACTACGAGTTGTATCTCAAAGCTGTCATAAACGAGGCCGATGAACGGGACCGCAATGTTGTTCGCTCCTCCTTGGATACATATTTAACGCTGCGACGCGAAACAGGCGCAGTGATAATGTGCTTCGACCTACTTCTTGTACCGGCCGAAATTCCGGACAGCATTCTGAACGACGCCCGGGTCGCGCGCGTGGAGCGTCTCGGTCTTGATCTTATCTGCGTGGGAAATGTATGTGAACATTCACGCGATAGTATCACCATCTTCAAAGGGCTGTAACTAACGTCGACTCTCAGGACATCCTCTCCTTCAATGTGGAACAAGCCCGAAAAGCCACTCACAATGCTGTCGTTGTCGTCATGCATGAACACGGGCTATCAGTGCAGGATGCAATGGATTTTGTCGGCAGGTGGTATTGCCAAACTGTCGAGGAATTCCTGGAGGCGATGCGCGATGTACCCCCGTGCGACTCCGTCATCACCCGCACTCGCGTGAAAATGTACTTCGCAGGGATAGCGAACTGGGTGACATGCAACTACGAGTGGAGTTTGCGCAGCGGAAGATATTTTGCTGCTGACCAGGACCCTCAGGAGAGTGGCTGGATAGTTCCTCTGTTGGAGATTGATGGCAACCCCGAGAATTGAACTTCCCCGAAATGCCCGATCGTAGGAGATTTTGCACGGTGCACTTACGGGGGGTTTGAAACGGCCGTAGAAAGGATTTTGTTTATTTTGTTGTGTCGTATCAGCTCAATGATCCAGAGTCAAGTTGAGCCCTCACACCAGCAATCGCGCTCACCTCAAAAACCACCACTTAACCTGGTTTCTCCTCCCACTCGCCATCTCCGGAGCACAACGTAGGAGCCTCTCGATTGACAGCTCCAATGACGTGAATTACTTAGGCCTCTCTGGGGCTGGCGGCTGAATGTTCGGCCTTTGGTTGACCTTGGGACAGAAACGGGAGATAGAGGTATCGATGGCATTGGTGGCGACTTTGATTGAGCTATTGTGCGCGAACGAAAAGACTTATGAAAAATAGAGACCTTGCGGTGAGCCACCGGTAGCCACCCGGTGGCTCCCGAAGCATGCGGTATCAAGTGGCTCCACTTCGACTACGCAGAGCGACGTCATCCGGTGGCTGACCCGGTGGCGTCTGGTGGCTCATTTTGGATGTGGTGCACGTCATTTAAGGCGCCACCGGCACCGCATGCCTCGGGAGCCACCGGGTGGCTACCGGTGGCTCACCGCAAGGTCTCTAATATGAAACATAAAAATTGGAAGAAAAATGCAGTGGGAACGTGTAGATACCAAAGGTAGGTGCTATCATAAGTTTGAATTTTGGCCCACCGAAGAGTCTTGGCCAGGTCAAAACAACCCCGGCATCTTCCGCGCCTCTCCGAATTTTCACCTGTCGCTTCGCCGCGTGATTTAATCGACTGTCATCAACATCCTGCGGCGTGCGCTGGCTCGAGTCTATTCAACGGGATAAATGTGCAGTCCACTATCTCGCAGAGTCTGCGCGATCAATAGCTTCAAATCTGGCCGGTGCTCGTAAGTATCCCTTCTCTCTCTCACGTTCCGAAGTAGTATATTCCATCTCTCCGGTTCGTCGCGCATTTCTCCCGGGCTCGCATTGGGTATATACGGGGTCCGATTCGCTGGTTCGTCTCCTTAATATTTTCTTGATCTAAATCCAGTTTTGCGAGGCTCATTCTTGGATGGTCTACCTTTCATCTCCGACAATTTGGAGCTAGCTGGGGCGGACTGTCTGGTACGCTGCCGGTCGTGGTATACAGCAACCGTATACCGAATTAACTGAAGAGCCCAAATCAGGTCGCGATAGCGTTGATACGTATTTTTGCACTCAACGTCCGCCTCTGCGTGCCGGAATGCCGACGAATGAATCAACTCATTTCTGGATGCCCGCACGGCGCGCAAATAAATGTGGGAATTTGGCAGGTGTGGGTATATAGGTGACGGGTGGGATGGACACCTTTCTTCACTCGTTTGTACATCTCTTACGGCTCGTGTGGTAGAGCTACAATTTAAAACGTTCTTTTGGTTTGCTCTGGATTTCCTGGTCTCGCGGCAGTCAATTGGGGCGGTAACGGTCCGGTTACTTTGACACTTTCGTCACTCGCAGCGTTGGAATTGGTTCTATCAATCTGGTTGTGCTCTTGTGGGCTCGTTTCCATGTGCTTCATTTTCTGTATTCCCCTGTATTTATCGCGATTCTTGCAATCTGCTGTATCAAAACCGGCAAGTCCTTCTCTCATGTTTCTCTTCTTTCACTGATATTCTCTTGACGATCCGCATGAATTTGAGGCTTTTTCCAAGATTTCTGATGTTCTTTCGCACTCACTAGGCTCATCGAACTCAATTGCCGCAACGCCGACACACAGTGGTTCAAGTAAGATCACCTGAACACCGACGGTGTGACTGCTTAGTCCCACTACAAACACGGAGCAAGCTGGAGCGATTCGGGGTATCAGCCTCTGATACCGGGCCATGCTCAAGTCCCTTGTTGCGGACGAACCCGAAGCGCGATAGATCAGCTGATGTTCATTTCACTACAAGCAGACCCAAAAAAAGCGTTAGCTCTCCTTCGTCCTTCCTTCATCTCATTTTATCGGACTGACTGCTCATTACTTCATTTTCTTTCATCTTCCATTCAATTCCTCTATTCCATCTTACAAGTGTAAGACCCGTGCATTCGGTGCAGAACATGCAAAGATAAATTCCAAATTTCCATTACACAGACATTCATGACTGAATAAATTAGGAGTTTGGTAAACAGAAATCAGGCGTGCATGTACCAAATGCAAGAGGGAGCAAAACTTGAGGAACCACCTTCCAAATAGTTGAACTCAGCTTGAACAATAAATCAAGAATAAATTTTGCAACCATACACCTGGAAACAACTCCGGAAACCAAATGCAATTCAGATTATTGTTGGTGAGTCGACAACGTCTCCAAGCCAGGAAACTGGCAGATGGCACAGCAGCTCGATGTTGCTCTTCAGACTCCAGGAGCCTGCTACAACTAAAACTCGGCTTGAATATTTTTCCAGCAATCAAATCGACGGCTGTTTCTCACAGCAATAGGCGGGACCCTAGCCGAAATGTCGAATTCCCTACGTGAAGAGCCGCTTGTGGTCCGAACGCGCTTGAGTAAGAAAAGGAAAGATCAGGAAAAATTCAGTGAATCTCGAGGGATGTCCTAAGATTTTTTAGAGAGCCTGAAACGACTTACCTTGTTGGCGTTTCAGAAGTCTCTGTAAATTGTCGGGTGGAGTACTCAGTGTGACGTTACTGTAACATCACATTCAGCATCTCTAGGTGTTTGCGCTCGGATTATGAACCACACAGGGCATATCGAGCCCCGGAAAAATTCCAGGGTAATTTTCGATAGTATTTCTTCATGATCGCTGCTGAAGATGTAAATTTCAGCACCCCCTTCCATCTTGAATCTGCATTTTTCTGCAAACAGTTTAACCCGCTAGAATTCGAACTTGGTCGAAGCCGCATGCATTGTGGGTGTGAGAGATGAGTTCAGCTTCAAACTAAATTGATCATATTTACTCAGCTAATTCTTATATATCTTCAGTACGCTGAAAAGTCCTTGAACTGCAATGAAATGATTGGTGACTCTTTGTGCAACTTCCCGCCCTCTTGCGGGTTTCCGAAGGCTCATACACAGAATTGAGGCGAATTTGAGTTCCTTTAAACCCTTGAACACCACAGATACCTTGAAACCATGATTTTTGCCATTACAGCCGATGTCGGAACCGAAGGCGTGAGTAAAAATATCTTGTTTTGCTGTGTTTTCAAAGAATTGTTGGTAACTCAATCAGTTCTGCACCGATTTCGATGAAACCTAGGTAGATTTGTCGGCCTAATTCATGCGCAATTAGTGATAGAAAGCGATTCATGAAAATATTCTATATTAGGTAATTTATGATTTTGGGTCATTTTCACACCAAATGCTGTCTAGCAAGTCTGGAACATGTTCCAGCAACCTAATATTCTGCGATGGACAACACAGACACCTTCTGAAGCATGTGATAGAGCCAGAAGCAAGGATAATTTAGTTACAGTTCCAGCAGCTCTGTTGGATGCATTTGGTAAGTTTGGCATTGAGAAATATTGTGAAGCTTACATCCACCATGGGATCTCATATCATTCTGGCTCTATCACATGCTTCAGAAGGTATCTGTGTTGTCCATTGCAGAATATTAGGTTGCTGGGACATGTTCTAGACTTGCTAGACAGCATTTGGTGTGAAAATGACCCAAAATCATAAATTACCTAATATAGAATATTTTCATGAATCGCTTTCTATCACTAATTGCGCATGAATTAGGCCGACAAATCTACCTAGGTTTCATCGAAATTGGTGCAGAACTGATTGAGTTACCAACAATTCTTTGAAAACACAGCAAAACAAGATATTTTTACTCACGCCTTCGGTTCCGACATCGGCTGTAATCTAAGAGTTCAACATTGAACATTGATTAGATAATTCAGCTGCTCCGACACTTGAGACTCTTGCTTTGCACTTCTGAAATGCCAACAGGGTAAGTCATTTCAGGCTCTCTAAAAAATCTTAGGACATCCCTCGAGATTCACTGAATTTTTCCTGATCTTTCCTTTTCTTACTCAAGCGCGTTCGGACCACAAGCGGCTCTTCACGTAGGGAATTCGACATTTCGGCTAGGGTCCCGCCTATTGCTGTGAGAAACGGCCGTCGATTTGATTGCTGGAAAAATATTCAAGCCGAGTTTTAGTTGTAGCAGGCTCCTGGAGTCTGAAGAGCAACATCGAGCTGCTGTGCCATCTGCCAGTTTCCTGGCTTGGAGACGTTGTCGACTCACCAACAATAATCTGAATTGCATTTGGTTTCCGGAGTTGTTTCCAGGTGTATGGTTGCAAAATTTATTCTTGATTTATTGTTCAAGCTGAGTTCAACTATTTGGAAGGTGGTTCCTCAAGTTTTGCTCCCTCTTGCATTTGGTACATGCACGCCTGATTTCTGTTTACCAAACTCCTAATTTATTCAGTCATGAATGTCTGTGTAATGGAAATTTGGAATTTATCTTTGCATGTTCCGTGCCGAAGGCACGGGTCTTACACTTGTGTGACCTGAAATATTCATTTTCTTCCACAAACAGGTCATTGAGTATGTATTGAACATTCTCAAATATTTTCAGATTTTATGTCCCAATTTCGAGGCATTTGCGAAAGGATGACCGAAGGATCCGCACGCGCTTGCAACCGGGCGAGATCCCAAAGGAGGCATATCTCCGAAGTCACGGGAAAATCATGTGTCCCCCTCGTGATTTTCTGTCAATTTCCCGTGACTTCCTGTCAAGATGCTCTCTTAATGTATAGGAATAGGATTTAATGTATAGGATCGTACTGATTGCTTCGTCATTCACTCAGCCTCTCTGTCTACCCCCCGCCGATCCGCCGATATAGAACGGAATGCTAGGGCATCAAACCGTCCCCGTAACCTTACGGGTTTACGGGGCGTAATTACAGTTACGTCCCCGTCCCGTCTGAGGTTTTGGGTGACCTCTAGACGGGACAGGTTACGGTACGGGGTGGGGCGTAATACGGTATCCGTAACCGTGCGTTTACGGCGTAATTTACGGGTATCCCTCAAACAAGGTTTTGGTCAACCAGTTTTTGCTATGAATCCCTTGCCAACGGGCGTTACTCGCTTGCTCAGATGGCGCTGGAGTCGGCTGTCGTCCCCCGCGGCTCCCAAGAACTCTCGGCATGCTGCACGGAGCATGCCGGAGATGTCCGAAACCATCCGACGCTGCACTGACCTGCCGAAAACTTGCATTTACGAACCCTGGAAGTTGTTTTAGACAGTTCATAGCAGTAACTGAACCAATTCACTTGAATATGATCCAGAATTCACTCCAAGTTTGTTGATCTTGCAGCATCAGTCGACCACCCGTAAATTACGCCCGTCCACGGCTATACGCACGGGACCCGTCCCGTCTATGGCCTCCGAGATGAAGAATTACGCACGGGTCAGGCCGTCCCGTAAGCCGAAAACGGGCGTAAAAATTACGCCCGTGGGCGTATTACGCACGGTTTGATGCCCTACGGAATGCACGGATTCATAACGCCCTTCTCAAGCATCTAAGTTAAGGCTTCTGGTTAGTGCTGTGGGCAGAATAGTTTGGAGTCAATTCCGCCAGGCAGAATGGCAGAATGGCATGGCAGAATGTTGGCAGAATTCGGCAGAATTGGCGCCATCATTTCGGGTTTTCTATTGTTTTAAGCTGAAAATCAGCCTCATAGGTAGTGTTTATAGGCTTGCTGACCACGGTCATCAAGTGTAGCTACCCACCATACTCTCAGCATCGAATATGTATTTTTCTCATCCAAAATAGATGATTGTCCTCACTTCACACACTCCCATATTCATCTCAGCATTGTCCACAATAGACGACCTACCACCAATAAGTGATCCAAGTTCACGAAGGGAAGATATTTTGGATTTTTGGACTCCCAGAAAGTGATATAAATGAATAATATTTGAATCTTTGGGAAGATTCTACCAGATTCTGCCATGCTCTGGCCAATTCCGCCATTCTGCCTGCCATTCTGCCATTCTGCCCGGCAGAATGGCTGAGTTCTGCCAACACCTTTACTTCTGGTTCCTCCGCAAGTCCATCATTCTCTTCACTTGGGAGCAAGATGCCTCAAGTGAATCGGACGTCGGTGTTCATTCATCTTTTTTTACACCAGATTGCGTATCTTTGGAGGGGTAGGTCGAGACCCATTTATGTCCCTTTCTGTGGTGAATGCTGGCATGCATGAATGACAGCAAACTGGAAGGAAGTTAGGTTCGGGTGCGAGACCCGTGATTAGCCGCAAATGTTGGCTCGCGTCGGAGATTTGATTCAATACCAGGGCTATAGACTTGCCGCAACTGGGAGACTCCGAGCTCTCAGGCTTCGGATGCCCGTGAAACGCGACCGTGTTTGAGGGAAGCAAGATTGCCAAGAGGGAGTAATCTTGAAGAGCGTGCGGTAGCGCCGCTCCCATGATCGGTGCTTCCTTAGTGCTTCTTGATCCCGGAGCTGACACGATATTTAATTTGACTTGCTGCGTTTGGTTCAAGAAAGGAAGGAGGACCAGCATACATCAGTAAAATTACACATTTCTCTCTGAGGTGTTTGCACTCTGGGGAAAGGTGTTTGCACTCTGGGGGAAGGTCTTTGCACTCTGAGCAGGTCTTTCCGAGAACTCTGTTAATTCGAGAACTCTGTGAAATCGATTACTATATTCGGAAATGCCAAAGTCCTCAAACACCTCCAACTCGGAAAGACCTTATGGAAGCCAGAGTTCAACAGGCGAATTAAAATCTTCAATAATTTTTTTAATCTCGTCTATTGTGCCCCCAAACAACAGCACACACTTCCTGAGGTAGGCTGGTAAGCTTAGCTTGAGGTTCTGCAAAAGCCTGTGAAGGGAAGATAGCGGTTGAACTTGAAATTTTTCCAAGTCCAGCATCAAAGCCACTTGACAGACAGATTGCATAGAAGACGAACTCTGACAGACAGATTGACAAGTTACGGACTGACAGGTTTGACAGACATATAAAATGGTCCAGGTCACTGCCGTGACGACAGCTTTTTTTCTTTCTATCCACCACCATCTCCCTGCCTCTCTTCTGTCCTTATTCCTGAGTGCACAAGTCATGGCAGCTCTTGCAACCTGATAACTAGTTCCACAAGTAAGTGCTTCGTTCTCTCTCCCAGCTTCTTGTCTCACTTTTCCAACTCAGCTAGATGTCGCTATGTCAGACCCTAACTTTTTGCATGGTGGCGATTTCATTCTTCTCATCACTCATGTACGTGTTTTCTCCCGTGTTCGGCACAAGGCTTGAGCTGATTTCTTGGCTTTACGACATCATGATTATTCATCCTTCATTCTGACTGTCAGGGTACTTAATTTCCGTGTGTGGCTTTCTTTACGTCGTCTGTACCTCCTGACTTTTCTCTCGCAGATGTCTCTATCTTTCCATGTAGTAAATAGATTGAGCATGAATGTGGGGTGCTCAGAATCTGTAGCCTTGTCGGATGTCGAGCAGTTCATTAAGTTTGGTTAACCACCTGTCTATACAGTAGATAGAAGTTGTATTGTCATTCCAAGAATATATTCATTAATTATCACGCTATCTGAATTGTATTTAAGGTCTTTTAAGAGGAACTGTACCAAGTTCATCGAGAACTCTGGCAAGCGTCTTAGGTCTTTCAGAACTCTGCAGAGTTGCTTCAGAGATGTGAGGTCTCTGTAGGGTTAGTTGAACCTTCTCTGCAGAGATCTCACATCTCTGGACTTTGGGAGGTCTTTAAGGTCTTTGAGAACTCTGCAAAGACCTCAAAGACCTCAGAGATCAACGTGTAGTTTTACTGATGTAACAGAGAGCGTCGCAAACCGAGTACGTCCAGAGCTTCACGGCGCACATAGCTTGACTCGCGAACTCCCCCAAACCCACCCAGCCTCTGTATTCCTGCCAATGCGCTACTCGATCATCTCCACAGTCGTCCTCGGGGCGATGACATACGCGCTCGGGATGCCCCAGCGTCCCTCCAACGCGAATGGCGTGTTTCTCCGCTCCGACGACTTTCACTGGGTCGATGCCGTGTCCGGGAATGGAAAACCTTTCCAGATTGGATATCCCAAAAATGCGACCGAAGATGTGCACAGCAAAAGGATGGAGGTTGGTCGCGGAGGAGGGGAATCTACCGCTGCGGCCCTCACGGCCCGGACGGGAACATACGACGTCTCCTGGCCCCTGGGCACTAGCGGGAATGTCGACGATGTGCCGCAGCTCGTCGAGTACAAGTTGTCCAAGAGCAGCTCTCTGTTCTTCGATTATGCCTTGGACGTGAAACTCACCAATACGGGCTGGGGCGCGGACTACACGTTTTACGATGCAGAACCTGATCTGTATACCCTTACGGCGTTCACAAACGGCTGGCATACTGTTCGCTACAACTCCGACAAACCGGCGATTGTGCACGTAAAGACTTCTCAGACGTTCTAAATCGGCACCAGGTGAGTTACACAAACGCAGTGGTCGCAGATTCCTGCTTACTGTCTTGGATTTTTCCAATTTCTGCTTGGAATTCTGATCCAGTTGTTCACGGTTCATCTCGCTATGTGTTATAAGATTTTGTACGTTGACAGTTGGTAGCGAAGTACGAAAGTAAATTCAACTCTGTGCATCGGGACGTTGCTGGGACTCGGGACCAGCCCAGGAGGATCAGGACTTCTTGTCAGACGACAGTCGGCTGCCTGGGACACTCGCCAGGTTGTTAAAGTAAGCGCCGAGCCGTTACCGCCCGAGTCGACTGCCGCAAGACCAGGATATCCAGAGCAAACCAAAAGAAGGTTTGTAGCTCTACCACGAGCCGTAAGAGACGTACAAACGAGTGAAGAAAGTGTCCATCCCACCTGTCCACCTATATCCACGCCCGCCGAACCCCGGCATCTCGACCCGAACACCGATCCGCGCCTATTCGCGCCCAACTCGCGCGCGCCCAAAATCCGCATGCGCTAACAAAGAGGGTGTTCTTCGAGCTGAGGGTCGGTTGCCTGGTACATACGTCTGCGAGGTTGTCGCACCCATGAAGGTTTTTTTCTTTTTTGCATGGAGTGATGTTGGCATTTTGGTTGCGTTTTGGTTTGGTTTTATTTGACATGCGGGTGCGCTCCGGGCGGCCCGAGTCGCTGTCACTCCATCAGTGACCGTGGCTGAGACTCGCTTGGTCTTACCAACTTGCAATTGTGCCGGGAGAGGCATCTCGCCGACTGGGTTTCCTCGGCATTCACGGGCTTCTGAACGCTTTTGTGCCATTTGGATTCCGACCCAATGGTAGCATTCATGGCCAGATTCGTCACCTCGTGAAATAACTCATCGCCTCAAGTGGGCTTGGACTAACGTGGGAGTTCAGGTCAGGTCGCAATTGCCTTCGGATTCAACGTATTTTTTGCGATCGCCTGTTCCAATTTTGCGTGCCGGAATGCCGACAAATGGCCCAAAATTACCTGAACACCTCCGCACCTCGTCCGCACCAGAACCATCCCTTGTGCTATTTTTGGAACCGGAACCGTGATGGGATCAGACCGCGGCGCGCAAATAACGCTCCTCCTGCTTCCCGTTGTCCATCGTGACCGTCGCGAAGCATGCGGCCCAGTCGCCTGCCTGATGGCCAGCTCGTCATAAAAACACCTCGCGAACCGTCCGTGCCAGCGAACGCCGAACACCAGCCATGTTCGTCGCCCTCAGCGCATTCCTGCTACTGCTGCCCGCGGTACGCGCGCAATGCCCGGACTTTGCGGTCTACTCGACGACGCCGCAGGGGACGCCTTCGACGGGGCCCATCGGGCTCCCGTTCATGCGCCCCGCCCCGGAGTGCCGCACGTTCAACAGCACCGCCGTGGAGAAGGTCGTCGCGAATATGACGAGCAGGATGATGGATGCTGATCTGGCGAGGTGCGTCGCCGCTCCGCTCAGTTGTCGCCTTAGATTGACTTCGACCATCGCATCGCATGCAGGTTCTTCGAAAACGCGTACACGAACACGCTCGACACGACGATCAAGTGGTTTAATGAGAACTTGACGTTCGTCGTAACCGGGGACATTCCGGCTGAGTGGCTCCGCGATTCGTGCAACCAGTTCAAGGTGCGTCCCTCTTCTCTGCTCGTACAAATTGCTTGACCTAGCAACCATGCGTGCGTGGCAGGTGTACCTTCCCTTACTCGGACAAGACCAGCCGCTCCAAGAGCTCACGCGCGGAGTCATAAATCTTCAAGGCACGCAAGTTCTCCTTAACCCGTTCTTGCACCCCGTTTTCAAGTTCTGACTCACCGAATCAGCCCGCTACATAACCGAATTCCCATACTGCAACGCGTTCCAACCCCCACCGGAATCCGTGCGTCTCCTCCCCTTCCCTCATCTCTCGTCCCAAAATTCATTCCCGCTCACTCATGTTTATTCGTCACACGTAGGGCTTGCCGGCGGAGTGCTGCAGCGGCGACACCGGCGCGTCCGTCTCGCCCCCCAGAGAATCTGACGATCGTGTGGACGTGTGGTGTGCGTCTCTTCATTCACATTCAACTATGATGGACACTTTGCTGATTTCGCGCTCGACAGTACGAACTCGACTCGCTGCTCTCCTTCCTCCAGCTCAGCCGGTTGTACTTCCAATACTCGAACGACAAGTCGATATTCACGTTTAACAATGGCGGGTGTGAGTGCGATCCATTCCCTCTTAACTCTCCTTCATATCAATGATGGTCGCCGCACGTAGGGTTCACCGCCGTCGAGGCCATCCTCCAGGTCATCGCGGAACAGGCCACGCCGACGTACGACGCGGACGGGAACGTCATCTCGTTCTATAATATCGTGCGTTCTCCTCTCCTCGCCTTTCTTTACGATGTTATGGCGTTATGGCGCTGACTTGACCTCTTCGCGGGTAGAGCGGCCCTAACCAGCAATACATGAAGAACGACGGACGAGGGCCGCCGAAGGCGAATACCGGGCTCGTACGTACCTCCCCTGCTCTTCATTTCCATTCCGCCCATTCAATCCCTGCTCAGATTGGCACGACGTACCGGCCCTCAGGTGCGTCCCTCTCCCCTCCGCCCACCCCACCGAGTATGAATATGAATACGCATTGATTAATCGAACCCAACCACAGACGACGTCGTGTACTTTCCCTACAACGTCCCGCACCAAGCGATGGCCGTCGTCGAGCTGCGCGGGCTCGCGGCGCTGCTTAAATCGGCGGGGAACTTGAGGCCGGATATTCAAAGCGAGGCGTTGGCGAGGGTGTGTACTGCTTCCATTACATTTCCACTTTCGACTCGTTTTTCGCTGGATGGAGGGATGCTAACGCTGATGCTCACGCAGGCGAGCACCGTCGAGACCGCGGTGATGAAGTGGGGGACGGTGTTGACGAAGGACTGGGGCGAGGTGTTCGCGTATGAGGTCGATGGTGCGTTGGCGCCTTCTCATTCCAGTTATTCTTCTGATGTTTGTTGTTTGTAGGATACGGAGGTGCGGCGATGCAAGATGGTGCGCCTTCTCTCTCTTCTCTCTCTTCTCCGCTCCTCTCAAACAGACTGATATCCTCGCAGACCCAAACGTCCCCTCGCTCGTCTCGATCCCCTACCTCGGCTTCATGAACGCCACGAACCCGATATACCAGAACACGCGCAAGATGGTGCTCTCCACGACGGGGAATCCCTATTACGGTGCGTCTGTCTCGTGTGGTAGATCTGAAGCATGAATGCTGATGCGGGTGTTTTCAGGCTTCGGACCCGTCATCCGCGGCGTGTCGAGCCCGCACATCGACGAGAAGCATGTTTGGTGCGTTTCTCCCCTACTCCCTTCGTTCTTTTCGTTCCTTCCCTTATCCCCTCATCCCTGCTCCCTTCGGCGTCATGCATCGATCTGATACTCTGCGCAGGCCCATGGGTCTCGTAACGGAAGTCGTTACAGGCACGGACGACGCAGACATCCTCGTCAAGCTGGAGTACCTGAAGAACACGACGACGGGGTTGGGGCTGATGCATGAGAGTACGTTTCCAGCCGTTTATTCGATCAAATCAAATCAAACCGGCATGACTGAACCGCTGCCGGCGCAGGCGTCAATACGCACAACGTGGAAGATTACACCCGGCCGTGGTTGTGAGTCCCTTGCCACGAGTTTCAGCGAGTGATTCATTCTGACGACTTGGCTCTCGCAGCGCCTGGGCCAACGTGAGTTCTTTGGGCTTATTTCGAGCCGAATTGGAGAGACTAACTAACGGCGGACGACGCAGTCTTACTTTGGCGAAACGATACTCCAGCTCGCGCAGACGAAGCCACATCTGCTGTTTGCGGACGGGAAGGCGTTTGATTATGCGTCGGTGTTGCAGAGCTAGCTTGACGATGGAGATGAATGTACCAAAAGAGATTGATGGCAGGGAATTTTGTTTTTGGAATTCAATTGTCGATCGGTTCAGCTGCATCGCGAACTCGTTTTGATGAAAGCCAAGGGTTTATTGTGGTTTTGACTACAAAGTGCCGAGGTGGGTACATACAGGTCTCGAGACATAGCAGAAATGTTGGTAAATATTCATGGGAAATTCACAAAGACTGCGTGTGGTAGAAAAACAGGGCGAAATCGATGAGATATGGGCCAGGTGCCCATTTACTCTACAGACAAGAGAATAAGCAAGAACTCCGTAACCATTTGTCCTTGTTCAACTCACCGCCTAGCATCGGCTGATTTAGAACGTCTGAGAAGTCTGTACGTGCACAATCGTCGGGTTGTCGGAGTTGTAACGAACAGTGTGCCAGCCATCCGTGAACGCCGTGAGCGTGTACAGATCCGGTGACGCATCATAAAACGTATAGTCTGCGCCCCAGCCAGTGTTGGTGAGTTTCACCGACAAGACATAATCGTAGACCGGCAAGCTGCGGCACGTTGTCGACAGTCCCGCTGGTGTGCAGGGGCCAGCTCACGTCGTATGTTCCCGTGAGAGGCGCTGCAAAAGCGGACTGCGCTCAGCCGCGGCCAAGGTCCATCCGACATATGCGGTCGCATTTTTGGGTATCCAATTTGGAAAGGTTTCCCCTTCATGGACACCGCATCGACCCAGTAGAAGTCGTTGGAGTGGTGGAATACGTGTGCGGAAGGCGCCTCTACTTTGGGGGTGCTGTAAGGAATCCCCAGGGCGCAGACGAAAGTCACAAAGAAGTTAGAGACGTGGGCGGAGAGCCCGTTGGCCGGGGAGTGCTGCGGGTAGTGCGGGGTATCCCGAGAGCGCATGTAAGCGTCCCTAGGACAACTGTGAAGATAATGGAGTAACGCATTGTCAGAAATAGAGAGATTGGAGAGACTAATTGGTCTGGAAAGCTCCTGAGTCACTCAAGCTCATTCTGCGAGACTTTTATGCTGGCCCTGGTGCCAGCGCCTTCCTTTCTTGAACCAAACGAAACGAGTTAAATTACATATCCTGTCACCCCCGGAGCCAGGAAACACCGAGGGAAGCACCGACGCCACTGGGACAAGCGGTGCTACTGCGTAGTTTTCATTTCCTGATATCAGTTTCTTCACTTGAACGTCGTCCGGAAGCTGGTAATTCTCCGCATTGAGGCATGTGGAAGGCCGTGGAGCTTGTTCGGAACCTAGTATACTCCAATGAACTATTTTGTAGAAGTCTCAGACGTGTTAGATTCGAACTTGAGCCGGCAATGGGCATTTACGGCATTACGGATTCCTTGTACTTGGCACCAGCTGATGCCTTTTGCAAAATCCACTGGGGCAGACGAAATGAAATAAGTACGTCAGAGATAGTTCGCTGTATGAAGAACACTCAGGTTGCCCTAAGGATTTCAATCTCAGCAAACTTAGTCTGCGACCAGCAACCTTGAAACAGGTCTGACGCACTTAGGCCGCATCCAAGAGAAGGCACCAGAACTGACCAAAATCTGCGCAACATGAGAATTGCTCGAGAACTCCTGTCAGGAAGGCTCAAAGTCGGCTGCGCTACGTAAGTTTTCGATCAGCCGTGTTCGGCTGAGCCGGTGCCATGTTGAACTGTTGTCAGAGCACAGACATTTGCGGCGTGGCGGTGAACCTCATGAACAAATCGTGGTCTTCGGGCCGTCTTCCTTTCCAGATAATAACTGAATTGTATCCCCACGTAAAAAATAGCACCACTATAGGGTCAGATTCGCAGTCCAGTGCTCCGTTCGGAATTCTCTATGGAATGAGCTGCAAGGAATGTACAGTATGAAGGCGGGAAACAATTTTCGTGAGAGTTTTTTTGTGTTTTGAGTTAACGTCGCTCCCTCATATCGAGGCGCTCCCGATGAGCCTGTTTGACTGCCATTGTACCACATGTCCTTTGACTTCATAGACATTTTGCTAATGGGACGAGTCTGGCTTGTTTCAGGTGCTACGTTGAATGTCAATATATGAAACGGTGGAAACCGGGTAAGACCTGTGACGAATCTCATATTCGAGCTTGGAAGGCAAGGTGAAATTCCGAATCTGTCATCATCTCTTGTGAAATAGTCGGGAGAGTCGAGGAGGATTACAATTTACATTGTCAGAACTCGGTAGAATCCATCGGAATTCAGTGTAACTCACCGAATTCTGCAGGATTGTGATCGCAGGCACGGCAAAGGGGAGTAATATACCCTCCACTAGCAAAGCCAGTGGCGGCCGCCGCCGGTCGCCAGCGGCTATTGGTGGCCGTCGACTGATGGCGAATGGCATTGCTCTCCATCATCGTTCAACGACATTCGACTGATCCACCAATCGCCAGAGGTTTCCACCGGACCAGCGGCCGGCGAACTCCAGTGGATTTCGCTGAAAATCCTGGGATTTTGTCCAGAACTGGGAAGCCTACGTCTTCTCTCTGGGCGAAGAAAGATACACCTCCTAGGGTCTTAGAAACTTCAGCACATCATATGACCCTCCTTTGCTGTTGAATTTCACGCAGGACGGTCCGCTTTGAGGCGAATATGAAGGAATTTTTCAAAATTCAGCAGGATATTAATCACTGCGTTCAAAGCCGTCCTACACTCAGTCAGTCTAGGTACATGTAGGTCTGTAGAGGTGAGCGTAGGTGGCTACACAGGCCCTGCGTAGCAGATTTAGGCACAGTTGAACGTATGTACACGTAGCCTCAGTATAGCTGTGTCTAGGAGAACTACACAGGCTCTGCGTAGCTGAGCGTGGTCCCTAGCCTCAGTTTACTCGAGTTTCACAGTCGTCTTGTGGTGAATTTTTCAGTTGAATTTTCGCTCAATGCGACGATTAAATGATGCTAGACTCATGTCTGTCTAGGGAACTACGCGGATCTATAAGAAGCTACGCAGATCTGGACTGACCTACGCAGAAATATGCAGACATATACAGAGCTATGCAGAACTATGCTGGGACTGTGTAGACCACTACACAGAGGTCATCTGTGTAGCTGTGACTAGCAACCTAGGCTCAGGTTAAGTGTAGGACGACCTTGAACGCAGTGAATGACGTGTTGATCTTGCATTGACCAAATCTTAGCCTTGAATATTGATGCTGGCCTGACATTGGTACCTGTTTCTCAGCAGGCGCAAAACTGGAATGAAGCCTGATAGGCATTTATGGAGAGTTGGAAGGCGGCGCGTTCGTAGGATCAAATTCAATTCTAATATCAAACATTGGGAACCAGTGGAAACCAATGTGAACAATTCAGTGAGCTCCGGTGGAGTCCGCTGGAGGTCCGCGAGTGTTTCCGATACAAAGTGAGCCACTGGATTCTAGTGAGTAATACACCCTCAACTAGCAAAGCCGCTGGCGGCCGCCGGTGGTTACCAGTGGCCATTGGTGGCCATCGGCAGATGGTGATTGGCGGCATTCCTTGGCGTGATTCGGTGATCTCTAGCTAATCCACCAATCACCAGGGGTAGCCGGTGATCTAACCCGGTGAACTCCAGCGGATTTTGCTGGAGTTCAGCGGTCTTGGACCAGAAAAGGTTAGTTTCAAGGGTTTTCATAATCGGACAATTAAACCAAATAATTAAGCACTGGGTGCTGAACGTGTATTATTGAGCGTACATCCAAATGATAAGGTACATGATAATTCTTCCATTGAAATTGAACATAGACGGAGACCCGTTTCACGGTGACTCAACCCATATATCTGTGCTGCTGGTAAGTTTTTCACGGAGATATAAATATAGAATTTTTTCTTTTCTTCTGCTAAGCAAGTGAAAGTTTAACATTTTTTTGAGCACGGTTCAATCAGGGATGTGAGCCTCAATTCTGGCGGAAACCAGTGGAGACCAGCAGGAAATTTTCCAGTAAAATCCAGTGGAATCCGTTGGAATCAGCGAAGCCACTGGTTTCCGCTGGATTCCGGTGTAAACCACTGAACCCAGGGCGGAAACCACCATCAACCGCTGCCGAACAGTGCCGATCAGCCGTTTGATAGCTCCGCGTGTATTACTGATTCTAGTGTAAACTGCTGAACCGACGATGCCGACCAGTGCCGAACGCTGCCGATCAGCCGTTTGACAGCTCCGTGTGTATTACTGCGGCAAGCATCGCCGGTCGCGGACTGCGATTACTGGTCAGTGGATCAGACGCCAGTGATTAACGTGCATTGTCGGGCGGCTCGCCGATCTGAGCCGACTTGATGAGAGATCACATACGTTGTTCAACTCTGACGCTGAGACTTGTTTTCGTTTCGTACAAGAACTGTAGCGTACTGTCACGGCAGAGCCTACTAACAGTTCATTGAGCATCAGAACTAGCAGCAATCACTGATTTAATACGAAGAACAAAGCTTCAAGGCCGATATCACAAATTGACTGACTAGAAACTTATGCCATGGCTCCTATTGTTCAACAGCCCGAAGTTCGCTCGGTCGACACTGCCGCGTCGACAAGCTCTCATTGGGCCAAGTCAATGGTAGAACGTCGTCGGCACGAACGTTGATATCAAAAGACTACATTTTTCCTGAGACACGGGCAGGTTGTCGCAGGACAGGAGAGCAGAAGCTTGTGAACAGATGTTTAAGCTCACTGAAGCTTGAAACCCACACCACACTCGACGTTTTTTATTTGAGACGCAAATTTGTATGGGGCAGGCGAGCTGGACGGTAAGTATTGAGATATTTATCTTGGGCGGAACCAGGCAGGGAACTCAAAGGCCGTCCCGGATACAGCGGCAGAAGAGGAAATTGGAAGCAGAGACACTGAGGAGAACAGGAGGGGGAAACTTGGAAGTGCTCAGATACTGTAGTATTTCGTTCAATTCGTAAGGTGGTTTGGGGTCACCGGGCCATCGTACGAATGAAACCTTTCGTAACCGGTTCCCTCTAGGCAATTTGAGCCGCCGGCAGCATTGGGCTAAGCTTGGCAAGCTCAGGTAAGCCCTAAAATCGCCTCTGCGATTGGGTGACTTACGAAAATTTTCGTAGGAATTTGGCCGGATGATACGAATTGAACGAAATACTACAGTAAGCGTAAACCCATGGAATAACTGGCTAGTTGCCCGTGAAACCCAACACTGGCGGTCGGCGGCGGACGAATTCGGATCGCCGGAACAAAGAAAATGGCAGAGGGCATCAAAGGATCAAAGAATCAATGATAGTGGTCAATAACATCATTGCAGCCAAAAAAGTTTTGATAGGGCGCTACAGGACCCACTACCTAAAGTTAGTGGGCATATACTCGAGCAATGGTCAGGTGGATATGGAGTGAAATAACACGGTGGGCATAGAGATCATCTTTAAGCAGACGTTGAAACTATTCACTAAGCAGTGGCCTGAATCGCGTCCACTGCCTGTGGGGACCGCGGGGTGATTGAACATTTGAACGGGAGGGGTGTCCTGTCCACCATTGTCAATGCATTATGCCGAAGTGTTGCGAACACCCACGATACTATTCCCGGAGAATACTCGTGTCGGCTCAATTATTTCTCCATTCTCTCCAATCGCTTTATCGATGTTGAAAGTGGACAGAATGGAGGCAACGACAATCCATAAAGAGGCCGCGGCCATGTGTCTCCCGGGACAAATCCTGTGTGGATCAGCTCTCAAGTGCTGGAGGTTGAATGCAAGCCACTGACCTCCTTCCGAACCCGAATGCCACGGTCTCTGGATCTCTAGTGGTCGGATTGAGTTTTCCATCACTGAGCAGAAAGCGTTCAGGCCTGAATGAGTGTGGATCAGGATATACGGTCTATCATGACATTGAGGCAGGATTCAGAAGGGATGCGGTATTGTAAGACTGACTTCGTCATACAGAATCGCCCTGTAATATGGAAGAAAAAGGCCAATTGGTGAGAAATGGAGATTGTCCAGCTTTGCACAACGAACCAAGCGTTCCCAATGACAAGCGAATTCGCTGGGATTCTGTAGCCTCGATACTCATCATCCCGCGGCGACATAGTGAGGGAAAGCTAAATGATGTATCAGTCAGAAATATTCATCAATTGGATGGAAGACAAACCGAGCGGCGTGACATTCCGCCATCGAAGAACCTCTTTTACAATTGCAGAAATGTAGGGCAAGGTAGGTTTGTCCAGCAAAACTGGGGAGTTGCCCTGGCCCAACAACTGAGTCGATTTCCGCTTGCGCATTTTTCTGCACCTCCGGATTCAAAAGCATGGCCAGAATAAATGTACCCATGGCTGAAACGGTCGTATCAACACCCGCGATATACATGTTGGCCGCTGTGGTTTTGATAATCGCTTCCTGTTCTTCTCGCTCGATATCGGTCAAATCCTCTGAAAGTCGTAAGTTTATTGATGTGTAGGATGTCCTAGCAGCGCCTGTGGCCTATGTCATCATATAAGGTAACTTCGACGTTGTAGATAACAGTACTTACGATATTTTCTTGGTTTCAGAAAATGGAAGTTGCAGTAGCTCTTGTGCAATTTCCTTCCATTCCGTTGCTTTGCGCTTGAATTCTGCGCCAGGAATCCAGTTTGGCACGTATTTCAATGCAGGAATACTGTCCTAAGATTTAGGTTCAATCCTTGTATCATACACTCAGGGACGTAAAACAAGCTTACGACAAGGAAAGCACCTGGCATGCTAGCAATTGAGATGCTGTCTAATGCTTCCTTCGCAATCCTGATATACTTGTCATCGGCACCGTGTATGTCAATTCCATATGTGACATTCATAATGATGGTTCCGGCCAAGCATGGAGCGGTGAGAATGGCTTCCGAATAGAACTGGTAGTTGAACTGCTCACTGTCTGAAATCCTTCATTACATCTGTGGGACCTCGGAGAGTCAGAGGAAGGAGCTCATGTGTTGCTGCCAGTTCTTGAGGTTCAAATTGTTCCACCGCTCCAACCTTGAAAACCTCATGGAACATTTTTCGATGAGATCGCCTGTCAAATCCGCAAGTGAGGCCTCCCGGTAAGATTGATAGAACTAACCATCGATCGCCTATAATCATGTTTTTAGGAGATTCTTAAAAAAACCTTGTTGCTACCGTGTTTCATGGTTGCTGGTCCGGCTATGAGTTTGACTCCGCTGAATTGAGAGTAAATACCAGCGTATCGCAAAATCCCATCCCATAAGCTCCACAAGCATTGGAAGTCGCGGTCTGGAGGGTTGATTATGGAGGGCTGATTGGTGAAGAGAGCCCATGGGAAGGAAACCAGTATACCGGCCTGAATATAGGGAGGAACGTCGCTCAAAAAGATCCCGAATCGCTTCCATGGAGGACAGGACGACAATGGATGTCCCAGCGGCGTCCAACTGAATGATGTCCGATCCTGTTCAGCTCAACGATGAGCACCATGAGGAGAACCAACCAACGTACTGAATTGTTCGCTCCACTTGAGGAAAGTCTCCCATTGACGCTGGGTTGGCATGTCAAGAACGTTCCCTATGAGAGGCAATTTCCTCGGTCCGGGTGGCAAGGGTAGTCTGGAGCGGTGACGATTCCAGCGAAGAGCGTAGAGTAGAATCGAAAAGATTGCAACAGCTAATGTGAATTCCATGAGTGGGATCTGAATGGTGATTTCATCCCCTCTCGGCTTTAATAGCGCCCATCAATGACAGAGAAAAGGAACGATTACGGCAAGTGTAGTTTCGGAGCTGCCAAATAACCGGACAGCAACCTTAACTTAGACACTTATTTCCAGGCGCTGCCCAGTGACATGCACATCGAAAAAGGAAATGTTTCTGGTGATATAAAAAACGTCTGTGAAACTCGTAGTATCATTTCAAGTTCTTATACCAGCTGAAACTACAAGTATCAAATACAATGTGAACTGAAATTGAAAGTAGTTTCAGAATCCCTTTCAGTGTCACAAAGGGTGCTGGTTTTTTTGCATGACGAAAGGCTCTCCAGAAAATCCCAGCTTCACGGTGCCTTTCAAGACCGCTGAAGGTACCAGTTTCAAGCATAAAGAAAGACCACGGGATTTTTCTATTGGCCCGGGATTGCCGGACCAATGGCAAAAATGCCACAGCCTTTCTTTAGTTCTGAAAATCGGCTTTCTCGGCATTCTTGAAAGCTGCAATAAAACTTCGAGTTTCTGTACACCTTTCATGACACAAAGAAACTACCTTTCTCTGTGTCATTGAAAGTGATTCTGAAACCTACTTATTTCAATTTCAGTTCATATTACATTTCATACTTGTAGTTTTAGCTAGTATAACTTGAAATGATACTATGAGTTTCATGGACAGTTTTACAGTACCAGAAACATTTCCTTTTTTCAGTGTGACGGCCAACACTTACGTGTCATGTGGCAAGCTGTCATCACTGGGGGCAGACACTATTCCCAGGGACTGGGAATGTGCCAGGAATGTGAACATTATTTTAAATTCCCAAGCTATTCCCAGACCGATTCCCCAGGCCTGGGAATAGTGGGAAGTCTTCTATTTTGAAGTCGATCACCATTCCCGGGGCCTGGGAATCAGGCTGGGAATGGACTGAGAATTTAAAATAAACCTACTGTTCTCAGCACATTCCCAGGCACTGGGAATGATGCCTTTACCCCAGTGCATCTTACCTGTCATCTGGCAAAATCAGTGTGGCTCTGGTACCGGTGCCTTTGAGCTCTCAACAGGTCCCCTCGTACGTGACGAAATCAATTACTGAGTGACAGTCAAGGCGTGTCACGGACAGCTGAAGACAAGCAGATATTATGCACTTCTTGACTAAATAGCCTCGGATAAGTTGTGTTTTGAAGGTTTACTTCCAATCCGACATTTATACTGTGATTTTCATTTCTAAGGGGCTTAATCAAGCAAGATCAATGTGCTGTGTACCTGACATGGTCAAGAATTGGTGCAGAAAATCATCCATGGACTTTAGGGTTCAATTTACCATCTTGCTGCTATAGTTAGTGTCAATACAATATTAAATAATTATTCCAACCAGACTCAATGCATTTGTACCGCTGAACGAGCCCAGAGAGTATATTGTCGGAGTTCCAAATCACGTGTTCGAGGTTCATATTGCGTTTTACCTCAATTTTCAGTGGAAAAAAATATTGATTCACATCTCATGTTATTGGTACATACATCCGGTATGGATTGAACACACAAGTTATGTCACTCCAATTTCCAAATAGGTGGTAGTACCATGCAACTACTCACTTCTAGGTGGTTCCATCTGAGCTGTGTGCAAATACGAAGAATAAGAGCATACATTTGCCGAATAGAACTTATTCCACACAAAAATCGCTGAGAACCTGACAGGATACTCTCATTGGCTAAACCATGGAGTTTAGCTGCTTATGTATGGAGCACTTTGGTTTTGTGCTATTTTCCCAGCAGAACACACAGAAATTGGTCATATCAAATTGGTCATGGCCGAAAATAAGACAACAGAAGATTGCTCTGTAAGTATTTTCTGTCAAAGTGGTAGAGCCCTTCCTCATCCAGCTTCCCAGCATTTTT